>CM035429.1:120076380-120406380 GCA_020310875.1 Ceratopteris richardii | reverse complement strand
GCAGCCATCCAATTTTCTGAATTTTGTGCTTCATCAAACGAAACAGGCTCAGTCTCATCACAAAGACTAGATGCAGCCATAGCATAGCAATCTGATGCAAAAGAGGCACTATGAGAGCCTGATCGAGTACGATATGACAGAGGTGCATCTAATTTGCTGTCACGCAAGGTCTGCACCAGCCATTTTGGCATAGTTCTTGCCTGCTCAATATCAGCTCTCTCATCAATAAGTGCATCATGTAAATCTGCATCAGAAATGGAATTATCTGCAGCATCACATGAAACCTGTAAAGGCTAAGAGTTGCCTCATTAGGACCAGCACTAGACTGTCCACCTGTAAAAAGAGGCAGCAAAGTATCATATTTGTCTTTGGAGCTAACAGATGTCTCCTTAGTACATGAAAGCAATGGTTGAATAGCATCTTCCACAAAAACAACATCACGGCTAACCAGAATTTGTTTAGTCTGTGGATGATACAGACGATAGCCTTTACTTTCAGAATTGTACCCAACAAAAGTACATTTTACTGCTTTATCATCCAATTTTCTACGATGTTGTTCAGGCACTAATGCATATGCCAAACAACCAAAAACACGCAGATGAGCAACATATGGCTTGCGGTCATGCCAAGCCTCATATGGAGTGATAGACTGCAGTGCTTTAGTGGGACACTTGTTCAGTACATATGTTGCACACATGACAGCCTCAAGCCAGAAAATATGTGGTAAAGCCTGACTCTTGACCATACACCTCGCCATCTCCATGAGAGACATGTTCTTTCGTTCAACAACTCCATTCTGTTGAGGTGTATACGGCACTGTACACTGATGTTTTATCCCACATTCAGCCAGAAATGCATTAAAATCAGAAGACATATATTCCCCCCCTCGATCAGAACGGAGGGTGCCCATTTTATATGCTGACCGATTTTGAGCCAAAACCAAAAACTGTTTGAAGCACAAAAACACTTCGTACTTTGCCTTCAATGGATATGCCCATGCATGCTTGGAAAAATCATCAATGAAAGTCACGAAGTAAATATAGTTCCAAAAGAAGGTGTTTGCATAGGACCACAGACATCACTATGTACAAGCTACAATTTCTGCGTAGCCCGAACTGAACCATCTTTTGGAAAGGACGAACACTGCAATTTGCCCAAAATACAGCCTTTAGAAACATGTTTTCTAGGTGCCTCAATTTTGGGCAAAGAGGATACCATTTTCAATTTCTGCAGGCGTAGCAAACTAGCAAAATTCAAATGAACAAAGCGTGCATGCCAAATCTTTGCATCTGACATAGCCTGAGAATCATGAACTGCACATGCCAAATCATTCACAGATCTTTCATAGTCTATGAGCTTATACATCCCATGACATAGAATGCCAGAAGCAATAATAACATCGCCATTTGACAGATCATGAATTGCACATCTGTCATCAACAAATTTCACAACCGAGCCAATCTTGGCTAATGCAAAAACTGATAACAGATTCTTCTTGATCCCTCGCACAAATAAAGCATCTGATAAGGTGAAAGAACTACCATCAGCAGTAGTCAGAATGATCTTACCAACTCCCATAATAGGATAAGAGGAGTTGTTGGCGCATGTGATAATATTCCTTGTAGGGGCAGGCTCGAGTGAAGAGAAGAAACTGCGCTGCGAGTGTTGGTCGCCCCACTGTCAAAGTACCAAACATCTGAATCCACTGCAGACATGCACTGCTCATGAGAAAATAGGTCAAAATTGCAAACAGTAGTAAACGCCCATTCTTGTTCCTGCACAAGATTAGCAGACTCTGTTTTTTCTTTACATTGCTTACAACACAATTTCTTCTTTTCTGATTTCTTCTCATCTTTATCCTGGTTCTTTGAATGTGCAGCATTTGCAGATTTCTGCTTACTAGTAGAAGAGCTCCATTTTCCTTTGCCCTTCTAACTAGCCAAGAAAGCTTGATCTGCAACATGCATAATGGACCTATTCTGCCTGGACTGATCTTCCTGTAACATAATAGAGACTAACTCCTCAAATGACAAGGCATTTGGATTGCCTTTCATCATCAATCGAAGAGTAGAAGCAAAACTCTAATATGAATCAGGAAGATCATTTAGAACGGTCTGCAAAAGTGAGCTATCTAGTATAACCTCATCAGTAGAAATCAATTGTTCCTTCAAGTCTTTGATCTTTGTTAGAAAACTGTCCATAGAATCACCTTCATTCATGTGCTCACTCTCCAACTGTTTTTGGAGGTAAGCAACACGAGCCTCATTCCTAGCCTGGTACAATGTGGTAAGTGTATCCCAAGCATCCTTTGTTGTTCTACAAGAGCGAATGTGAGGAGTAATAGCACGTTTGACAGACAAAGCTATCAATGCATGTGCTTGAGCATCTCTGCCATCCCAATGAATTTGCTCTGCAGTAGGTGCAATAGAAACAACAGCACGAACAAGAATCTGCAGAATCTCATCTTCGACACCATCTCCATTAGCTTCAGTAGTTGTATTTGCAGTACCTGTAGTCGCAGGTGTAACAGGACGTCTTTCAACGTTCCACAGTCCTTTTACAACCAATACATGTCGCATCATATAAGCCCATAATGGGTAGTTGGTACCATCCAACTTATCCTCAACAGCCAACATACGGAATACATCACTACTTTCAGCCATGGCCGGTGAGTAAAATACCTTGATGCAGAAAATTGACTGTATCTCAAAAAGTTGAACGGAACTGCCCAGACGAGTTCTACTAAACCTATAGCAGACTTTGAGATGCTTATATTGGTGAATCGAAACAGGTATATACCTTTGGCACAAAAAGACAAAATAGCCTGCACAAGCATTGGGATAGTACGTTCGAAGGCCGAAACGAGCTCAGATCGCGATTTTGGCACCACATAGCGAAGCTGTTTTGATCTCTGAAACACCTGAGTATGCTCACCAAATTTTGTGTGAATCTGAGACTGCAACCAGAGGAGCGTCGACGACGCCCTAGATGAAGCGGCAACCTACTATGATACCAATTGTTGGAGATAGACGTCTTCGGAAGCACGCGAACAACACAAGGAAGGAGAAGAAGCTTGGAGCACAACACACAATACTGAATGTATTACTAGAGAATGTACAAAGATAAGTAGCCCATTAGGGCAATAGGCATATATACAAGCCGGGGGAAAAAAACCTCCTAAAGAGGGAAAAAAGTGCCCCGGCGGTCCTAGAGTGTTCACACACATCACTACCTAAATATATCAACAATCTTAGCTTAGCAGGTTCTTCAAAAGGGTAGTACTTAACTATCTTAAGCCATCTTTGGTTTATGCCATAGATAGTTAAATATACTAACCTTAAAGCTTGCCAATGCTTTGCAAAGAGGAACAAATTATTTCTTACTTAAACAATTCCTCCAAGTCCTCAAACTAATTGAGTAACAATACTTATCAAGCCATTAAAATATCTTTTTTCTAGAACTTTTATATATCAAAATGATTCAATTTTTATTTGAGTTTAAGTTCCAAAACCTTGCAAGAAAGGTGCCGCTATCTAGGCATCATATCAAGACCTTTCCAAGAACTTAGTGAACATTCTTGAATCACGTATTCTTATCATCCGAAAATTCAAAGAACGATATTCCATCATTCAACATTTGAATAGGCTTGACTTTAAGAAAGCTCTTCACTTTTGGAGGTGAATTCGGAAAACTCCCTAAAATTCTTATCCTCTTATTTATCCAAATCTAATGTACCATCCAAAGCTGGTTATGCATTTTGTTGAAAAGAATGCATCTTGTTAAGAGGATAAATGATAGACTTTTCCTAAGGTAAATGTAAACCTTAGTTCATTTACCCTTTTGTAAATACAACCAAGTGTATTTATATGGTTCAAATAGATGAACCTCTTTATGGATCTAATACCTTATTTTCCTATGGTTTTATTTTTAAGGCTTATCCTAATGTTTCCTATTACATATATGGTCTCTTTTCTCATTGGCCATCAGAAAAAATTCTCAAATGGAGTCAATTCCCACTGTCCCATACCAATGATTTCTTTCTCTAATCTGTAGAACAACATCCTTAATCTTTCCACCTTCCGTGTCCATTCAAATCTCTCTGATCATTTCTTATGATCATGAATTCCATCTTGTAATTCCTTGATATCATGAGAGCAAAGAGTAAGGTTTCTAATTCTCATGCCAATTAATCTTATACGTCGAAGATTTCTTTGGTCAACCTTTAATATTTCCTAGGCATGATTTATCAAACCATAAAAGGTTGAGTCCCTTTGACCAATCTAGGCCATTTGGCTTTGTCAAAATTCCTCTAGCGAAGCTGACTTGAGATAAGACTAATTCTTTATCCTTTAGGTCTCTTCTTCAATAATATTTACCCATGGGATTTACTTGGGATCTTTAACTCATACCTTCATGATTTTACATATTTTCTTAAGTCTTTATTATCTTGTTGATGTCCTTTTAATTATTCTTTTTCAAGGGATTAAAATTTATATGTCATCCCTAAGACTGAAGCAACTTGTCATTCTTACCAATCCAAACTTTTGATCCGTCTTATCCCTTCTCGAGTACCTTACCATGGATATGTTTCAAGTTGGTGGCTATATTATACCTTTGGTGACTACCAAATTGGAGTTCTTCAATGAATTTCCTTCTTGCATATCTGGTTCTTACTTTGTTTAAGATTAACTCAAACACTCTTAGGTACATGATATAAAATGTACTCCTCAACTTTCATGAAAGAGATAAGGAATGAATCTTTGGTTAGAAGTATCATATCAATGATACCTTTCTTCCCCCTTTTAACGAGTTTTCATCATTGAAAACTACAATCTTTCAAGGAATTGATGCTTACTCAATTTCCAAATTATGAACCCAATCGAAGCTCAATTTTCTTTTCTTTTAAGGTGACTAAGGAAGTCATTGAATATCCTTGAGTTCAAGCTTCCATTACATTTGAATCTAGTGTCTCATACCACAAAATCCACTTTAGTGATAGTGTCATCTGGTTTACAATCTCATCTTAGGGTAGATAACTTCAGCTACTCAAGGATTTTCTATTGAGAAGAATTTGTTTGTATTAGTCTAAAAGTACAATCAAAATCTTTGTAAGTTATATCCTTACCAATCTTGATTTATTCTTGACAATAATTTGAAGCTTGAGCCTTCATTGAGCTAATTCATTGATTAGATGCCATCAAAAGTGTCTTTGTCTATGTCATTTGATAATAGAACTACTATTTTCACACTAGATTTTTTTTTTGATAAGTGTGAATCTATTTTAAAACATATAGTCATGATCTCATTATTGACTTATCCAAACGTTCATATTCTTAACCATATTGGAAAGTTGTTGCTTTTTGATAGGATATATTTTGGAGGAGTAGTATTTAGGATATCTTACAAACCTTTATTTTTCCTTTTTTCTAAATGTGTACCCCTAAAGCTAATCTTTTAAAGTTCCAAGTAGATCATTCCTCTTTTCAATAAAGGGAGAACCTTATTGGGGAAGAAATAACTACTTCAAAAGGATGAAATGGTTCAACCATGTTCTACCCTAACATGTTGCTTTGTGACATTCTCTTTCCTCTTTTAGTGTGATCAATGTCCTCAATGATCAATTGTTGAAGTTCTTAGGCTCTATGAACTTCTTAACATCTTCATGACTATGAAAGATTAACATATGACTGTGTGTAGGGTCTCATATAGGCATCAAACTTCTCTTTAGATATCTTTCGATCCAATTTCTTATTACCATTAGCTTACGATTAATAAGAAGAGAAACATTGCTTGATTAACTTATAACCTAAGTCCTTGGCCTTGTTGATCAGGCATGCCATTGGTAATATGGAACTGAAGGGTCCATAAATAGGACTCAAAGCTTAAATTTTCTCTATCTATGTTAGATTTTGTTGGATTTTGAATTAAGACAACAAATAAAAAGTAAAAGTTAATGGTTATTGATTCACATAACATCAATATACCACTAAAATTTTATGCTTTTGACTTCATACAAAGAATTAGTTTCCTATTTTAAACCTTTAAATTAATGAACTCAATTTCTCTCTCATGTCCCATCAACCCATGCATACATGATTCAATACATTTAAGCTATGCCAACCCATTTGGTTAGATAATCTATGGCAACAATAATATACTCAGCATGTGAACTCTTAGCTGGGGGATTAATAGGAACAAAAAAGTATATTCCCCACTTGGAGAATGCACATCCTCCCATCATGGATCTCAGTGGCATCTTGTCCATATGTATTGAATACTGAGTTTGTTGACAAATGTCACACCTCTTCACATAGTTATGTGCATCCATGTGGAGGGTTGGCCATCAAAATACCTAAAAATAGTATAGCTTTGATCACATGATCTATTCCAAAATGTCCTTCTACCACACCTTGGTGGGAAGATTCACATATCTTGAGATATTCATTCTCATGGGCACACAGTTTTAGGTACCCATATCTTCCACGTTTGTATAATTTATCTCCAATAAGGGTATAATCCAGTGCTTCCTTCTCTAAGCTCTTTCATCTCGCCAATTTCAGCTCTTGAGGGAATGCTTTCATTCTCAAGAAGTTTACCAAAGGTTCACTCCAATATGGTACTAAATTGATTTAATATGGCATGTTCCATTGGTAGTTTCAGACCACAGATTGGGCATTCTTTGCACATCCTATGGACATCTGCTTCCATAATTGGCTAGTATACACCTAATCTTTGCTGAGTCTATAGGGTTCAGTGTTTAGAGTGATGTTTGTATAATGTACCCACATGTGCCATTTGCAACCACTTTGCGTGCTCATCTTCATCTACACAGCAAGCTAGTATGCCTTGATCAGTGTTCTTATACACACTATCTACCATTGTGTGATATTTTTGAGACCTCACTACTTCTTTATCTTTGGCTTTTAGTATAGGGTGTTTAGGTCCAAAGGTTAGAGTAGGGACTATAGTTCTATCCCAAACAGGCACTACTTCTAGGTTGAACAAGTAAGCATCACGAAGTTCATCTAATACTCCTTGAGGAGACTCTCCTAAAGCTAGTCTAGAAAGGTGATCCGCTCAAAGGTGAGTCTTACCTTTCCTAACCACAATTTCAAAGTCATATTCCTTTACTAAGAGGAACCATCTTACTAATCTGCCAGTATTGCAAGGTTTGTTCACTAAATATAGTAGCACTTGATGGTCTGTAAAAAAATTTAAACTTATTTGCAAGAAAATAATGCCTAAACTTCTTAACCACATACAACATGGCTAATCCTTATCTTTCGATAGAGGTATAATTTCATTCAGCCGCATTCAACTACCTACTTGTGTGAGCTATTGGAAGATCAATATTACCTTCACCCATAGGTTGTGCTAGCACACATCCAATAGCATAATTGGATGCATCTACATGGACATGGAAAGGTTTACTCCAATCAAGTGTAGGCAAGATGGGTGCTGAAAACAATTATCATTTAAGTTCATTGAAAGAGTTCTCACACTCATCCATCCACTCAAAATTAGTTAAAAGTTTGTAGAGAGACTTTGCAGTGATTGCATATATATGGAGAATTTGTCGATAATAACCATAATGCCCCATGAAAGCATGTACTTCCTTAATGTTCTTTAGTATGGTTAACTTGGAAATAGCTTTAACTTTATCCTCATCCACTGAAATACCATTCTTTGACACCATATTTCCTAAAATCTTACCTTGCTTGACCATAAAAACACTTTCTCTAGGTTCAAGCAAACCTCCTATTCTCTACATTTGTCAAAGATTTGTTTTAGCTCAAGAATGTGTGTTTTCCTAATGGTGTAATGATCACATAAATCATGAACATATACCTCTAGGTTTTTTCGTAAGATTTCCTTGAACATGTGACACATTGGCCTTTTAAATGTAGTAGGAGCATTGGTGATCCCAAAAGGCATCACATGAAATGCAAATATACCCCACTATATGGCAAAATCCATCTTATGTTGGTCTTCCATGGTGATAGGTACTTGGTTGTAGCGTGAAAATCCATAAAGGAAATTGTAGTCTTCCTTTCTTGCCACACATTCCAACGTGTTCTGTGATAGGAGGTGGATAGTTATCTCTGATAGTGGTTGCATTAACCTTCTTCAAGTTAATGCACACTCATAGTTTTCCATTCTTTTCTGACACTACCACAATAGGGGATACCCATTTGATGTGCTCAATTTTGTAGATAAATCTACCTTCTACCAAATGATCTATTTCCTCCTTGATCTTGGCCACATAATTATCGTTATATGTGTACGGTTTCTGCTTTGTTGGCTTGGCTTCCAAAGAGATGGGAATTCTATGTGAGCAAATATCTGGGTCAAATCCTTCCAAGTCTTTGTAGCTCCATGCAAACACATCTCTATACTCTCTTAACAATTCTATCAACTCTTGCTCTTCATCCTCAGTCAAATCATGTCCTATATATATACATCGTCCTTTATTTTCTTCTATAATCACAAAAATTTTATTATTCTTTTCTTTATTGTCGTATTTCCACTCCTTTGAGAAACTTCCCTATTAGCCATCTTGACCATGACCTTTTGATCTTCTATTTCATATTTCTTGAAATTCTTTGGTACTTCAAAGAGGGTCTCTTCCTCTACTAGATTAGGGTTTGGTTTCACTCTTTTCTTCTTTTCAATTACTATCATCATTACTTTTTGTTTTGATCTTTCCTCCTCCTGAGTTTCAGCTTCTATCAGGTTGAGGTACTCTTCCTCTAAAGCACATAAAGGCTCCATTAGGATAGACTCCATCATCATCACTATCTTTCTTGTGTTCATTTGTACTAGGGTCACATTCTTCAATAATCCAATCATACATGATTGGTTCTATTGTGAAGACTGAAATGTCATAACCATCTTCATCACAATGGTGTCCACTGCTCTTCATTGACTGTTATGTCCATGGTGCCTAGAATTTCTATCACGGAGTTCAAATTCTTCATCTAGGAACACTATGGGTGCATAGGTTGGGTCTTGAGTTGATCTAGAGAGTTTCTTTGTACCCGTTTTGCATGTGGATAATCTTTTCTCTTCTTCAACTGAAACTTTGCACATCCATAAGTGAGCGTCTTCATGCATCCATGAGGATCTTGATCCTATGGAGTGCACTAAATCCATGTCATATGTTGCTCGATGGATGGGGTTCCATTGTATAGGTGGCACATATCTATGAGAGTAATCCTTGAGATTGACTTTAGAGGTGACACCTAAATTCTGCAACTATAAATAATTGGTTCCCCAATCTTGCACTATTTGCAATTGTCTCATGAATGTTCTACCTAAAATCATCTCATATGCATGGTTCTTGCCAAATTCACATATGGAAAAATTATGCTCAAAATCCACACCATAAGTTGTAAGAGTTATTCCTTCCAACAATCCTAGAGGTTTCTTGATGTGGACATCTACCATTTGCAACTTCATCCTTTTCAATCTAAGTGTCGGACTGCCTCAATACTTCCATAAGGAGGTGGTATCAATCGCAACTCCTGCACCCCAGTCCAATGTAGCTTTTGTTGTGTAACCATGATAAGTGATAGGAAGATAGGTATTTCCTTCTTCTCCTTCACTCATGTCTCCTATCTTCCCCAAGGGTATTTCAAGTATTATCTTATGTGATCCTACCTGAGAATGAGTTTTAGCTACCTTTGGCACTTGGTTGGCTAAGTGTTTCTACAGTTCTGGTTTAATTTTGAGTAGCTCCTCCAAAGTGAGATGACACCACACTTTGGTCTTCTTCAGTACATCTATGTTTCTAGGGACAATCCAAGTTTTGTTTCTTACCATAACTGTGGGTGCTCTCATAGGGATATATTTAGGCTCCCATGGGCCCATCAAATGCGGCAATTTCTTTAACGAATTAGACTCAAATTCTAACCGTTCACTAGCCTGGGCATCCTCTTGTTCTCCATAGATAGAAGGAATGTCATGTGGAAACTAATCGTGAAGATCATCTACTAACTCAATGGGAGGAGGATTTTCACTCTCCTTGGTCCATTTCTCTTCTTGAATCTCTCAGAGGAATTCTTGCGAGTACAGATGTACCAAAGAAGGGATTCCAAGATCAGTAGAGTTAGGAGCATAAACTTCCTAAGGGTGGAGTCTTGTTCCTTCACGTCTCGTGTTACTCACCTGCAATGTTGTTGGCTTTCTTGATCTGGCTATTATTTTCTCTAGTCTCTCTAGCAATCCATCAAAGTGAAATTGTGCTTTGGCTGAATTAGTGCAATTGAAAATACGACTGGCCTCAAACATGGTCCATTTTCACACAGTTTAGTTCTCTCAATCTCTAAGTCAACTCTAGGGTAACATTTTTCATGTTCTATCACATTTGGCACTTCTTGGATTCTGGCTTGATATGCTTTAAGCATCATATGTAATTCCTCTAGAGTAGGATCCGCTAAGATTGATCCTACTCTGGGAGGTGATGGGTTTCTGTGTGGGAGATTAGATGGTGATGGCGATGGTGGTGTTGTGTGAGAGTGTGTCTAAGATGCAATTTCTTTAATTTCAACTTTGGTCTCTCTTAGGCTTGCTTCTAGTTTGCTCATTTTCTTTGTCCATTGTGTTTTCATTCATTCATGAAGATTTTTCTAGGCTCTTGTGTACTTGAGCCAAGAAGACTCAAGGACTTGTGCCAATGAGACTGTACCTCAATTGCCACACAAGTGCATATAGTGGGTACTTAACACACATCTAATTGTCAATCCGAAGGAACGACGTACCAAGTGTATGAAGACGTGTGCACACGTGATGGAAAATGAAGTGGTTTAGCTAGCATGCATGAGAAAAGACTACTACCTCTCACACTCACTGAAATACTGAAAGTGTTTGTCGCAAGCCTCTTACAGCAGTTTTTAGTATTTTGGGGTTTTCTCCCAGCCCAGAACTCCGAATATAGGCAATAGGGTACTCGTTTCGAAGCTCTCGACGAGACGCATCCAATGGCAGTGGTTTCACTCGATTCTGACCACTCTGCTTCAAGTTATGGCAAAACAGTGAATGACGGGAGTCACAAATACCCGCGCCACAACTCCTCCTAGCTTGCACACGCACTACAGCAGCTCAAAACCAAGGGGAAGGGGTAGACAACACTTCTACACATGCATTTCAAGCATAACACACACATACAAGAGCGAAATGAAGATCAAAATCAGCATGAAAGAGGCAAACTCGAAAATCTGTAGAGCTCCTTCTTCACAATGGCAAAAAGTTCTTACAAAGAGTCACAAAGTGACTTATATACTAGTGCCCTAAGTTTGGTCTTTTCACACAAGAGACCGGCACTTTATTCACTAAAAGACTAATTTCCTACTATTTTACATGGGTAAATCTCTAATCTTCTGTGGGGATGCATCTAGAGGACTCCTCTAGTGCATTTACAACGGAAAATATATTACAAGAATGATTATGATACAAAAACATGATGTCCAAATCGGAAAAATTTTGGGGCTCGTCTTTTTCTCTGCTTTGTGCGTCCTTTAGCTCTGCAACACTCTCCCCCTCTTCATCTCTGTCGTCCCTTGACAGGCTTTAGCTTTTCGTCGGCTGATTACTTCTTTTCTCCGCGCGCTACCCTTGGTCAGTTTTATCTGTAGTTAAACAGACATGCAGCTTTGATGGCCTGTTCTTGATTCAATCTCTACTACTCTAGAGCCTGCTGCATTTGTCTTGCCTGTTGATTTGGGTTGCCACGCACGCCACCAGTGACTAGGAATGTGCTGTTCTTAGTCACCCTCTTAAACTTTTCAGCCTCTACCCCTTTCTAACTTTTGGTCCTCTGATTTGTCCTGGTTGCACACATCTGACCCTGTTGTATTGCTTTGAGCCTGTTTGCTTTCTTCCACTGTGCAGGACCTGGATGTTTTGCCTTGTTGCCTGATGCGTGCCCCTGCGGGGCTCTGTGCAGAGATGGGTAATGCGCCCCTACGGGGCTTCTTGCAGAGATGTGTCTTCAAATATCATTGTGCTTTGTTCTTTATTGAGTTATTTTTTACTTTGATCTTCTTCTTCTTCTCTTTTTGCTTGATTCCCCTTCCACACGTCCCTCCTCCTGAACTCTGTCGTCCTCGACAGGCTTTTTGTGGTGACGTGTGTATGTTTGTATGGCTTGTTGCTCTCTTTGATTTAGCAAATTCGCGTGACACAGCATGAATTCCTTCCATTGCTGAGACTTTACTCCGTCTTCTGGCACCTGTCTATGATCAGCAAAGAAACTTGTTTCATAGGCCACCAGTCTTGCATTCAAATTTGAAGTCATTTTAACAAAAATTTCTGAATCAATTTCGAAGAAGCCTGTAAAGAATGCTTCTTCAAAAGTTTGCATATATGGCGATGGCAAAAACATAAGGCGAGAATAATATGCCATAATAGTAAGTCGGCTGGGAATGGTAGATAAATCAAAAATTAAGGCATCTAAACCTTGCGTAATTCCAATGAAATTCAAAAATGTATATTTGGCATGTTGGAACACTTTTAGCACTGTTAGTAGCATGCTAAAAATTTTATTGGTCATTTTTACCGCTAAATCTGGCACTGTAGCATATCTGGTAATCCAAAATTCCATTGTCTTTACCATGTATTCTTCGGTTGGTAGGTAATTATGTGGCGGACTAGGTAGTAAAGGGTAGTTGAGCCACTGATTATTGATATTGCCTTGGCGCTGTCCTTCCCAAAATTGCGTCCAAGATCGTCTACGGGGTACAGGACAAAAAGATGGATTTACTTGAAGTTCATATGGTGATGCTTCCCACTGTACCCGCAACGTTGGATGTTTCTCCAAAATCTTTCATCGCCATATCGGATCTGCCTTCTCGAACTCCTCTTGAGTGTAATTAAAAGTGTTATGCCTGAATTGAAGGTTGTGGTCCAGATCTTTATTCGTTGCAGACTTTATATAACATCGAGTTTGTTCTTTAAGTAGTCCGTATGATACATTGAAGGGCTTCAAAATTGTTGGAGTTAGACGTCTGCGGAAGCACGCGAACAGCACAAGGAAGAAGAAGAAGCTTGGAGCACAACACACAAGACTGAATGTATTACTAGAGAATGTACAAAGATAAGTAGCCCATTAGGGCAATAGGCGTATATACAAGCCGGGGGAAAAAAACCTCCTAAAGAGGGAAAAAAGTGCCCCGGCGGTCCTAGAGTGTTCACACACATCACTACCTAAATATATCAACAAATCCCCCCTGGGAGTGATGCGGTGAACAAGGAGCTGGCACTCATGTATAAGGAAGTGCCGAGCTATGTGGAAATCACTCCACAAAAGGAAGTAAGCCCAAAGCTTTGCGGAAAGCTTCAAACTTCTCCCTAGGCAGAGCCTTCGTGAAAAGGTCTGCAATGTTCTCCTGCGTGGGCACATATGCCAAGCTGATCTCCCCAGCAGAGAACCTCTCCCTGACATAGTGATAATGCACCTCAATGTGCTTAGTGCGAGCATGGAACACAGGGTTCCTCGCAACTGCCAATGCGCTCTGACTGTCAGTGAAGATGGTGGTGGCAGAAGACTGGCCAACACCCAAATCAGCCATAAGGCGTCTGAGCCACACACACTCAACAGTCGCTGTGAAAGCTGCCCTATACTCAGCCTCACAACTGGAAGTGGCCACAGTAGGCTGCTTCTTGCTCAACCAAGATATACATGAGCTACCAAGCATGAAGCAAAAACCACTGGTGGACACACGAGTGTCATAGCAACCAGCCCAATCTGAGTCAGAAAAAGCATGCAAATCTGGCGGTGGTGATCCCCCCTTGGGATAAAACAACCCAAGTAGCCGAGTACCACTCAAGTAGCGAAAGATGCGCTTAACCGCTTTCCAATGCGTGACTCCTGGGCAATGCATAAACCTGCTCATCTGTGAGACAGCAAACTGAATATCTGGCCGAGTAATGCATAAGTAAATCAAGCATCCAACAGCCTGCTGATAGAGAACAGCATCAAATGCATCTCCAGCATCATGAAGACTCAATCGTAAGCCTGTCTCCATAGGAGTGGCAATAGGCTTACAGTCTTCAAGGCCAAAACGCTGCAATAATGTGTCAATATATTTCGTTTGACACAAAGCCATTCCACCATCAACTTGCATAAATTGAATGCCCAAATAGTGATGCAAATGCCCCAAATCAGACATCTCAAATGAGGCATGCAAATCAGCCTTGAAATCAGCAATATGCTTCTCAAGAGGACCAGTGAGCAGCATGTCGTCTACATAGACAACAATGATCAGAAGCACATCATTAGCACGCTTAACATATAAGGTGCTTTCAGTTGGACTGTTCTCAAAACCATGTGCAATCAGATAGGCATGTATCTTCTCATACCAAGCACGTGGTGCTTGCTTTAAACCATATAACGCCTTCTTTAACCTGCACACCTGGTTTTCATGCCCTTTCTGCACAAAGCCACGGGGCTGAAAAACATACACTTCTTCATGCAAGTCACCATTCAGAAATGCTGTTTTAATGTCCAACTGATGTACATTCCAACCATGATGGGCTGCAAGTGCACAAATGCTCCGAACAGTAGTCATACGGCATGTAGGTGCAAAGGTCTCATCAAAATCAATGCCTCTTTCCTGCGCATAACCCTTTGCAACAAGCCTAGCCTTATACCTGTCAACTGTACCATCAGGTTTACGCTTCAGCTTGTATACCCACTTAGTGCCAATGGCCTTCTTGCCAGGAGGCAAGTCACATAAAGACCATGTACCATTCTTCATTATAGCATCATATTCAGATTGCATAGCAGCCATCCAATTTTCTGAATTTTGTGCTTCATCAAAAGAAACAGGCTCATTCTCATCACAGAGACTAGATGCAGCCATAGCATAGCAATCTGATGCAAAGGAGGTACTATGAGAGCCTGAACGAGTACGATATGACAAAGGTGCATCTAATTTGCTGTCACGCAAAGTCTGCACCAGCCATTTTGGCATAGTTTTTGCCTGTTCAATATCAGCTCTCTCATCAACAAGTGCATCATGTAAATCTGCATCAGAAATGGAATGATCTGCATCATCATATGAAACCTGCAAAGGCTGAGAAGTTGCCTCATTAGGACCAGCACTAGCCTGTCCACCTGTAAAAAGAGGCATCAAAGTATCATACATGTCTTTGGAGCTAACAGATGTCTCCTTAGTACATGAAAGCAATGGCTGAATAGCATCTTCCACAAAGACAACATCACGGCTAACCAGAATGCGTTTAGTCTGTGGATGATACAGACGATAGCCTTTACTTTCAGAACTGTACCCAACAAAAATACATTTTACTGCCTTATCATCCAATTTTCTGCGATGTTGTTCAGGCACTAATGCATATGCCAAACAACCAAAAACACGCAGATGAGCAACAGATGGCTTGCGGTCATGCCAAGCCTCATATGGAGTGATAGACTGCAACGCTTTGGTGGGACACCTGTTCAGTACATATGCTGCACACATGACAGCCTCAAGCCAGAAACTATGTGGTAAAGCCTGACTTTTGACCATGCACCTCGCCATCTCCATGAGTGACCTGTTCTTTCGTTCAGCAACTCCATTCTGCTGAGGTGTATACGGCACTGTACACTGGTGTTTTATCCCACGTTCAGCCAGAAATGCATTAAAATCTGAAGACATATATTCCCCCCCTCGATCAGAACGGAGGGTGCCCATTTTACATGCTGACAGATTTTCAGCCAAAACCAAAAACTGTTTGAAGCACATGAACACTTCGGACTTTGCTTTGAGTGGGTATACCCATGCATGCCTGGAAAAATCATCAATGAAAGTCACGAAGTAAAGGTAATTTCCAAAAGAGGGTGTCTGCATAGGACCACAGACATCACTATGTACAAGCTGCAATTTCTGCATAGCCCGAACTGAACCATCTTTTGGAAAGGAAGAACGCTGCATTTTGCCCAAAATACAGCCTTCACAAACATGTTTTCCAGGTGCCTCAAGTTTGGGCAAAGAAGACACCATTTCAGATTTCTGCAGGCGTAACAAACTAGCAAAATTCAGATGACCAAAGCGTGCATGCCAAAGCTTTGCATCTGACATAGCCTGAGAATCATGAACTGCACATGCCGAATCATTCACAGATCTTTCATAGTCTATGAGCTTATACAGCCCACGACATAAAATGCCAGAAGCAATAATCACATCGCCATTTGAGAGATCATGGACTGTACACCTGTCATCAACGAATTTCACAACCAAGCCAATCTTGGCTAATGCAGAAACTGATAACAGGTTCTTTTTGATCCCTAGCACAAATAAAGCATCTGACAAAGTGAAAGAACTACCATCAGCAGTAGTCAAAATGATCTTACCAACTCCCATAACAGGATAAGAGGAGTTATTGGCGCATGTGACAGTATTCCCTGTAGGGGCAGGCTCGAGTGAAGAGAAGAAACTGCGCTGCGAGGTAATATGTTTGGTCGCCCCACTGTCAAAGTACCAAACATCTGAGTCTACTGCAGACATGCACTGATCATGAGAAGATGGGTCAAAACTGCAGACAGTAGTAAACGCCCATTCTTCTTCCTGCACAAGATTTGCAGACTCTGTTTTTGGTGTAGAGGCCTCTGCAACAACCATTCCAGCCTCTTTCTTCTTTGCCTCTTTAGCAGCCAGTTTTGGACAGTTCTTTATAATATGATCATTTCCTTTACAGTACTTGCAGAACAATTTCTGCTTTTCTGATTTCTTCTCATCTTTATCCTGGTTCTTCGATTGTGCAGCATTTGCAGATTTCTGCTTACTAGTAGAAGAGCTCCATTTTCCTTTGCCCTTCTGACTAGCCAGGAAAGCTTGATCTGCAACACGCATAATGGACCTGTTCTGCCTGGACTGATCTTCCTGCAACAGAACAGAGACTAATTCCTCAAATGACAAGGCATTCGGATTGCCTTTCATCATCAATCGAAGAGTAGAGGCAAAACTCTGATATGAATCAGGAAGGCCATTCAGAACGGTCTGCACAAGTGAGCTATCTGGTATAACCTCATCAGCAGAAATCAATTGTTCCTTCAGGTCTTTGATCTTTGTAAGAAAACTGTCCATAGAATCACCTTCATTCATGTGCTCACTCTCCAACTGTTTTCGGAGGTAAGCAACACGAGCCTCATTCCTAGCCTGGTACAAAGTGGTAAGTGTATCCCAAGCATCCTTTGCTGTTCTGCAAGAGCGAATGTGAGGGATAATGGCACGTTTGACAGACAAAGCTATCAATGCATGTGCCTGGGCATCTCTGCCATCCCAACGAATCTGCTCTGCAGTAGGTGCAACAGAAACAGCAGCACGAACAGGAATCTGCGGAATATCATCTTCGACACCATCTTCATCAGCTCCAACACCTGTATTTGCAGTACCTGTCGTTACAGGTGTAACAGGACGTCTTTCAACACCCTGCACAATGTTCCACAATCCTTTTGCAACCAGTACATGTCGCATCATATAAGCCCATAATGGGTAGTTGGTACCATCCAACTTATCCTCAACAGCCAACATACGGAATACATCACTGCTTTCAGCCATGGCCGGTGACTAAAATACCTTGATGCAGAAAATTGACTGTATCTCAAAAAGTTGAACGGAACTGCCCAGACGAGTTCTGCTAGACCTGTAGCAGACTTTGAGACGCTTAAACTGGCGAACAGAAACTGGTATATACCTTTGGCACAAAAGGACGAAATAGCCTGCACAAGCGCTGCGATAGTGCGTTCGGAGGCCGAAACGAGCTCAGATCGCGATTTCGGCACCACAAGGCAAAGCTGTTTTGATCTAGGAAACACCCTGAGTATGCTCACCAAATTTCATGCGAATCTGAGACTGCAAATGGAGGAGTGTCGACGGCGCCCTAGAAGAAGCAACGACCTGCTCTGATACCAATTGTTGGAGTTAGACGTCTGCGGAAGCACGCGAACAGCACAAGGAAGAAGAAGAAGCTTGGAGCACAACACACAAGACTGAATGTATTACTAGAGAATGTACAAAGATAAGTAGCCCATTAGGGCAATAGGCGTATATACAAGCCGGGGGAAAAAAACCTCCTAAAGAGGGAAAAAAGTGCCCCGGCGGTCCTAGAGTGTTCACACACATCACTACCTAAATATATCAACAAAAATTTGTTCTAGTTGTTAATTATCTATCTGAGCTTCTTTCATGATCCTGATGATCTGATCTTCAAATTCTGCCGTAAGTTGGGACAGCAGTAGTGCCCTTTCTGGTCTGCTCAGTTCTGCAATTTCTTGTGTGTTAGGTTCTAATGGAACCTTCTTTTCCGCCCTTATTGGTGAATGATACGAGGGGGGAGAGAGAGGACGTACCTCTTCCTCCACAGTAGCCGTGGTCTCTTGTAGAACTACTGGTGTCCCCTGTTTTGCTCGCTGCTCTAGTTGCTCCTGAAGCTGTTTGATTAAATCATCTTTTTTCTTGTTTTCCTCTTCGGCCTTAGCAATAGTTGCCTGGTGTTTAATTAGCTCCTGGGCCACAATATTCATGTGCTCTGTGTCTTCCTTACACTGTCGCAGGTAGTTATTCTCTGCGTGATATCTGTTTTCGGTTGTGCTTGTACTTCGACTGGTTGATCACTTAAAAGAGCGGCCATAAGCTCTTTGTTCCGTTGTCTTAACGCCTCTGCTTCATCCATGTACACTTTAATCTGTGATTCCAGAATTTTGCTTCTTGATGTCATGCGTGCCTTTTCAGCCTCATTTGCGTGTAGTTTTTTGGTGACTTCTTGTAGTTGTGCTTTTAATTGCTCATTTTCTGTCTCTAGCATGCTATATTTATTTTTGATTTCTTTCAGTTTAGTTTCTTTTTGTACTACCTGTTCTTTTACTGTCTCTAGCTCAGTAGAGAGATTCTTACCCCATTTTTGAAGTTTGATTTTGTCCGCATGGCTTGGTCATAATCTTCATCAGCATCAGCCATAAGTTGCTGTGTATCTAGGGTAGTTCTGATCATGTCCTGCACCACGGGCTTGAGCTGAGCTATAATCCACATTCAGCCATGTCCTTGGTATATCTGGGGTTTCTCCTGTTTGTACATCTTTTCCTTTTTCGCTATGGATCGTTTCATTGTGTGGTTGCCTGATTTGTAAGTGCACTTGCGGTTCTGCTTCATCTTCATCCATATCAATAACCTTAGTGGCACTCCCTTGAAATGTAACATCCATGGGGGACGGTTCTGCCACAACCCTTATGGGTGTAAAGGGTTCTTCGTCTTCCTTTTGTGTTTCCTGACATTCCTGCTTTGGTGTCTTCAGGCGTATTTTTCGGGGTGGTGTGGCCTCCTTGATTTGGATGTTGGAATTTTCATTAAGTTTTAAAGGTGTGGTGACCTTCCATTTTTGCTTCCTTGCTCCTGGTACTTTGATTGTCCTGTGTCATGTGATCCTCCTGCTTGAGGTCTTTTTGCTCTTCGTTATAGTCTACTTCATTTAATTCCTCCCATTGGCCGTCATCTTTGGATTCGCTTTGAATATCTACATCCAATAACGATGTATTGGGCTCCTCTTGGCCGTCGGATCCAGAACTAGAGTTATCTAGCCCTATTTCCCGATATCTATGTACTTTGGTGAGTTTGCTCTTTGTTTCCCTAGCTTGTTGTGACTGCTGATAATGATGACCCTGGACCGGTAAATTGACTTGTCCTTCTGTATATCGATGGGTCTCTTCCAGAGCATCTGTCAAGTCTTTTGCCGTTATTTCCTTCCTTCCTTCAATAGTAGTTTTGGGAAGTACATGGATCCTCTTGGTAGTTGGTGTGTCTTCATCATGTAGCTTGACTTCCCGGAATCTCTTGGTACCTCTCATTCTAGGTTGAGAGCTCGTTTCTACCACTTCCACAATATTTGCTCCTTTCTTTTTCTTAGGAACTGTCGCCACTTTGGCATATTGGGCAATGACGGTTGATGAGGGCCTCTCTTGTAAATGTTCCCTCATTCCTAAGGCATGGTAGATCAGGATGGTTAGTGCCACACTGCCATTTAGGAACTTTTTATTCTTCCATTGCTTCTTGGCTTCGAACAATCTTTCTTGAACATATGGAGTCAAATTGATTTGATTCCCAATTTGCTTGATGGCATGGGACAGTAATTGCACAATGATCTTTTGTGGAGCCGTGTATCGGTGCATATTCGGGAAACAAAAGTGTTGGTGGATCAATCTGACCTCATCTTCTATGTCCACACGGTTGATGTCGACGAAGGTCCGGGTCTTTGCACCTTTACTTTCTTCTTTTACTATGGTGACCCCATCCTTCTCCCAGCCAAAGGCTTCCTTAATTAATTCATGTGTGAATTGAATAATCACCCATTCCCCTGCTTTATCCATTACTCTAGCCTCCGGCACCAGAGGATCATGTAGTGCTGGCTGTAGTGTATTCATGACTTGAGTGCATCATTGAAAATCAGGCTTATAGATTGGCAGTTCAAAATATTTATGTATGCCTGCTTTCTTCATGGTTTCTTCAACAGAAGGAAGTGTATGTTGCATTCGAAAATCCTGGGACATTATTGGAAACAGATGATCTGTGTCCATGATTTTGATTGTTGCGAGGAACAGGTAGTCCCCTGCAGGCTGGTCTTCGCGGAACCAGTGTCCCTTGGCCTTTGTGATACTTTGGGGAGGAAAATCCATCACTTCCTCAGGTACAGTTGCTTCTGAATCTTCAGAAGCCATCTGCACTTGTACGTAAAAGTGCATTAGCGTCACATAACTGGATACAATGATGTAGTACATTGAAGTGATTATTGTCGTCGTCACTCCGCCTCCCCATTAGTCCATGAGTGAGATCTCTTACCATACATTTTTTCAATTTGGTTTTTGTTGCTGAAAGAAAATAAAAGTCAGAGTAGCCGAAGCATTTATTTATGTACATAGTAGGTCCATTCCTATTTAAAACGAAGCTAAGATCTGCTCTCGTTTGGAGAATGTGCACCACTATTTTGATAAGGTACATCTTGTGCCGAATGCTTGGCCTGGTAGGGTGGCCCTATCATGCTTACTTGAGGTGCATTAGAAACTTCATGAGTGCAATGGAAAGCTTTATCTCTTCGATCCTCAGTTCCTCGTGGTTGCTTTGGTTTCCAGATCCATTTTGTGAACACTAAGGGAGTTTGGTTCAGTTCATTGATCCTTGCAGCTCCTTGTGTTCTGTTTGCTTCCTCCATTGTTCGAGTGAAATTTGCATTGGTTTTCCAGTTTCTCGGGTGACTCCTACGTGTTGTTGTCTTTTGCCTTGTCTGATGTCGTACCTCTTCTTTTGTCTTTAACTCCTGTTTAGCTGCTTGTTTGAGCTTTTTGGGGATCCATATCTGAAGTCGCGATCTTTGAGCTTTGAGCAAAGTCTTCGGGATCCATACTTGCACTAATTCTTTTTGTATGTACTTCTGTGAAGCTGGTTTGGTGATTCCTGTTTCCTTCTTAAGAGTGGGTGCGGACGTTTCTCGACTCTGTATTTGATCCTTGCGTACCCACTTATATTTGGGTGGGTCTTGATTTGAGTATCTGCTTGTTGGTTTCCAATAGTGCGATCTTTTGATGTTTTGAGCATGCGTAGGAGAGCAAGTCTCCTTAACCATTGGCTTTCCCTCAACTGCATTGGGTGACTTAGACTCTATTGCTGACGTCGCTAGGATTGAATTTTCAGCTTCTATGCGTTTGGTTTCTGAATTATGAGCATTGTTGATACTTTCTAATGTCGTTCTCTGAACTTCCTCTGAACTTGGCATTAATTTTGTTTGAATACATGGTTTCTCTTCAAGTAAGCTGAAAATTTCCTTATGCCCTATCTTAGCCGAAATATAGCCTTGAGCTAGATGGATACACGCCTCTGTCTCAATGATCCAGTCGTGCCCTAAGATGAAGTCTTCTATCAAATCTTCATCCTCGCACACTAGAACTCTTTGTTCCATTGAGGAATTGCCTAGGTGGAGGGATACATTCGTGGTTCCAATACATTCTATGGTGTGACCTCCAATTCCTATTAATTGGGCTTTTGTGGGATTCAATTCTAATTGCAGCTCTTCTGCTATTCTCTTTTGCATGCAGCTAAGTCCTGCTCCTGAGTCTATCAATGCATCTATCAATTTGTACTCTGTCTTGCCAATCCCTAGGTTTAGGTAAGGTTGCGTTTTACACATAACCGTTGTATCATGATTTTTGACCCGGTAATTTGCCATAGGGATGGGCTCTTCTCCTTGGAGATAGCGTTCATCTCTTTGCCGGATCCACTCCTTCCGTTTCTTAATGCGCTCTAGTGCTTCTTGTCGAGCTTCCTCTCTAATTCGCTCTTCTTCCTTTTTCCTATTTTGAGCACCTACCAATCGTGCTAGCATTTGATCAGTCAAGGGCTCCATGAATCGTCTTACTCTACATCCACTGATGTAGTTTGGAAGAATGTCTCCGTCTAGCGTGGCGAGATTGACTGCACCACTAGTAGAAATTCGATTTATGATCAAGGGTCCGTATCCGTGTTTTTGTAACTTCTTGGCATGTTGTTTTAGGGTGTACACTAGGACTAAGTCTCCTTCTTTAAGTCCTTTGTCTTTTATATGTGCATCATAATATGCCTTTTGTCTCCGTTTAGCAGCATAAATGCCTGCTACTGCTTGCAATCTAGTCTCATGTAACTTCTCAATTTGATCTAGTTGTTGGGATAATTCATGACCGTTCCACTCATATTGCTGGGCCACTTTCAATGTAGGCACTAAGAAGTCAATTGGCAAAATTGCATTTTGCCCATACACTAAATTGAAAGGTGTAGTTCCAATGGCCGTTTTATATGCAACTCGGAATGCCCAAATTGCATGATGCAATTGTTTGTCCCAATCAGATCTTCCATTATTGACAAGCTTAGTCAGCACCGTGCACAGTACTTTGTTAGAGCTCTCAGCTTGTCCATTGGCTTGGGGATGGTATGGTGCTGATTTTTTATGAATCACTAAGAACTCGTTCATTAATGACTCAATTACCTCATTGAGGAAGTGCGTTCCCCGATCGCTAACAATCTCAATAGGCAAGCCAAAGCAGGTGAAGATATGCTCAAAGAGAAATTTTGCGGTAGTTTGAGCATCATTCTTCCTAGTGGCTTTTGCTTCTACCCATTTAGTTAAGTAGTCCGTGGCTACTATGATGTACTCCGCATGTGATCCTTTGGCAGGTGGATTGATAGGTCCAATGAAGTCTATCCCCCATTTTGTGAAGGCTCTCGCGCATATCATTGGTCTTAGTGGCATGTCATCTCTCCGAATTGGGTATTTAGTTCTCTGACAAGTCTCACAACTTCGTACATACGTTTCAGCATCCATATGTAGAGTTGGCCACGACAAGCCCGCAAAGAGAATCATTTTAACGGTTCGTTCAGCCGAAAAATGACCTCCTGCAGCACCTGCATGTGCCATTTCTAATATGGGTAGGTATTCTCCTTCATGCACACATAATCTTAGTTGGTTATCCTTCCCTCGTTTGAACAATTGTTTTCCTATGAGAATGTAGTCCTTGCTCATTTCCTCTAAGGATCGCTTTCTTGCCAAGCTAGTTCCTAACTCATGTTCTTGAGTTTTTAAGAATTTCACTAATGTTGTACTCCAATTGGGTGCTATGGTCGAAAAAGGTAGAGACATATGATCTTCGGGAACCGTCTCTCTGCATTCTGCACAATTACTTACGTGGTCGTGAACACTCTTGGGCATGTCAGGCCAATATACTCCTAATCTTTTCAGTTCTCGGATAGTTCCATGAATCCCTTTGTGTGTTCTCCATTTGTTCACATGTGCTTGCTCAATTAGTTGCGTTTGTTCATCCTCATCAACACATTTGAGTAACACTCCGTTGGGTTCCTTGTAGTATACACTACCTGACACAATGTGTAAGTTCCTTGATTGAAGAATTTCTTTCTTGCTATTCCTATTAATAGAGTGTTGAGGGCCATGGGTGAGTATAGGCATCAATTTCTCTGCCCACTTTGGGCAAACTTCTAGATTGAACAAATAAGCATCTGGTAGATCATCGAGTACTCCACTCGGTGGCTCTCCGTGTGTTAGCCTCAAAAGGTGGTCTGCTCTCACATGTGTGTTCCCCTTTTTCACTATTACTTCGAAGTCAAACTCCATTAGTAGTAGAAACCATCGTACCAACCTTCCCGTGTTACAAGGTTTATTGACTAAGTACAACAAAGCTTGATGGTCTATGAAGAATTTGAACTTGTTGGCTAAAAGATAATGTCTGAATTTCTTCACTGCGTATACCATTCCTAAGCCCTCTCGTTCCGTAGTGGTATAATTTCTTTCGGCTTGATTCAGTTGTCTACTCGCATAAGCAATTGGATGATCAAGCTTGCCTTCATCAGCTGGCTGGGCTAAGATGCATCCAATGGCATAGTTAGAAGCGTCAACATGAATATTGAAAGGCTTGCTCCAATTGGGTGATTTCAGAATTGGGGCAGTACTAAGTCTCTTTTTCAACTCTGTGAATGCCTTTTCGCACTCTTCTGTCCAAGTAAATTGAGTCAAGAGACCATACAAGGGTTTTGCTATTATGGCATACATGTGAATGAACCTACGGTAGTATCCACAATGTCCCATAAAAGCTTGCACTTCCTTTGCATTCTTGGGTCTTGGTAAGTCTAAGTTGACTTTAATCTTGTCCTCATCCGTTGATATTCCATTTCTCGAAACTATGTGTCCTAGAATTTTCCCTTGCCTTACCATGAAGACACATTTCTCGGGGTTCAAGCAAACTCGGTACTGTCTACATTTGTTGAATATCTTCCTCAACTCGGGAATGTGATCGGGTCTTTGATTGGAGTACGTGCAAAGGTCATCTACATATACTTCCATGCTTTTTTTCAGAAATTCCTTGAAAACATGACACATCAATCTCTGGAAGGTGGCTGGAGCATTAGTGAGTCCAAAGGGCATCACTCTGAATGCATACACTCCCCATTCAGTGGCGAATGCTGTCTTGTGTTGATCCTCAGTCGCAATAGCTACTTGATTGTATCCGGAGAATCCATCTAGGAAACTATAGACCTCCTTACCTGCTACTCTCTCTAATAAATGGTCCGTGATAGGTAGTGGGTAGCTGTCACGTATAGTGGCTGCATTCACCTTCTTCAAATTTATGCACACTCTCAATTTTCCATTTTTCTTAGGCACTACTAGTGGCGATACCCACTCGGTATGTTCTATCTCATATATGAATCCTGCCGCTAGTAGTTTGTCTATTTCCTCCTTGATCTTTGCTGCGTAGACTTCATTGTATGTATAAGGACGTTGTTTGGAGGGTTTTGCATCTGCTGTCATTGGTATTCGGTGGGAACAAATAGTGGGTTCTACCCCTTTAAGATCCTTATAGGTCCATGCGAATACATCTCGGTACTCCCTAATAAGGTATATGAGTTCCTCTTCCTCTTCTTCAGACACATCTTTACCAATATATGTGCATCTTTCTTCTCCTTCCTCAATTGTCACAACAATTTTTTTCGTTTGTTCCTTGTTGTCATACGGTTCTCCGTCTCATGCCTCTCGTCGAGGCATTTGAATGGCCACTTTTCTTTCCTCTACTTCGTATTTTTTAAAGTGTTCAGGAACTTCAAAAAGATCTGGGTCCGGCCCTACTTTACTCTTGTTCTCCTCCTGCCTGTGTATTGCAGTAGCAGTTTCAATTGCTAAGATCTTTGTTGGTTCCTGTTCCTTCTGGTTCTGAATAGTATTTATGCGGCTTTCTTCGTAATCAAATTCTGGTTCCATTTCTATGCTTTCATATTCCTCTTTCCATTCTTTTTCCAGGATTTCCCCTTCTTCTACTTCTTGAAGAACCACCATATAGAAGTTCACATCATACCCTTCCTCATCTATGCATTCATTCATTGTCAAAACTTCCTCGTTTACACACACATCTAGAGTCGCCAAGATTTCCATCCATCCATGTGGCTCAAAGATTTCATCAGAGAAAATTTGAGGTGTGTAAGTGGGGTCCTCTACGGATCTATGGTTAGGATGTCCTACCGGCCATGGTTGCCGTTTGCTCTCTTCTCTCTTGGATTCCTTACACATCCACAACTGAGCATCTTCATGCATCCAAGATTGATCACTTGATCCGGCACTGTGAATGGATAAGTCATCTTCTTCTCGGTGTACTGGATTCCATTGTAGTGGAGGGACATCTCGATAAGCAAATGTGTGCAAATTTATTTTGGTGGTGTTTCCTTGATGTTGCAGGTATAACGAATCTCTTCCCCAATCATGTACTACCCGCATTTGTCTCATGAAGGGTCGTCCTAATATCATCTCGTAGTTGTTTGCTTTCTCGAATTTACAGATGGCTAGAGTGTGTTCGAATTCTACACCGCAAGTGGTTAGTTTGATCCTTTCCAATATTCCTAAGGGTTTTTCTACATGACCGTCTGCTAATTGGAGTTTCATGCGTGTGGGTTGTAAGGCAGGTTTTCCCCATTTTTCCCAGATTTCCTTAGTGGCAATTCCTACCCTGGCTCCCGTATCTAGAATAGCCTTGGTCATGTACCCATTGTGTGTGACTGGTAGACAAGTATTACCCTCATCTCCTTCACTAAACTCTCCCACTTTGTCAACAGGAACTTGTATTGTGGAGTTATTTTCCTTCTCCTTTTCTGTCGGTCCTCCAATCTCTGGCTGTGATTCTAATTGGTTTGCCATTTGCTTCCATAATTATGGTTTAAGTCGAAGCAATTCTTCCACCGTCAATTTGCATTGTACTTTTGTTTTCTTTAATTCTGTTAGATTGTGTGAACTCTCTTCTACTTTTTCCTTTTCCTTTCCATGCACTGTGGGTGCTCGTATTATCACTGACTCCCTTTCGTATTCTCCCATGTAATTAGGCAACGTTGAAATGCTTATGGTTTCCTCTCTTCCTCTGTCAAGTCTCGACACTTCTTCGTACACTTCCTCCAAGTTGGGGTGAAGTTGACAATCTTCCCCATCTATTTCTTCAAAAGGAGGTGTATTATCTCCATTCTTCTTCCATTGCTCCTCTCGTATTCTGTTCCATAAGTCTTTTGGCCAATCTGCCTCTAGATCTGGGATTATTGACATCGATTCCTCTCGGGTTGTTATCTGGCCGCTTTGGTCATCTTCTTTCCTAGGTTCTTTGTTATTGGGCTTTAAGCATTCTTCATACAGACTAGGTGCAATCCTGGTCTCTGGTAGCATTGGGATAGGCTTTTCTAGGGTTGCTTGTGCTACTTCTATGAGTTTCCTGCATATGGTTAGTCTTTCTTTTTCTAATTCCCCTTTAGGGTAGATTTTTTCATATTGTTCAACGCTTGGGCCCATCTTGATTCTAGCTTGGTAGGCTTTCAACCACATGTCTAAGTCGTCTGGCTTTGGGTCTGCTAGAATTGATCCGGGCTTCTCCCTATCTGAGCTAGGTTCGGGTAGCTCAGGGGTCTCCTTAGGATTCCCTTGTTCCTTGTGTTTATTCGGGTTTTTGGTTTGCTTTTTACTGTTTATAGTCTTGTTTTTTGCCCATTTTTCCTTGAGTTTCTCTCGTCTTTCCTTCCATTTCTGAGCTTTCGTGTTGCGGGAATTTTCACATGGGTCCTTAGAATCTTCCACTATCTGAATTGAAGGGCTTATTTTTTTGTTGCTTTTTTGTTCCTCTTCCGAGTGCTGTTCTTTTTGTTGTTTCGTTTGGGCTCTGGTAATGGCCTTTAGTGGCACCGTGTACTCCTTATCACTTCCGGATCCTTCAATGACCTCTATCACATTGATAGGTGCAGTGTCTTGGGATTTGGCTGGGTTCTTAGGGCAATCTCTAAATAGGTGTTCCTTTCCACAATCACTGCAATACCCTTCCCAAACTCTGGGTGGTGGTGGATTATAAGGTCGAGGGCATTCCCTAATGAAGTGATCCCCTCCGCATCTATAGCATGGTCCTCTCTGCACCAGTGGTCTAACAGGAGGTCTCATGGGTTGCTGTGCTTTAGGAGCTGTATACATTAAGGTGGTGGTTTCTGCTCCATATGTCTGATCATAGCCCTCATAACCATAATAAGCCGTGTCATATGTTGGTTCATATTCCATTATGTTGGCTTCATATGGATAGTACTCCCCTAGTGGAGGTTCATACCCTGGGTTGGTTGATTCCCCATTGGTCATTATTGATGCTGGTACTATGGCTCTCTCTAAGTTTTCTTCTGGTTGAGCATACTTCACTGGTACTACTTGTTGAGGCTGTGATAGCTAGGGTCCCAGTACTGGTTGTGGTGGTGGGTATGGTGCTTGCTCATATTGTCTTGGTGCCCCTGCTTGTGTTGGATAAGGATTGTATCTAGGCATCTCCCTACCGGGCTCTCTCGGTTGATATCCATATGGTCGGTATTGAGGTGGTTGGATAGGCCGTGCTTGCCTATTGAAGGGATAGTTTTCAGTGGTGTGATTGGTGTATTTCTGCTCGATGTGGCAGTATGATGAAGTCCCTTGTTGTTGCTGTCTGTAGTATGGATATGTAGGTTGTGCACCGGTCCCTCCTCGGACGCATAAGTGTGTGGGGTGATCTCCTCCACATAAATTACATCTTCGTAGCACAGGCAATCTTTGTGCTGGGTTTTGGTAAGCTCTCTGTCCCTGAACTCCTAGTTTCTTTGCTAATAATTCTGCTAATTCTTCCATGTTACTGGAGTTGGACGTGATAGTACTCTTTAAATCTTCTGTTTTAGTGTGGTCGGTGGTACCTTTGAGATCCTCGGCAAGGTTGTCTTCCAAATCAATGCACTCTTGAAGACACTCACTCAGTGTTTGTAATCTCTTCACATACACTAGTGTTCTTAGGGTTCCGTTAGTAAGTCCATCTAGAAATAGTGAAATCATCTTTTGCTGAGTGGGTCTCTCGGTTGCTGGGCATCTATCCACATATTGATTGAATCTTCGGGCAGCAGTCTTCACGGTTTCGTTAGGGTTTTGTTTAAAGCTATGGATTAAAGATGCAGAATTGTGTTTAATCCCTCTCTTTGTGAATTCTCCAATGAATTCTTGAAAGAATTGTTCCATGTTTCCAAATTGATTGGGATCTAAAGGTTGGAACCAAGTTAGAGCAGTCCCTGTGAGGGTGAGCCCAAAAGACTCATACTGCACAAAGAAGTCATCTACTTGCTCTGCTCTTAGAACTTGTTTAAATTCTGCGATATGATCATATGGCTCTCCCAGCCCATCATAATGATTTCTTACACATTTAGCCACTTGGATAGGTCTCAGCCTTCTCATTGGTTCAGGTGGTCTGGGCATCATAGGGAAGACTGGGATAGCTGGTCGTAATGGCGGCACTCCCGGCTGTCTTCCTATCGGTGGTTGTGGTCTTACTGGTGGTCGGTACTGGTTCCCTATCCCTGCGTGGGCCTGATTGTGTGTGTGCACTCCTGGAGTTGCAAACTGTACATGAGTATGGTTGGGCACACTTCGTTGACTGGTCTGTCCTGATGTGGTTTGCTCCGTTTCTTGTTGATTCCCAAAAGGATTTTGTGAAGTAGTTGCCTGACCTCTCTGAGGAAATACAGGCGTACCCATGTATCTTAGTCGAGCCCTATCTAAGGCACTCACAGGCCAATATCTCCTTTGGTCCTTATCCAAGTAAGTAAGTCTAGTTTCATCATCTGGGTCTTTCAACTCATAAAATGTCATGGGGCTTTCTTCTCCCCCTGGAGCCGGTAAGTCAGTTTGAAGCAACAGGTCTGATCCATGGATCATATAAACTTCCAACAGGTAATCATCTTGAGGTATCAAATCTCCTCTCAAGACCCGTGACACTTGAGACCTGCCCCTTGGAGTAGACACAGACTCTTCAGGTTGTGTTCTTTCGGAGTTGTTGGGGTCCACAAACTCTCCTCTCTCATTGATTCTCTCAGGAAATTCAGTCACAATATAGATATGACCAATCTTGTCTACATATGCTCCTCCTTCATACTTCACAGCAGGTCGGGGCACAATTGTGGCATTCTGGGAAGTTATCATCCTAGCAACAGATCTGTTTAACCCATCCAGGTAGATTGGGATCTCCTGGGCATTGGTGGACACATATTGTAAGGAGGTACGGTAATCCCCTTCAACAGTGGACATGAAATTCCTATTTGGCGTTGGACCTTGCATGTCTTCCGAAGCCATGTGTAATTCCTCTTCCGAATCACTAGAGGTTTCTGAGTAGATGGAGTGGTGACTAGCCTGGGCAGCACTTCCTACTGAAGATATGACACTTCTTCGACTACTTAACACTCTTCCTGATCTCAAGTTTATTCACCCCCCCCAAGTCTCTCTCTATGTCCCACAGGTTCTCCTTGGGTGGCTCTCCTTATGACTTAAAGTGTCTTGACAAAAGAAAGGGTCAATCTGGACGATACCACTTCCTGACGATACTGCTCTCGGCGATACTGCTTTGACCGCGATACGATACCAAACACCAAGACGATACGATACCGGAATTCTAGGCGATACGATACTGGACCACCTCACGATACGATACGAGACTATGCCCACGATACGATACCAGGCACAGAAAGCGATACGATACCAATATGGTATCGCGATACTACTTTGGGAAGCAGACGATACGATACCTCTGCTGTTCACGATACGATACCGGAAAATCTCGACGATATGATACTGATGGGGTCAACGATGCGATACGAGTATTCAAGGCGATACGATACCACGATTCACTCGATACGATACCACAGTACCCAGACGATACGATACTTATGACGGTATCGCGATACTATCCAGGTGAGCAGCGATACGATATTGGAGTGGTGTCGCGATACCAAATGCCAAGTGATACGATACGATACTTACCAAGGTCGACGATACGATACTTGAGACCCAAGGTGATACGATCTCAAGATGGTATCGCGATACAGTCTTTGGTAGGAGACGATATGATATCACCGCAGTAAGCGCGATCGCGATACCAGCTTAGCGACACGATACCAAAACGGTATCGCGATACTAAGACTGATACCCGACGATACGATACCACAGAAAATGTATGATCGCGATACCAACTCTGGGTCACGATACCAAAATGGTATCGCGATATCAAGACCGGTATCAAGCGATACGATACTTCGGCGAGTATCGCAATACAAGGGAGTTTTGGTATCGCGATACCAAACCTCAACCGATCGCGATACTCAAGCCAAAATGCAAGATTTTTTCCAAAATTTTTTCACCCCCTGGCTCTTCTTACTCCCCTCTTCTCTCCTAGACGTCTATATCCCACAAAAAGATGACAACGATATCAGTTTCCCCCCCCCCCCCCCGCGATACTGCGCAAACTTTTAATCACGTGTTCATGCATGTCTAATGTGTTTTTGTCAGATAAACTTGAGGGATCTTACCTTTGTATGGTACTGCTAGCACTTTTGAACTTAAACCTAGCTTTGAAGGCCTGAAGCACACGATATCTCCCACGCGATACCAGTCGCTGCTCTCTGACGATACCAGTAAGCAGTGAAGTATCAAATGAATCAGATTTTTGGCTTTTATACCTTTTTTTGACAGAATTTAACTTTTGCTAATTTTTCTTGGTGGTTTTGGGGATTTTTGGTGATTTTTATCTACTCCTACTTCTCCTCTCCTCCCTACTCCTCTTCTTCTATCCTAACCCTAACTCCTCCTTCTAAACCTAAACCTAAAATTTATCACACACACCTCGGAGATGTGAAGTAACAAGTGCTGAAGTGACTGACTACTTGCCACCGGACAATTTTGCCTCTACAAGTACGATTCTATCACACTCGATCTATAACCATCACGAAGGCACCTTGGTTGAGTGTTCCCCGGCAACGGCGCCAAAAACGTGTGTACTTGAGCCAAGAAGACTCAAGGACTTGTGCCAATGAGACTGTACCTCAATTGCCACACAAGTGCATATAGTGGGTACTTAACACACATCTAATTGTCAATCCGAAGGAACGACGTACCAAGTGTATGAAGACGTGTGCACACGTGATGGAAAATGAAGTGGTTTAGCTAGCATGCATGAGAAAAGACTACTACCTCTCACACTCACTGAAATACTGAAAGTGTTTGTCGCAAGCCTCTTACAGCAGTTTTTAGTATTTTGAGGTTTTCTCCCAGCCCAGAACTCCGAATATAGGCAATAGGGTACTCGTTTCGAAGCTCTCGACGAGACGCATCCTATGGCAGTGGTTTCACTCGATTCTGACCACTCTGCTTCAAGTTATGGCAAAAACAGTGAATGACAGGAGTCACAAATACCCGCGCCACAACTCCTCCTAGCTTGCAAACGCACTACAGCAGCTCAAAACCAAGGGGAAGGGGTAGACAACAGTCCTACACATGCATTTCAAGCATAACACACACATACAAGAGCGAAATGAAGATCAAAATCAGCATGAAAGAGGCAAACTCGAAAATCTGTAGAGCTCCTTCTTCACAATGGCAAAAAGTTCTTACAAAGAGTCACAAAGTGACTTATATACTAGTGCCCTAAGTTTGGTCTTTTCACACAAGAGACCGGCACTTTATTCACTAAAAGACTAATTTCCTACTATTTTACATGGGTAAATCTCTAATCTTCTATGGGGATGCATCTAGAGGACTGCTCTAGTGCATTTACAACGGAAAATATATTACAAGAATGATTATGATACAAAAACATGATGTCCAAATCGGAAAAATTTTGGGGCTCGTCTTTTTCTCTGCTTTGTGCGTCCTTTAGCTCTGCAACAGCTCTCATTCGCTTTTTTGTTGTGCTCTCCATCTCACTATTGTTTGGGCTCTTTTCTTGACATGTGCCTTGGTTTTGTTATAGGGTTTGACCTCTAGTTACTACTTGCATTGGGGTTGTCATAAGTGTATTTCCACTAGAGTCTACCACTAAGACAATAACATTGATCAGTGTTATTTTTTGCATATTGGCTGGATTCTTTGGGAAATCCCTTAAGAGATGCTCCTTACTGTAATCAAGACAAAATCCTTGAATTTTCATAGCTTGTGGTTGTCCTAGTGTAGGGATTGGGAAACTTTTAGTGAATTAATCTCCTTGGCATCTATAGCATGGTCCTCAAGGTCCTTGGTGCCTCATTTGTCTAGGTTGGGGCCTAGGGTTAGGATTGTTGTACATTACATTCGAATATTTTGGCTCCCAACTAGGTCCGCTAGAGTTTTCATAAGGGTAGATCTCATTATGCTCTAGAGAATCCACGTAGTAAGCTAGTGGACTATCAACATGCATTGAGTCAAAGCTATGAGCATTTGGATCGCTTTCCGAAATCAAAGGAGGTGTTGGGGCTAAGGCTCTACTCACGTTTTCTTTTGCTGATGCATACTTGATTGGGATCACATTGACTAGAGGAGGAGGTTTTTGACCCAACTCTGGTTGAGGTCTTTGTTGAGCTTGATATTGTGGCTCATAAGGTTGTTGTGGCCTAAAGTGTTGCTATTGTTGGTAGTAATTTGGATATCTTCCTAACCATCTACTTGTTGATATGGTTGTGGATAAATTTTCCTAACCATCTACTTGTTGTAAGGTCAATCTTGTGTGGTGTGGTTACTGTATCTCCTCTTGATGGTGCAATATTGGCTATTACACATTCCTTGGGGTTGAGCCATAACTAGACAAACATTAGCCATGTGGTCTCCTCTGCAATTGTAACATCATTTCATTCTAGGGGCATGTTTACTCGATACTCGTAATTTATGTGCTACTTTCTCTGTTAACTCCTCTATAGACATGGATGGTTTAGACATGAAGCTACTAGCACTTTCTGAATCCTTATAGATCTTGGAAAGCTCTAATTCTTCCCCTAGATTGTCCTCAATATCAATGCACATATGAACATGTTGCTCTATGGTTTCAGGCTCTTTTAGATACACATGAGATCTCACCTTGGTGCTTAACAAACCATCCAAGAACAACACCACTTGTTTGGCTAGTCTGGGTAGTTCTAGACTAGGGAATCTCTCATGGTATTGTTTAAAACTTCTTCCTGCTAGTCTAACCGTCTCCTAGGGTGTCTATTTGAAGCTATGGATCAGGGATGAGGTTTTGTGTCTGATGCCATTCTTGGAGAATTCCATGATAAAGGCTTCAAGTAGTTGGTCAATGTTCCTGATTTTTCCTTGATGTAGTGGTTGAAACCATGTCAAGGCTGTGTTTTTTAGAGTTAGTCCAAAGGAATTATATTGATTGAACAACTCATCCACCTTTCAGCTCTTAGCACTTGTCTAAAATCAACTACATAATCGTATGGGTCTCTAGTACCATCAAAGTAATTCTTCACAGATTTAACCAATTGGGTAGGCCTCAAGATCCTAGGGTGCTCTCTAGGTGTCGAAAAAGGAAACTCATCCATGCCTCTTTGTTGTCTTGGTTTTCTATGTCTCTCTTACCGTTTGTCTTTTCCATCTCCATTCCTGATTGTTCTCTACCTAAGAGGTTTGCAAAGCTCACTTCCTCTCTTTCTCTACTTCTTTCCTTATGGTTTCCATGAACAGAGATGATTTTGCTCCTTGTTGGCCATAAGATACACTCAATCTAGGTGGGGGGGGGGGGGCAATTAGTATATTGTCTGCCATGCTCCATTACCATGATCCTTTCCAACATGTTATCTAGATAGAAAACTTTGCCTAGTATGTCAAGATCTTTGAACTCATATATGGTGACTCCACCTACTTCACTAAGTTGATCCGACATGAATATCCAAAAGGCTTCATCCGTTTCTCTATTCAAGAATAATTTTATGCTTTTTTTGTTCTGTGGAATCCACTCGGGGGTAATCAGTCTAGTCAAGATAGATTTTTCTTCGGGAGTCTTGGGTTCTCATCCTAGGTCTCCTTGTTCTAAATCCCTTATCTTATTTTCTAGGATTATGTTTCCAAACTCATTTGTCCTGTTTGGTAAGATCATGACAACATACATGGTTCCCTACTTATCAATGTATGATCCCTCTTCAAATTTAACCATTAGGTGTTCAAGTCCAAAGGGTTGATCCGGGCTTTTAACTTGGACAACTGATCTTCGCAACCCATTCTCATAGATGTGAGCACCTAATCGGTTGGTCCTGACTCTAGTTGCATCATGTCAATCTTGGCTTATCAATCACGATGGATTGAATTGTTCATAAAATGCTATCAATTGTGTGAGGTTGTCTATCATGATGGACAGACTATCCATCATGATGGAGTTTGTCATCTGTTCTCCATCGTCTTTCACGCAATGGACACCTGTCTATCGTGATGGACAAAGGTGTATGTTGTGATGGATAGAAAAAATGCCCCTTTCCAAAAACTTTTTATTTTTATGTGATGTGCAAGGTGTCTTCACTATAGTGGTGCGCTTAGTTTTACAAAACAAGCACTTTCTTTGTCTGTCGTGATTGATAGAGGGCTATGCCTCAGGGCCTATGCAGAGAATTTTTGTACTTGCTAGAGCTGTTGCAACTCTTGTGGATGTTAGTGCCTGCAGGGAGCCTAAGGAACAAGAAAAAACGATGTACTTGAATTTGGTCTCCTCTCGCTCTCACAAGTGAAATGAGGGAATATTATGTAGAGACAGGGATATGGTCAAAAAGCTGAAAATTCGACAAAGAAGGAGATGGAGGTAGGAGATGGTGAGGAAGGTAATGATGATATAAAATTTGAGAAAAGTAAAAAATTTAACTAATTATTTACCATTACATCAAATCTCTACGTCTCACCATCGCATGCTCATCCTTCAAGCTCGATCCCTAGCAATGATGCCAAATTTGGTGTCACTCTAGCACAATGATAAGTATCAATGAGAGGAGATCCACCTCATAATTATTAATCTCGGAATATGTGAGGGTGGTATGATGGTCATGAACTGGTGAGAGTACAAATGTATTAGTGAGAAGCACACAAGGATGCACACACACACATGTACACATGAAAAGACAAAGAGATGGAGCAATGGAATGTTTGATTATCCAAAAGTATGATTACAATATCTTTTGTTCACTTCGATTCTCAAAATGCCCTACAAAAATGAGCTCTCTAGATCTTTTTATAGTTGTTCACTAGCTTTGGTCTTGTCCAGACCTTGTGTCTAGCCTACTTAAAAAAGAGGTTCCTATGCCTATTTGGAGGTTCAAACGAGTCAAAAAAACATGAAATTTGGTACATAGGTACTAGAAATACTCCTCAAGCTTGAGGACTCCTCTAGTTGAACAAAATGGAGTTGGGATTATCAAAAATGAAATTTACAATGATGTATAGTGACTAAAATCATTGTTTTACAAGAACTAGGGATTTTGGAAAGTTAATAGGCCTAGTTGCCAGATCTTCTTTGACTTCCTTGCTTGCTTGGTTCTGATTGGTCTTTGCTTTTTCTTGAATCTCTTTGACTAGTATGTCTTATGCTCCCTTGTCTCATCACACCTCCTAGACCTCCTTCGCTACTACCAACACCTACCCAACCAAAAATGCATTAAATTTAGAAGACATACACTCCTCCCTTGATCATAATGGAGGGTGCCCATTTTACATGATAATTTCTTAGGCATAACAAAAAACTATTTGAAGCACATATATACTTTGGACTTTGACTTTAATGGGTAGACCGATGCATGCTAAATATCATGAACCATACATCTATTATCAATAAAATTTATTTCCAAACCAATCTTGGCTAGTGTTGACATTGATAACATATTCCTCTTGATCCCTAGGACATAAGGGCATCTAACAATGTGAATCTAATGCCATTAGAAACATTAAGGATGATTCTTACAACTCCCATGGAATGATATGAAGGGTTGTTTGTGCATGTGATAGTATTACCATTGGGGGGCAGGTTCAAGTGAGGTGAAGAAATTACATTGAGAGGTGATATGTTTAGTCACACCACTATCAAAGTACCAAATATATGTGTTTGCAACTAACATACAATGATTATGTGTTGATGTTTCATTAATAGATTGCGTATTAAATGCCCATTCCTCATTAAGTACTAATTTTACAAACTCATCGTTAGAAGCATAAGTGTTTGTAATGACCATTCCTACCCATTTCTTCTTTGCCTCTTTAGCAACAAGCTTAGGATATTTTTTGATGATATGATCATTTTCCATACAGTATTTGCAAAAGTATTTTTGCTTATTTGTTTTTGTCTCATCTTTGTCTCCCTTCTCTGATTGTGAAAAATTTACAAACTTCTTCTTATTAGAAGAAGAACTTTCTTTACCCTTGCCGTTTTTATAAGCAATAAAATATTGATATGCAACAAGCATAAGATATTTTTTCTACCTAGATTGATCTTCTTGCAACAAAAATAGATATTAAATTTCAAAATTCAAGGCATTTGGATTTCCTTTCATGATGGATCAAATAGTAGAAGCAAAACTCTAATGAGAATTAGGTAAACCATTAAAAACAATCCATACAATTGAGTTCTAGAAAAATTTCATTTGCAACAATCAAATGCTCCTTCAAATCCTTTATCTTTTTTTGAAAATTATCCATAGAATCACCCTCATTGATCTACTCAATCTCCAATCGTTTTTAGAGGTAAGCAACAAAAGCTTTATTTCTTTTCTGATATAGTGTGGCAAGAGTATTTCAAACATCCTATGCTATTTTGCATGGTAAATATGAAGGATAATGGCATGTTTGACAAATAATGCAATCAAGGCCTCTACCTATGCATTTCTCCCATCCTATCAAAGTTAGTCTATATTCTTTGGGAATGTTGGTGGTGTACCTAAAATCATCAAAAATGGATTTGCAAGAGGACTCAAAATAAGAACTGCACTAGAACTCGAACCTACAACATCCTTAAGACCACCTACATCACCTAGATTCCGAACATTTGTAGTTGTGATATGAAATATTTCAAGACCCTCCACAACATTCCATAATCCCTTTGCAGTCAGTACCTGCCTCATAATGTATGCCCATAATGGGTAGTGAGAACCATCCAACTTATCCTCAACAACAAACATGTGAAACACATCATTGTTTTCAACCATGGCCAATGACTATATCCTCATGTTGAAAATTGACTGCTTCTCAAAAAAGTTGAACAAAGATACCCAATAGAGATCTGCTAGAACTAAATTGGATTTTGAGGAGCTTCTATTCGTGAACCAAAAGCTATATATATGTTTGGCACAAATGGATTAGATTGCATGCATAGTCGATGCAATAGTGTGTTTGGAGGCCAAAATGAGCTCAGATAAAATTTTGAGCTTCATATAGATATCTTAAGTGATTTGTTTTGAAGTATACACCATCAAAAGTATGCTCACCAATTTCATAGATATATGAGATTGTTAGTGAGGTTGTGATGGTGACACATATTCGAAAGCAACAACCTGCTCTAATACCAATTGTTGGAGTTTGGGGATCAAGAAGGCACAAAAAAAACAAGAGGATGGATGAGAATCTTAGAGAATAACACAATGTATTAATAAGTGAATGTACAAAGATAAGTATTCCATTAGGGTTGTTGGGTTATATACAAACCAAGGAGGGGGAAACTCCTAACAAGGGAAAAGGTGCCTTGTCAATCCTAAGTGCATTCATACATATCACTATCAAACTATACTAACATAACCTTGTAGTTAAAATAGATATTCATGTATGAAATGGGATTTCTAGTAAGTGTCTTTAAGCTTTATTAGGAACTGCTTCTATAACATGGAGTGCCAAGTAATGAACCACTATTTCTTTATAAGGTAGACAGGTTCCATATAGAGGTGTTGCAATGGTAGCATGTGAATCTATATGGTTAAATATAATATTTGTAATTTAGAGGTAGACATCTAATATCCATTTGTTTATTATTGTGATAATCTTAATAGTACAACTAGCATAAATCCTATGTTCCATGCTAAGGCAAACCATATTGAGGCACATTATAATTTGATCATGAATAACATCATAGTGGGTGACATCGATCTTGCTTATATAGGGATAGATGATGATGGGAGTAGTATTGAGCTTGAGGAGGAGCGTTTGGATATCAAACTCAACACACGATGTCCAAGAATGATAGTCCACATTTATTCACTTTATTTTATCGCCAACATGTGTGATGGATATGCAAACGTGCTTCAAAGATATTTCAACTTGACGTCACTAATATATCTTACCTACAAGAGTGCTAGCGTGCTCATTTTTCCAACTCATTATGTATCGGTTGAGTTTCTTTACATGATCTTCTTTATACATTGCACTATCCTATTATGTTCTGTTAATTCATTCTTGTACATTCTAGGAGAAGAAAAATATAATTCTTGCCTCTATCTTGATGTGCTTCCTCATATGTGAGTTGATGTGCTTGCAAGGGCTCTATCTCACTTCTCTTATCCCCTTGAAAAGGATTTGATGCTTGTCTATGGTAGAAGAAATTATAAGTTTGTTGAAGAGCTTCAAAGAGAAATGGGTAGGATCCTACGTTTTCATAGAAAATGACCAAATTGAATTCCTAAAATTTTAAGATGTACATCAAAAACACTCACCAGAAATGATAAATGGTGTGCATGTAGAAACTTACCCAAAATGAACCACACTTTTTTTTTTGTTATTTGTAGAAGTGAGTAAATGCAATGGAGCAGTTGGTCTATTGTCAAGATAATTTGTGTGTCAAATACTAAACTTTCTTTTTTTAGCTCGACTCATACTTTACCCTAAACTTGAAGCTTTCATGCTTCCTTGGCCCAACGAAATTATTTTTAATCTTTTTGTTATTACACAAACAAAAATGTTGAATTGTGCCTTTCATGTGGTACTTTTCATCCCTTAATCTTTTGGTTTTTTTCCTTAGTCACATAATATAGCAAGGGGATATAGCCATGTAAGCACTTCACCTTCTTTTGCCATGAAAAATTGCAAAATATAGTTTGATTTGTCTCTAAAGGACTTCGAAAATCATTGAAAAAGGAACTAGTTTCATGTTTTCCATCACACTTTGAATGCAAGATTATCTATTGAAGAAGAAAAGTAGGAAGAAGAGGAAGAAGAAGAAGAAAAAGGAGAAGGAGGAGGAGGAGGAGAAGAAGAAGAAGAAGAAGAAGAAAAATAAGGACAAGAAGAAAAAGAAAAAGGAGGAGGAGGAGAAGAAGAAGAAGAAGAAGAGGAAGAAGAAGAAAAGGAGGGGGGGGAAATAATAATAATAATAATAATAATTATTATTATTATTATTATTATTATTATTATTATTATTATTATTATTATTATTATATTAATTTGGAGATGAAGAAGATGATGATGACAATGATAGTGATGATGATGAAGAGAAGAAGAATAGGATGACAAAGTAAAGGGGATGATGATGATGATGATGATGATGAAGAAGAAGAAGAAGAAGAAGAAGAAGAAGAAGAAGAAGAAGAAGAAGAAGAAGAAGAAGAAGAAGAAGAAGAAGAAGAAGAAGAAGAAGAAGAAGAAGAAGAAGAAGAAGAAGAGGAAGAAGAAGAAGAAGAAGAAGAAAAAGGAGAAGAAAAAGAAGGCGAAGAAGAAGAAGGTGGAAAAGGAGAAGGCGAGGAAGGCAAAGGTGAAGGCAAAGGAGAATGTGAAGACGAATGAGAAGGTGAAGGCAAAGGAGAAGGTGAAGGCAAAGGAGAAGGTGAAGACGAAGGAGAAGGTGAAGGAGAAGGAGGAGGGGAAGGAGAAGGAAAAGGAAAAGGAGAATGAGAAGGAGAAGGAGAAGGAGAAGGAGAAGGGGGAGGAGGAGGAGGAGAAGAAGAAGAAGAAAAGGGGAAAAACAAAGGAAAATGGAGATGAAGAAGATGGTGATGATGAAAATGATAGTGATGATGATGATGATGATGATGAAGAGAAGAAGAAGAGGATGACAAAGTGAAGGGGATGAAGAAGGAGGAGGAGGAGGAGGAGAAGGAGAAGGAGAAGCAGAAGCAGAAGAATAAGCAGAAGCAAAAGCAGAAGCAGAAGCAGAAGCAGAAGAAGAAGAAGAAGAAGAAGAAGAAGAAGAAGAAGAAGAAGAAGAAGAAGACTGAAAGAAAGAAGTAGAAAAAGAGGAAGAGGAAGAGGAAGATGAAGACGAAGAAGAAGAAGAAGAGGAAGACGAAGAAGAAGAAGAGGAAGATGAAGGAAAGGAAAAAGAGAAGGCGAAGGAGGAGGAGAAGAAGAAAATTATGAAGAAGAGGCTGATGAAGAGAATGAAAATGAAGAGAAGAAAACCAAAAAAAAAAAAAAAAAAAAAAAAAGATCTAGAAGAGGAAGAGGAAGAGGAAGAGGAAGCACAAGTGAAAGCACAAGGATAAGCACAAGCAAAAACAGTAGTGGGAACGAGTGGAAGTGGAAGCGGAAGTGAAAGCAAGAGGAGGAGGAGAAAAAGAAGAAGAATAAGACCAAGAGGAAGAGGAAGAAGAAGAAAAAGATGAAGAAGAAGAAGAAGAACAAGAAGAAGAAGAAGAAGAAGAAGAAGAAGAAGAAGAAATACAGGCAGATGCAAAAGAAGCACAAGCATAAGCAAAAGTGGAAGCAACAACAAAAGATAATATCCATGAAAGTGGAAACAAAAAAGGGAGAGTAGAAGCAAATATCAAAGTTGAAGCCAAGGTCAAAATCAAAGTCAACATCGACAAAGATCGAGGAGTAAGAGAAGGCGAAGAAGAGGAGTAGGAATGGAAGGAGCAAAAGAGGGAGGAGGACCAAGCTTTACGGGAAAAGATTGAGGACCTACAATCTCTGCATGATGGAGTCCTTCATTGCAATTTAAACTCTATGATGTTATGTACACACTCTACGTACATACAAAATCCATGGACCTTTCCTCCTCAGAGAAGCATGCCTTTTTAGGAGATAAGCCATATGCCTAGGGTAACAAGAGACTACATGTTTTGCATATGAGAAATGATCAAATGAAATGATCAAGTTATGTAAGGGTATATTTTACATTATCCGTGTGTTCGAATGAGAGAGAAAGAGAACTCACTTGCATGCTTATTTTTTTTTGTTTATGCATCAAAGGGGAAATGGAGAAGAAAAGGGCTACATTCACAATGGATGTATATACACACTATGACATAAGAGAAAGAGAACAAGATACTGTGAAAATAAACAAGAGAAGAGGTGACATATATATCCTTCTTCATAGCAAACACACTTCCCTCATACATTACAACCAAATGACTAGTTGACACCAGCTCACAAAAAACATGGAACCAATATGAAATTTACAAGCATTGTAAATTCACACATGCATTACGATAGGAGGGAGTCAGGTTTACATCAAACCATTACATTACAACTACACCATCCTGTAATTGAGAAATATAAGCATATATTTATAAGCTTTTACGCATCATCTTAATCTTACCCTTCTAAAACAATTTGTTGTATTTTCCTTTGTATTTGAACTTTTCCATGTTTCTTTGTTCATAAACTGGGATATATATTTGAGCTTATGTAAGTATGTTCACAAGAGACAAGAACAAATACATATAATTTGAGCTTTGAAGAGCTTGGATGGGCTACAGAAAAAGTACTAGAGCTATACTAAAGGGTTTGACTCTAAAAAGTGCACTTACAACATACACAAACTGTGTCGTGGAAATAACAAGTGGCTGGGGATTAACATTGAGTGGGGAAAGAAGAAAGAGTTGGTAATAGAAGACTGAAGTGCTCTGTCGAGCAATCATCCCCGAGACTGTTATTTGATCTATTTCTCTTTTCATGTGAGATGCAATATTGCCATAGATAATTCCTAAAAAAGGAATTGAATCTGGACAATAGGAAGAGCGTGGTTCCCTTTCGACACCATCCCTTGGATAAATGAGACTCGGGAGCTTTACTCTGTTTAATTGCTCACCCTGAGCCATCATAATCGGACTGCCCTTTGTTAGTATATGCATGATCATAGCATACCCCATACTTTTATTAAAGCCAACACTAAGTTACCTGAGTCTAGGACTGTTAAAGTGTAAAATAATTCAAAGGTGTAGAAACTCATTGCAATCCCCAGAAAAGAAAAGAATGAATAACATTAACTGCTATTCACAATTGATGAGCAGAGACCCTTTCAAACAATCCACAGGAAAAAATATTATCACTAGCTTGATTGAATTATTCGGCTATGTGAGAAAAGTCCTTTCTAATCATACATATATGGTCACAAGATAGAAGTGTTGGATATGTTAAATACTCCGCCCTCCTGAGATCACCAATGATCCACAGTATTCTAAGGCTCTCACTATGAAAAGACTCCATTTTGAGAGTCGCGACAATTGTGGAATTCCAACTTCCAAGTTGGACGAAGTCTGTGTGACTATGGATGGTTGTAGATGATCTTTGTGAACCTTGCCATTAGGTTAGGTAGGGTATGAGCTTCAGAGCTATAGGCAGACATAGCTTTAGGCAGACACTTATGAAAATAACAGCCATGTTGCATTGGGCAATTTCCACAGAATCGTAATGGAGGGAGTGCAGAAGGGGAACATATTCCTTTCATAAGGTTCCATAGCCTATTCCCTCAACTTGAAGGGTCACTATGATAGAACATTATACCGGAAATGTGCTGTCAAAAAATATAATTTACTATGTTTTACAATTATTTTGATGCTCCCGATCATCACAGCACCAATTGTATAAGCATGACATTCACACAGCTCTATATCGATTGATAATAATTTACTATGTTTTACAATTATTTTGATGCTCCCGATCATCACAGCACCAATTGTATAAGCATGACATTCACGCAGCTCTATATCCACAGAATCTTAATGGAGGGAGTGCAGAAGGGGACCTATTCCTTTCATAAGGTTCCATAGCCTATTCCCTCAACTTGAAGGGTCATTATGATAGAACATTGTACTGGAAGTGTGTTGTCAAAAAATATAATTTACTATGTTTTACAAATATTTTGATGTTCCCGTTCATCACAGCACCAATTGTATAAGCATGACATTCACACAGCTCTATATCCATTGATAATCACATTTGAGATGAAAATAAAGGCCCTATAACATCTTAGAGCTTCCCCAAAGAATATTAATTGGAGTGCAAAGTGAGTCTGGCCCTTTTTGCAAGATTCAAGGGCTTACCACTCGAATCAGAAGACCTTGGACCGTGACTGTATTGTTGAAAATATAACTTAATAAGTTTCATCATTAGCTGATGTCCCCAACAATCTTCGCAACAAATATATAAGCATAGCTTTCATGTAGCTTTGTATCAAATGAGCATCATTGAAGCATTCCTTTAGAGTCTTTAAATCATCATCTAGGCTCCACATTTAAAGCACATAAGTGAACAACACCGTCATTGTAGTTATTCATTTTGACAATTTAAGAATTCCAGATCTGTCTCCCTATCTGCCTCCTTCTCATCTCCCTATTGGTCTGTTCCATTCTGTCAAGTTATTCATACAAATAGATCACAGGTAAACAGATGACTCTAAAGCTTCTCCAGCATTTCATAATGTAACAATATAGCAATTGTCCTTTTTATGTTTCCCCAACTTTAAACACCCAATAGTGGTTCAGATGTACTGATGATTTGCAAAATGTCCAGGCAATTATGCATGTGTACTTCCATCAAGTTCTATCCCCACAGAAACACCATATCTCAGTACCTTAAATCACAAATTTCATCAGCATAAAAACAGCAATGATATCCTTCTGGCTATTTTAGATACTGGGCATCCTTTCGTTCTTGTTGGTTTGGAAAATAGCTATCCTCATTAAACTTGAGCCCATTTTCTATATGTGATTCAACATGGTATGTACCACATATTCTACTGTCTTCAGATAACAGTATGAAAATTGTATCACACGAAATTCAGACACAAAAAAAACGAGAATTAAAGAAATCCAGTGTGCAAACACAGCTACCATGCTAAAAGATAAATATCATTCTCACACATAAAAATCAGCTTCAATTATTGTTCATGTACACACTAGTGATTACATATATCCTTCTGAAACTTAAAAATCAGCTCAAATATTTGATGTACACAACAGCAAACTTGTTGAGGTACCTACTGCATTCCACATCTGAAGTCAACCTGTAACTCTCTCCTGCACTAGCACTCTGAGAGGTGTCTTTAAGCGAATTGTAAATACTTGTTTCTCAGCCAAGTCCAACGGATTACCTGATACATTAGTCCATGAGAATTTCTGCACTAGGCATGCAATAAGGAGCTCAAGATGAATGGATGCCAAACCCAAACCAGGACAAATGCGACTGCCTGCTCCAAAAGGTATCATTTTCACTTGTTTCGTCCCTGTTATGTCAACATCTGACACCAAAAACCGTTCAGGCTTGAATTTCAAGGGCTCATCCCAGATGGTGTCATCTCTTGACATCGATACAATATGAAATTGAATAATTGCATTCGTTGGGATGTCAAAATCTCCTAGCTTACATGGCTCTCAAACAGCATGTGGCAATACCACATGGCCAGGTGGGTGAAGCCTGAGAGTCTCTTTTACAACTGCTTGCAAGTATGGCAAATTAGGGAGATCAGTCTCCTCAACATGCCGGTCTCCCACCCTATCGTGTATTTTAGCATAGAGCTTATCTTGTATTTGAGGGTCTGCAATGAGGCAGGCCATGGCCCATTCAAATCTTGTGACAGTTGTGTCGATACCTCCAACAAGAAACTCTGTACAAAGCGACACAAGATCTTCCGTAGATAGGTTTGTCCCAGCATCCATGTGAAGAAGGGTTTCCAAATAACTACCTGCAACAAGTTCCCCAAGCTTAGCAAGCTCCTTACGCTTCTCAATATGAGATACATGCATCTGCACCTCCCTTGCTCGGATAGGGAGCAGCTGCTTCCGTCGGTTCCCACTAAACACCCGTAAAAGTGGGAAGAAATTCAGTAGACTCCCGAGTGCCATCTTCAGCATTTCATCAATAAGGGAGCTTACTTGTTGTGCTGCATCTTGAGAGAATTCAAACCCAAAGCAGATAACTAAGAGGAGCTGAAACATAGCCATCCGAAGATTCGGGTATAGAGAAACAAAACCTCCATCCTGACGGCTTTCAGTGGCAATGTGAACGAACAGGTCATCCACGACCTTTTGCCGAATAGTCTTGAAAGAACGAATCTTCGATATGCTCATCATCTCCTGCACCAGGTTCCGACGCATAATGCGCCAGTGATGACCATACGTCGCAGAACTAATGGTGCGGAAGTTTTTGTTGAAAATAGGGTTTGTAGGCAACCGAGGACGAGCCGCAAATAGGGCACCTTTCTCGATGAGAGCTTCGCGCGCAAGGGCAGCGGATGTAACATAGATAATAGGCATATTTCCCACGTAGAGAGTGAATATGGGACCGAGCATTTTCCGAAGGCTATCCAAGGAGAGCGTCCTTCGGTACTCACGGAAATGCACGACATCGCCGAGAAGCGGAAGCGAAGGAAAGGGTCGGGGAGGGAGGCGGAGCTTGGGCTGACGCCGAAGGAATAGAAGGCAAAGGGCAAATAACAAGACAAGCACGAAGCTGGGAGAACCGCTGATTGCCCCTCCCTCAACTTGCACAGCCAAGTCTCCATGGAAAGCTTCGTGCTAGTAACCCGGAGTTCGGCGTGAAGAACGCGGTTTCTCTGACGTGGCAAAAAAACCATATGATGATGTGTCTCTTGAGAAAATCTGGAAGAACTTAGAGGCTTAAACAACTACTACTGAATATCCAATGATCCAAGCTCAATCTCTTCAGCCACCTGAAATCTGACCAGCGGGCTTTCATGTGCACCTAAATCTGGTCATTCAAAGTTCATCTTCGGCCATCCAAAATCCGACGATCGGACATCCATGTGCGCTCTTGAAACACTTTTTAGATGACCCAAAAAGTGAGCTCTAGCCATCCAAAAACATGTCCATGTGCTACCCTATGTATCCACTATTCTTTCCGTTCCAAGAGAGATCATGTAAGCTACGACTTCCCCGACTTGATTCGCACACATATACGAGGGCCAAATAAAGAGATTTCAAGCTGAGTAATATATGTTTTTCTAACTTTATTTTCGTATTGAACTATTACGAATTGGTTATTTGTATGAGGCATAAACTAGATATGTTGTACTATTTCAAGAACTTCAAAAAAAAGCTATATAAAATGTATTAGGGTGTTGCATGTCATTATATCATTGTCATATGGAAGCACTCATGAAGAGTCATTAGCTTGAAGTTCAAGTACACCATTGAGCTTGAAGAGATGAATTTTCTAGAGAAGGGGAAGGAGAAATACATACTTAACCAATCTTCAATGAAAGAATAAGGAATGGAATTCTTAAGAGCATGTTGCAAAGGTATGTGATATTAGGGTGTTGCATGCCATTATATCATTGTCATATGGAAGCATGCCATTATATCATGGTATAAAATGTATTAGGGTGTTGCATGCTATCATATCATTGTCATATGGAAGCACTCGGGAAGAGTTATTAGCTTGAAGTTCAAGTATACCATTGAGCTTGAAGAGATGAATTTTCTAGCGAAGGGGAAGGAGAAATACATACCTTAATTTTCAGTGAAAGAATGAGAAATGGAATTCTTAAGAACATGTTGCAAAGGTATGTGATATTAAGGTGTTGCATGCCATTGTCATATGGAAGCATGCCATTATATGATGATACAAAATGTATTGGGGTGTTGCATGCCATCATATCATTGTCATATGGAAGCACTCAAGAAGAGTTATTAGCTTGAAGTTTAAGTATACCATTGAGCTTGAAGAGATGAATTTTCTAGAGAAGGGGAAGGAGAAATACATACCTTAATCTTCAATCAAAGAATGAGAAATGGAATTCTTAAGAATATGTTGCAAAGGTATGTGATATTTTCTCCATCGAAGGACCATGTGACTCAATATGCATACTTTTATAGATTAAATTAATCATGAAAATTTATTAAGAAACACTACTGAAAACAACCCATGTGCCCTTAATTCCGATCCCTTAATTCCGATCGCTGGAAGGCGGGTGACCGTCATGCATGTGTCCATAATTCTGGCGATCGGAGGCCACCGGATCTATCATACATGTGCCCCTAATGCTCCGTCCAGTGACCCAAAAAGTGTAATCTGGACATTCCATATGAAAATAACAGCCATGTAGCATTGGGCAATTCCCACAAAATCTTAATGGAGAGGGTGCAGAAGGGGAACCTATTCCTTTCATAAGGTTCCATAGTCTATTCCCTCAACTTGAAGGGTCACCATGATAGTGTCACAGCCTGTTTTTCTATCCAGCCCTTTTCAGTGCTTGGGGGGTATGCCCTGTGGCGCCAAATTGTGCGCAACTATGAGGGGTACTAGTACTCCTCATACCAAGCTCTCATTGCCTTCTTCAACACGAGTTGCTAATCGAATATAAACGTGTTCTGGCAATCTTCTTGGTGTCCCTTTTGTTGGTTTACGTTTTTCGTGGGTTTGAACGTCTCAAGTGGTATCAGAGCAACGACCCTAGGGGAAGCCTTTGGACGGGCGGACTGTCACACCAGTGCTGGCAGCGCCATCTAACGTCCCGGGCCCATCCGTGGGAAGTTCTTTGACGTCGCAAGAGGTCCTTTGACCCTCCCCTTCCCCCCCTCAAGCAAGGCAACCCCTTGCCCCCCCCCCCCCCCCCCCTGCAAGCAAGGCACCCCCTTGCCCCCCCCCCCCCCCCCCCCCCTCCCCCCTGCAAACAAGGCACCCACTTGCCCCCCCCCCCTTCCCCCCCTGCAAGCAAGGCACCCCCTTGCCCCCCCCCCCCCCCCCTGCAAGAAAGACACCCCGCCCCCCGCCGTCGTCGTCGCTTCCGCGCGCTCTACTGTCGCCTCCGCGCTATTCGCCAAGCCTCGTCGTTCTTTCCGTCAACCGGTGGACCACCCCCTTGTTCCAATTAGGTGCCCGCGTGCCCTAGCCCCCCTTCATCTTCAGGACCCTATCCCTCCCAAGTTGCCGCCGGTTGGCTCCACGCCACCATGGCCAGCGAACACGACGTTGGCACGGCCGGTCTAACTTCGGGGACGGAACGCGCCAAGAATGTGACTGAACGGCGCCGACGTCACAAGGCCCAACGGGCTGCCCTAGAAGAAGAACTCAACCGTTTGCTCTTGGTGAATGCCGAGCTACACGAACGCCTCCAGGAGGCCGAGCTCAACGCCGAGATCCACACCCAACCCGAGTCCGACCCAGCTCACCCGAATCCCGGGCCTGTCCACGACCGCATTGATAGGCTCGAAGACACCCTCTCTAGACTAACTTCCCTAGTAGAAGCCCACCTCTTAGCCAAGGACCAACCTCAACCCCAACCACAACCGCAGTCAAGCACCCAACCGGTACCCCAACCCACCCCGACCCATACGTCCCAACAACCACCAACTCCTTTAAACCCAACTCCGATTACTCAAATGCAACCGGTGGACATCGACGACCCCGACTCCTTCGGCTTCTACAAACCGAACCCCCCCGACAAGTACCGAGGCGGCCGAAGCTCCATTGCCGTCAACCGATGGATCGAAGGTATGGAAAGCTACCTCCAGATGCTCCGGGTTGGCCGCAACCATTGGACGCGCATCGCCGGCCAATTCTTACAGGACGAAGCCTCAGCATGGTATATGGTGGAACATAAGAAGCAAGCCTGGCCCTCATGGGATCATTTCACAGCGGCCATCGTCGATTACTTTGTACCTCGCAACGAAGCGTTCCAAGCACGTGACGAATGGCGCAACCTCCGTCAAGACAAATTCATTGGACCTTATGTATCACAATATCGCAGGCTCATGCTTCGCATCAACGACATGGCGGAAATTGATCGCCTACACGGCTTCCTTTACGGGTGCTCCCCGTACTACCGCAAAGAAGTGGAGAAGCAAGACCCCCAAACCTGGGAGGACGCAGTCCGCATCGCAGAACGGCTCAATGACGCTTACTCCAACCGGCTGGCTCGTTCGACCGACGGAAGCCAAGCTACCCGCAAAGACTCAACCTCTAACAAGGAGCAAACCTCCACATACCGAAGATCAACCGAGCAACAACGCGGTCAAGGTTTCAAAGCCCTCCCGGCCCCAGCAGACAACCGTTCAGGATCCCCTAACCGAAGCAACCAAACGCGGCGCGACCCCCGTCCGGTGTGCAAATATTGCCAAGGCAGTCACCCCACTGAGAAATGCTGGCGGAAACGACCCGACACTAGAGTGCAAGCAACGAAGACCGAAGAGGCATCCACCTCCGGCCCGAAAATCACCGAGATTCACAGCGACGAATCAGACGACTCCTCCCCCCGCGGACCGTCCACATCAAAGGGCAAGGCTCAGTGCCATTCAGTTGCATTACCCATCATACACCAAGTGTTCATTATGGGAGAAGTCACAGGCGAACGCATGCCGGTGATGCTGGACACGGGTGCAACCCACAACTTCATGACTCCGCAGTGTGCTCAACGCCTTGGACTCAAGATCAGTAAACGGCTCCGCATGTCGGTGGTCTTTGCTCAGGGAGAGGCCAGTCATGTGCGTTACGCCGACGGTGTCCCGGTCATGTTAGGCCAATGGTTTGGTCACCTGAACTTCCTGATTATACCGATGGAAACATTCGAAGTCATCCTTGGCCTCGAGTTTATGGATAAACACATGATCTCCTTTTTCGGCAAAGGGGTAGACAAAGTCCTTCTCGATCAGAATGGGCAGGCCATCGTCGTCGACTGCAATCGTGTCCAGGCTCCCCGTACGGAGGAACCTTCTGACAATGAACCAAGGGAATCTAAGCAGAAACATACTAGCAAAGAGAAAGCACAAGCTCGAACGTCAACCTCCACACACACGCCAGCACCATTATCACACAAGCAATTTCGACGAGCAGTCTATCAAGGCGGAATCGCACACTTATGTGTTCTCAGACCGGTCGCAGAGGAGACGGGACCACGGCCGATCGACGTCTCGAAGATTGGGCACCCAAGTTTCCAGATGCTAATGGAAGAATTTTCAGATGTTCTCACGGATACCCTCCCACCCGGTCTCCCCCCCTTACGTAATGTCCAGCATCGGATCGACACGCTCCCGGATCACCCGCCACCGTCGCGAGCGCCATACAGGATGAATGAGGCCGACCTTCAGGAGCTGAAGCGGCAGTTACAGGAACTTGAAGTGCAAGGATACATCCGACCAAGTAGCTCCCCATATGGAGCCCCGGTCCTATTTGTGAAAAAGAAAGACGGCTCCTTACGCCTATGCATCGACTACCGAGCACTCAATAAAGGAACAATCAAGAGCAAGTATCCCGTACCCGTGATGGAGGAACTTTTAGATCGCCTGGGCAAGGCACGATACTTCACGCGCATAGATCTCCGATCCGGGTATCATCAAATCAGGGTGGCACAGGAACACATCGAGAAAACGGCCTTCCGCACACGTTACGGCAGCTATGAGTGGCTCGTCATGCCATTCGGGCTGACAGGGGCACCGGCCACCTTCTGTCGAGAGATGAACGACGGCTTCCGGGATATGCTTGACCTCTTCCTCATCATCTACATCGATGACCTGCTGATTTACAGCCGAACATTAGAGGAACATTATGAACACGTTCGGGCGGTCTTGTTACGACTACGGCAACGTCGGCTTTTCGCCAAGCCAAGCAAGTGCGAGTTCTGCATGAAGAAGGTGGAATTCTTGGGGTTCATCGTTTCCGAACAGGGCCTCCACGCCGACCCCCAGAAAGTAGACGCAGTACTCAAATGGGCACCCCCGAAGACCGTCAAAGAGGTGCGAGAATTCATCGGCTTTTGCCAATTTCTCCGCCGGTTCATCCAAGGTTTTAGCAAGATCGCGGCCCCGCTCTTGGAGTTGGTCAAAGAAAAGGAGCCATTCAAATGGGGAGCAGACGAAGAAGAAGCCTTCGAAGCATTAAAGGTGGCTATGTGCAATGCCCCGGTTCTCAAACTTCCAGAGTTCGACAAACCGTTTGAAGTTCACACAGATGCATCAGGCTCAGCCATCGGCGGCGTCCTCTTACAAGACGGACAACCCATCGCATATGAGTCGCATAAACTCACCGGCCCCGAGCTCAGATGGAGCACACACGAGCAAGAAATGTTAGCTGTTATCCACTGCCTACGCAAGTGGCGGCACTACATTATCGACAAGCACACAACGGTCTTCACGGACAACATCTCCTTGAAGTACTTTACATCTCAACCCAAGCTAAGTCCAAAACAAGCAAGATGGCAGGATTTTCTTGCCGAGTTTGATATCGAGATCATTCATAAGCCGGGCAAACAGAATGTAATGCCAGATGCACTTAGTCGAAGACCCGAGCTCCAGGCGATGTCCACCGTATCCTCAGATTTGAGAGGCAGAATTCAACGAGCGCAAGCACAAGATGCCCAAGTTCAAGAAATACTTCAGGAGATGCAAATGGCTCAAGCCCCGCAGCGCTACACATTACAAGACGGCATTCTCCACCGCAAAGGCAAAATTTATGTACCGAACGACGTAGAGCTACGCAAAGAGCTAATGTGGGAGGCACATGATTGCAAAGTGGCCGGCCATGGAGGTCAAAATCGCAGCTACGAGATGCTCCATAAACACTTTTATTGGCCCCGCATGAAGGCACAAGTACAAGAATATGTAGAAACCTGCCCAACATGTCAGTTAGTCCGTCAAGATCGAGTGAAGCCTGCCGGCCTTCTGCAACCACTCCCAATTCCCAACCGGCCGTGGGACATGATTAGCATGGACTTCATCACCGAACTCCCACCATCTTTGGGCTTCAACACCATCTTTGTTGTGGTGGACTACTTCACCAAACAAGCACACTTTATTCCGGCTAAGCCCCCGCTCACCGCCAAGGCCGTGGCTCAACTGTTCTTCACTCACATCGTGAAGTATCACGGGTTGCCCCTCGCCATAGTGTCAGACCGCGACGGCCGTTTCCTAAGTCGGCTATGGACCGAGCTTTTCCGCCTCTTGGGGACGCAACTTAGGTTCTCCTCATCATATCACCCACAAACAGATGGGCAAACCGAACGGGTTAACCAGACGATCGAAGATTACATCCGAAACTATGTCAGAACGGACCAAAAGGATTGGGCGAGGCACTTAGACATTCTGGAGTTTCACTACAATGCTTCTGTCCACTCAAGCACGAAGATGACACCATTCGAGTTGGCGACCGGCAAGGAGGTAATCACGCCCTTGGCTCTCACACAAGACTCCACACTTGCAACAACAGACCCTGATTGCGGCGCCTTCTTGGATCAATGGAAAACAAAGTTAGAAGAAGCAAAGTCCAGCTTGCAAAGAAGCAAAGAACGCATGGCTCGCTACGCAAACAAGAAACGACGACCCGGCGAAGAATTTCAAGTAGGCGACCTTGTCCTCGTCAGCGCACGAAATATCACTCTGCCAAAGAACATCACGCAGAAGTTCAACCATCGCTACTACGGACCATACAAAGTGGAGAAGCGCATCAATGAAGTCACTTATAGCTTGGAGCTGCCCGACAATGTGCAATTTCACAACGCCTTTCACGTCAGCCTCCTGAAGCGGTTCAAACCCGACGCCAAGTACGGACGCGAGATCCCGGTGCTGCACGACGGAGAGAACCAGTTCGAGGCGGAAGCTATCTTACGGGACCGGAAGCTATCTTACGGGACCAAGCTCTCATTGCCTTCTTCAACACGAGTTGCTAATCGAATATAAACGTGTTCTGGCAATCTTCTTGGTGTCCCTTTTGTTGGTTTACGTTTTTCGTGGGTTTGAACGTCTCAGATAGAACATTGTATTGGAAATGTGTTGTCAAAAAATATGATTTACTATGTTTTACAGTTATTTTGATGCTCCCGATCATCACAGCACCAATTGTATAAGCATGGCATTCACACAGCTCTATATCGATTGATAATCACATTTGAGATGAAAATAAAGGCCCTATAACATCTTACAACTTCCCCAAAGAATCTAAATTGGAGTGCAAAGGGGGCCTTGCCCTTTTTGCAAGAGTCAAGGGCTTACCACTGGAATCAGAAGACCTCGGGCCATGACTGTATTGTTGAAAATATAACCTAATAAGTTTCATCATTATTTGATATCCCTGACAATCTTCACAACAAATATATAAGCATAGCCTTCAGGGACCTTTGTATCAAATGAGCATCATTGAACCCTTCCTCTAGAGTCTCTTTAGATCTTCATCTAAGCTCCACATTTGGAGCACATAAGTGGACAACACAATCTTTGTTATTATGTATTTTGACAATCTGAGAATTCCAGTTCACTGTCTCCCTCTCTGCCGCCTTCTCATCTCCCTATTGTTCTGTTCCATTGTATCGTGTTATTCATACAAATAGATCACAGGTAAACAGCTGACTCTAAAGCTTCTCCATCATTTCATAACGTACCAATATGGCAATTGTCCTTTTTATGTTTCCCCAACTTTAAACACCCAATGGTGGTTCAGATGTAATGATGATTTGCAAAATGTCCAGGCAATTCTGCATGTGTACTTCCATCAACTTCTATCCCAACAGAAAGACCATATCTCAATACCTTACATCACAAATTTCATCAGCATTAAAACAGCAACGTTAGCCTTCTGGCTCTTTTCGACATTGGGCATCCTATCATTCTTGTTGGTTTGGAAAACAGCTATCCTCGTTAAACTTGAGCACATTTTCTATATGTGATTCAACATGGTATGTGCCAAATATTCTACTGTCTTCAGATAACAGTATGAAAACTGTATCACACGAAATCCAGACATAAAAAACGAGAATTAAAGAAATCCAGTGTGCAAACACAGCTACGGTGCTAACAGATAAATATCCTTCTCATACATAAAAATCAGCTTCAATTATTGTTCATGTACACACTAGTGATTACATATATCCTTCTGACACTTAAAAATCAGCTTCAAATATTTTTCATGTACACAACAGCAAACTTGTACAGATTACTACTGCATTCCACATCTGACATCAACCTGTAACTCTCTCCTGCACTAGCACTCTGAGAGGTGTCTTTAAGCGAATTGTAAATACTTGTTTCTCAGCCAAGTCCAATGGATTGCCTGCTGCATTAGTCCATGAGAATTTCTGCACTAGGCGTGCAATAAGAAGCTCAAGATGAATGGATGCCAAACCCAGACCAGGACAAATGCGACGGCCTGCTCCAAAGGGTATCATTTTCACTTGCTTCGTCCCTGTTATGTCAACATCTGACACCAAAAACCGTTCAGGCTTGAATTTCAAGGGCTCATCCCAGATGGTGTCATCTCTTGAAATCGATACAATATGAAATTGGACAATTGCATTCGTTGGGATGTCAAAACCTCCTAGCTTACATGGCTCTGAAACAGCATGTGGTAATACCACGTGGCCAGGTGGGTGAAGCCTGAGAGTCTCTTTTACAACTGCTTGCAAGTATGGCAAATTAGGGAGATCAGTCTCCTCAACATGCCGGTCTCCCACCCTATCGTGTATTTCAGCATAGAGCTTATCTTGTATTTGAGGGTCTGCAATGAGGCAGGCCATGGCCCATTCAAGTGTTGTGACGGTTGTGTCAATACCTCCAACAAGAAACTCTGTACAAAGCGACACAAGATCTTCCGTGGATAGGTTTGTCCCAGCATCCATGTGGAGAAGGGTTTCCAAATAACTACCTGCAACGAGTTCCCCAAGCTTAGCAAGTTCCTTATGCTTCTCAATATGAGATACATGCATCTGCACCTCCCTTGCTCGGAGAGCGAGCACCTGCTTCCGTCGGTTCCGACTAAACACCCGTAAAAGTGGGAAGAAACTCAGTAGACTTCCCAGTGCCATCTTCAGCATTTCATCAATAAAGGAACTTACTTGTTGTGCTGCATCTTGAGAGAATTCAAACCCAAAGCAGATAACTAAGAGGAGCTGAAACATAGCCATCCGAAGATTTGGGTATAGAGAAACAAAACCTCCATTCTGACGGCTTTCACTGGCAATGTGAGCCAACAGGTCATCCGCGACCTTTTGCCGAATAGTCTTGAAAGAACGAATCTTCGATATGCTCATCATCTCCTGCACCAGGTTCCGACGCATAATGCGCCAGTGATGACCATACGTCGCAGAGCTAATGGTGCGGAAGTTATTGTTAAAAATAGTGTTTGTAGGCAACCGAGGACGGGCCGCAAAGAGGGCACCTTTCTCGATGAGAGCTTCGTGGGCAAGGGCAGCTGATGTAACATAGATAATAGGCATATTTCCCACGTAGAGAGTGAATATGGGACCGAGCATTCTCCGGAGGCTATCCAAGGAGAGCGTCCTTCGGTACTCACGGAAGTGCAGGACATCGCCGAGAAGCGGAAGCGAAGGAAAGGGTCGGGGAGGGAGGCGGAGCTTGGGCTGACGCCGAAGGAATAGAAGGCAAAGGGCAAATAACAAGACAAGCACGAAGCCTGAGAGAACCGCTGATTGCCCCTCCCTTACGTTCCACAGCGCAGGCTCCATGGAAAGCTTCATGCGATGATTTCGACAATGCTTGACTGTCTTCTCCGCTGCATTAATTCACACGGAGACTCTGAACTGCCTCAAGGTTCCGAGCTGCGCTCACCCTCTCATTCTAAGGCCCCATTTTCCACTACCGACTCCCGGGTCGACCCTTCCCGTCCAAATGCAACGACGAGGACCCATCAGGATTCAGACGAATGGTGGAATGCTCTGTTATCAACAATTTTCCTATGTCAAATGGAGTCAATGGTCATGCATAGTTGGTAGAAGTAACATGATATTTCGGTGAATTAAGAGGAAAAGCATTATAGAGCAGTTCTTTTGTTTAAATGGAGGTTTGGAAAGGATCTATTCCCCCGAGCTTTAACTTTGAAAGAACAATTGTGCAAGTGAATGAGCATAATACTTGAGGGACTTTTGTATTTCACAAAGGAGATGTTAGACAAGATTACAACTGATTTCAATTGGTTTAGACTGGCCTAGAGACTCAGCCATAGAGGAGTTGGATGCTAAGACTACAACATGTCCAAAGACTCAACCATAGAAGAGTTGGATGCTAAGAAACATGGTACTTCTAGTAATGGGTCAAGCATATCAATTCCAAAACCATGTTAACCAATGTTTCTAGGACGATAAAAACCTTTAGAAGTGACCTTATGTCTAGAGATATACAAGTGTATATCCTAGGATGATAAATTGGAACTTCCTTGAGTCCTTACCCTAGGGATGTGGTCACCATCAAAGGATCTATAATCAATCAATAAACCTTCATGTCCGAATATTGATTGTGCTCTTCACAAACAATACATAGACATGTGAAGGGTCATGATCTCGAGCCAATGTCTCCAAATATCTATAATTCATGCATGTGACTTATGCTTTGACTAGCCACATGTTATCATACCTCATGTTAACATATTAAGTTGCTCTTGTCTCCTTGATCATAGTAAGACTATTTCCTTATCTTTTGTTTGTTTTGTCGTAGTGGCACCTATGCACACCTTTAATTTATTGATCCAAAGAGAGTAAAACTCGATGTAGTTGCACCCAATGAGAGTGAGCAGACATGATGGATAACCTCCTTTGCAAGCTCCTCTTGTAAACGTATCAAATCAAAATTTCAAATTCAATAGCAATCTATCAACCAAGGGTGATGGAGTCAATAGAAAATAGTCAATAGATTATAGATGATGTATGATAGTCAATAGATGATGGATGATTACATGATCAACAATAGATGATAGACACCCAAAATCGATAGCACCAAGAAGGAAATGGTTGGCATACAATTAACACTAAAATGAGCATATCTACTTTATTACTAAATGGAACAACATGTGTTATAGTTCAAATCAAAGTTAACGAGAATATTTGAAAGTATATGTAAATAAAAATGCAAGGCAGGTCCCTACATAGAGAAGCTTTGGCTTCAAAACTCCTGGTTGAAGTGTAATCACAAGAAAAAATATGAAAGATAAAGCTCAAAAACACATGAAATGGTCTACAATCATATGTGAATTTTTTCAAGAAGAAGATGCTCACTTTTCACACTAGCAAAAACTCCTCTAGAACTGAGAGGATTGACCTTTTTACAATGGTTCCCTTATATACCACTTTTTTGTTTGAATATCAAAAATTTCTATCTACAAAACTGAGAATTCTAAATAAAAAATTGCAAAAAACCTTGAAATTTTTGTGGCCACCACTTCAATGCATGGGACTTTTAACACTTGCTCCCCTCATAAAACGTATTTTCCTCGGCCGGACTCTTCATATTGTGGAGAATGAGTTCTCCTATGCGCAACGGAAGTGTGTAGTGAGCCCTTGTATGTCCAGCACTTGGACAAATAGTTGCACCTTAGATAGCTTGCTGCTCTCAATACAAAACTCAAATGGACTTGAGCCTTTAGTCAATGAAAGTAGACAAAGAGAGCTTTATAACAAGCTATAAATAACTTAATTTGGACAAGTTTTGATTAGGAAACACAACTGACAAAGATGAACTACCTGTCCACACAGGTATGTTGAAGAACTGTGCTTCACTCTCGGACTGATAACTCTCTGAATATATATCCTTTGAGAAAGATATTTGGTACAGAGAAAGTAGACACAAATAGCTTTCCAACAAGCTAAAAATCAAGTATTTGGATGAGTTTTGATCAGGAAACTCAACTCACCAAGATAGACCACTTGTACACATAAGTACACTGTAAAACTAGACTTTACTCTCTGACAGATATCTCACAGAATATGAATTATCTGAATGAGAAATTTGAGACAGTGAGAGTAAATGCCAAGGGCTTTCCAATAAGACAAAAATCACACAATTTGGATATGTTTTGGTTGGAAAACTAAACCGACCAAAATAGACTACCTATCTACACAGGTATACTGAAAAACTGGACTTCACTCTTTCACTGATATCTCACAAACTACATAATCTTTCAAAGAGATATTTAATATGCAGAAATTACACAAGATAAGCTTTCCAATGAATGTTTAAACGCACAAAATGGTTACATATGTACTGAGATATGAGCTCTGCAATAGAGCTGTGTACAAACTGACGTGCGGCTGGAAGGAGTCTAAGGGAAAACCAAAATGACAAAATGGCTAGATCCGACTACTGGGAGCTCTTGCCTCTTTCTCTCCTTTGTTTTGAATGTGCTCCCACTTCACTTTTATAACCAATGAGCATGTGAAGAAGTTTGTGCCTCCTTCTTAACTCCCCACTTTCTCCACTACATGCTACTAACTACAAGGCAAGATATTGTATCTCTTTCTCATCATGAATTTTGACTAGACTTTTTCTTTTATTATTTTTTCCTTTTTTCCTCTACTTTTCCTTTATCTTTATATTTGGTAAATTTATCCAAGCATGGCTCATATGAAAATGAGCTTGTACATTTATCTTCAACACTCCCCCTCAAGCTCATTTGGGAGTTATCTTCAACCATGTCCTGCAAATTTATCACATCCTTGAAGCCTTTGAGTTTAGAAGCATCCAAGAACTTTGTAAACATATCTGCAACCTGCTCTTTGGTTCTAATGAACTTTATCTCCACATATTTGTTGATCACCTTCTCCCTTACATAATGGTAGTGGACCTCTATGTGCTTGCTCCTTGCATGAAACATAGGATTGCTCGCCAAGTAGATACTTGACATGTTATCACCATATATAGGGATGGTTCCAACTTGCACTCCAAGATCAGCCAAAAGCTTTTTAATCCACATTGCTTCACATGTGGCAAAAGCTAATCCTCTATATTCAGCCTCCATAGATGAAAGTGCAATAGTAGGTTGTTTCTTTGAGCTCCATGTGATAGGTTTGCTTCCTATCATGAACACATAACCTGAGGTTGATCTTCTATCTTCCTTTGAACCTGCCCAATCAGCATCACTAAAGCATTTGACCTGCAATTCTTCATCAAACTTGTAAAACAAAGCATGATTAACTGTATGCTTTATGTATCTCAACACTCTCTTGGCTGAATTTAAGTGTTCACTTGTCGGGTCTTGCATAAACTGAGAAAGTACACCAACAACATAAGACAAATCAGGTCTTGTAATGTTTGCATAGATCAATGATCCTACAATGCTTCTGTATGTCGTTACATCTTCCAATGGTTCTCCATCATTTGAACAAATCTTTGTATTTGTGTCCATGGGCTGATTGAGTGGTTTGCATTCACTCATTCCAAATCTGAAAAGAACATCCAACAAGTACTTCCTTTGCATCAAGTAGATGCCACTCTTTCCGTAAACAACTTCAATTCCTAAAAAATATTTCAGCTCCCCAAGATCTGAAATTTTAAACTCCTTACCAAGCTTCCTTTTGATATCTTTAATCCCTGTAACATTGTTTCCTGTTATGATGAGGTCATCGACATATATGCAAATATATACCTCTCTATTTTCTTCCTTATTCATGTACAACGAAGGATCTGCACTACTTGGGTTGTATCCACACTTAGTTAGATACTCTACCAATCTCTGATTCCATGCTCTTGGTGCTTGCTTCAAGCCATAAAGTGCCTTCTTCAACCTGCAAACAAAATCTGGATGGTTTTCATCTTCAAATCCAACCGGTTGACTCATGTATACCTCTTCTTGTAGTTCTCCATTGAGAAAGGCATTTTTGATGTCGAGTTGATATAATGGCCATCTCCTTGAAGCACCAATTGCTATTAAGGTTCGGATAGTTCCCATCTTTGCAACGGGGCTGAAAACTTCATCATAATCTATGCCTTGTGTTTGTTTAAATCCTTTGGCAACTAATCTAGCTTTATATCTAGCTAGTGAACCATCAGCATTCCTCTTTACTTTAAACACCCATTTGTTTGGAACAATCTTCATACCTTCTTTCTTTGGCACTAGCTCCCATGTGTGATTATCTTTGAGAGCTTTGATCTCCTCTTTCATAGCTTGCTTCCATTCCTTTTGTGTGCAAGCTTCTTCATATGTCTCAGGCTCTTTGTCTTTGATAACATGCATCATGTATGCAAAATGTGTCGCCATAAAACTATCATAACTCAACCTTTGAGTTGAATACCTTGTCCTTGAAGATCTTCTTTCATTGCCTTTAGAAAGTTGCTTCTTTAACCTATTCAACTTTACCATCGGAGTGATTACCTCTTCATATTCTTCTTCACTTGCATCTACCTCACTGTTTGGAGTACCACTTGCTTCTTCGGCTCTACTATGAGCTGAATTTGGAGACAAAGAATGGCTCCCCCTCCATGTTGAACATTCTTCATTTGATGTAGATGCCTCTAGACCTGAAGCCTTTGTGCTTGATTGTTGAACTTCTCTTTGATTTGTTCCTGCATAATCATCACAATCTTCTTCAAGAATCTTTTCCTTTCCTTTATCTTCATACCATGGTCTTAGTTCATCAAAGACCACATCTCGCGAGACTCTTAATTCCTTTGTTCTAGGGTTGTAACACTTGTATCCTTTTTGCTCCGTCGAGTAGCCAATGAAAATGCATTTTTCTGATCTTGGTTCCATCTTTGTTCTAACTTCTTGTGGAATGTGAACAAAGCAAACACATCCAAACACTTTGAGGTGCGTAAGATCAGGTTTCTTACCGGAATATACCTCTTCTGGAGTCAAGTGATGTATTCCTGATGTTGTGCACCTATTCATCAAGTAAATGGTAGTTCTGGTAGCTTCAGCCCAATAGTACAATAGTACCTTCATCTCGTTGAGCATGCATCTTGAAATTTCAGCACTTTGCCTATTTTTCCTCTCAGCTACTCCATTTTGTTGTGGTGTATACCTACAAGTGAATTGCCTTTTGATTCCATTCTCTTGTAGAAAATGTGAAAATTCTTTGGAGAAATATTCTCCTCCACCATCGGACCTTAAGGTTTTGATAGACCTTCCTGTTTCCTTTTCAACTTCAACTTTGAATCTTTTGAATATAGAAAACACCTCTGATTTTTGCTTCATACAAAACAACCATATCTTTCTTGAGTGATCATCAATGAAGGTGACAAAAAATCTATTACCAGCCATTGATGCCTCTTGGGTTGGTCCCCATACATCCGTATGTATCAAGTCCAAGACATTTGGAGCCACATAATTGCTCCTCTTGAATGGCTGCCTTGTTTGCTTTCCTAGTTGACAAGCTTCACATAACTCATGTAGTCCAATGCTATTAAATTTTGGAAGACCTCTTACCACTTCATGTTTGCTCATGTCCTTCAGCTTTGGAATGTTGATGTGTCCTATTCTTTTGTGCCATAAGTCCAGCTCTGAAATCTTCTTGTTCCCACATTGAATGTACATGACCTTTCCATATGGATGTTGGACATCCAAAGTAAACATCCTTCCTTCTCTTCTACCTCGAGCAATGACCTTGAAGCCTTCTTTTGGATTCTTTATGAAGCACCCATTCTCATTGAATATGACATGATAACCCTTCTCTACCATTTGTCCTACTGAAATCAAGTTCTTTGAAATTGTAGGAACATGAAGAACATTAGATAGTACCTTTGCTCTGCTTGTATCTCCAAGCCTTATATCTCCAATGTGTTCAATCATGTGTTGAGTATCATCACCTGTTTCAACACATCCTTTTCCACTTGGTACCTGTAGATTAGTGAACAAACTTCCTTGGCATGACATATGGTTACTACAACCTGAATCAATGTACCATTTTTTGTCATCTTCACAAGAGCTTCTATACTCATGTCTCATTGCAAGTAGTGTGTCCTTGCTTCCTTCACTTGAGGTGCTTGCATAGTTGCTTTGGTTCCTTTGATTACCTCCATTTGGTCTTCCATTCTTCAGCCAACAATCACTAGCATAGTGTCCTACTTTACCACAATGATAGCATGTTATACCTTTATGAGAATTGTAGGAGCTTTGGCCTCTTCCTCTACTTTTACCTTGACCTCTTCCTTGTGCGTTGGCATTTGATGCATCCTTGTTGTCTTCCGAATTGTTTTGATTGTAGTTGGAGTGGTTGTGACCTCTTCCTCTTCCTCTTGAGCCTCCTCTTGAGTTTCTTCCTTTACCTCGACCTGCATATAACATTTGGTTGTGGTTGTCCTTTCCTTTGGGACCACCGAAGCTAAGCTCTTTTGTGACAAGATGAGGGATTAGTTGTTCGAAACCTAGATATGCATCTTTCAAGTTAATGGAAGTTATAAAAGGCTTCCATCTTTCATCTTCTCTCAAGCCATTGAGAGTATAACACACAAGATCTTCGTCTTCAACCGTTGTGCCAATAGAAGCTAAAGCATTGCTTAGCTCCTTAATCTTCAAAGTATATTCAACTATGGAGTGACTTGAACTTTTCTTGATTGTGTTCAACTCATTCTTGAGTTGAAGTTTCCTAGCATTGGTATTTGTTGAATACATCCTTTCAAGGCGCTTCCCAAGCATCCTTAGCTTTCTCCAGATGTTGAATATAACCTACCATAGCATTAGTAATGACTTGCGAAATGAGGAACATGACTCTCCTATTCCTCTCTTCCCATTCTTTTGCTTGCCTCCTTTGGACTTCGGTGGCCATAGCTTGATTGATTTGAGGTTGAGCATCATCGCCGCTCACAATACCCCATAAGCCTTTGCCCATTAGGTAGTTGGTCATTCTAAACTTCCACACGGGATAGTTATCCTTGTCCAACTTCTCTACTTGTTGACCCAAGTCAGCCATTGAAGAGTATCAAAGACTTTGAGAGTTACCTCGAATAGTTATAGTCCTTTGCTCTTGCGTTTGTGAAGCTCCTTCTTGTTTTGTAGCTCCTCTTTTGCTTTGCTTCACCTCCAGCTCTGTTGATGAAGCTTCAACACCAAGTTTTCTCTGATACCAACTGTGGAGAATGAGTTCTCCTATGCGCAACGGAAGTGTGTAGTGAGCCCTTGTATGTCCAGCACTTGGACAAATAGCTGCACCTTAGATAGCTTGCTGCTCTCAATAAAAAACTCAAATGGACTTGAGCCTTTAGTCAATCAAAATAGACAAAGAGAGCTTTCTAACAAGCTATAAATAACTTAATTTGGATAAGTTTTGATTAGGAAACACAACTGACAAAGATGAACTACCTGTCTACACAGGTATGCTGAAGAACTGAGCTTCACTCTCGGACTGATAGCTCTCTGAATATATATTCTTTGAGAAAGATATTTGGTACAGAGAAAGTAGACACAAATAGCTTTCCAACAAGCTAAAAATCAAGTAATTTGGATGAGTTTTGATCAGGAAACTCAACTCACTAAGATAGACCACCTGTACACATAAGTACACTATAAAACTAGACTTTACTCTCTGATAGATATCTCACACAGTATGAATGATCTGAATGAGAAATTTGAGACAATGAAAGTAGATGCCAAGAGCTTTCCAATAAGACAAAAATCACCCAGTTTGGATATGTTTTGGTTGGGAAACTGAACCGACCAAAATAGACTACCTATCTACATAGGTATACTGAAAAACTGGACTTCACTCTTTCACTGATATCTCACAAACTACATAATCTTTCAAAGAGATATTTAATATGCAAAAATTAGACGAGATAAGCTTTCCAATGAATGTTTAAACGCACAAAATGGTTACATATGCACTGAGATATGAGCTCTGCAACAGAGCTGTGTACAAACTGACGTGCGGCTGGAAGGAGTCTAAGGGAAAACCAAAATGAAAAAATGGCTAGATCCGACTACTGGGAGCTCTTGCCTCTTTCTCTCATTTGTTTTGAATGTGCTCCCACTTCACTTTTATAACCAATCAGCATGTGAAGAAGTTTGTGCCTCCTTCTTAACTCCCCACTTTCTCCACTACATGCTACTAACTACAAGGCAAGATATTGTATCTCTTTCTCATCATGAATTTTGACTAGACTTTTTCTTTTATTATTTTTTCCTTTTTTCCTCTACTTTTCCTTTATCTTTATATTTGGTAAATTTATCCAAGCATGGCTCATATGAAAATGAGCTTGTACATTTATCTTCAGCACATATTATGCTAGGGCAAGGTTGTTTAGTGAGTTGCTCAATGCGATCATGTATAGATATAAGGACTTGAGACTTCTTTATATTAACCAGGATTTTGAGTGCTTCTACTACTTCTTCATATTGTTTGTTCCCATGCACCTTGGAGCTTGTCTCTGTTTTGATACGTGCCATTTACAACTTGTATCTTTCTAGCTCCATTTGTCTTAAATAAGCTACTAATCTAGTCTAAAATATGGTGGACTTGATGAGAATATGTTTATATACCTCTCCTAATATCTTGTTTCAAATGCTATGCATGAATATTAAACAAATAGAGAGTACAATCTTGGATCTTGGTTGACATTAAAGAACAAGCATGCAGGATTGGTCTCAAATCCAATCCCATCTCAATCCAGTAGTTGCTTTTTAAAATTGGATAAGGAGAATTTCTAACATGTTCAAGATCTTGAGGAACATCTTGATGATGATGTCTATTGTATTTTTATATATCTTGTGTGAGTATCTAATAACTTTTTAACATATAAGTGTATGTCGGCTCCTTATTCTTTGGGGTAGGTAAGAGAGGTTCGTTGATCGAATGCTTACTGATAAGCCATTCCCTCTCAAGGTGAAAGAACTATTGGTGCTCTCTTCTTTGTATGACTAGACAATAGTTGGGATGGTATTGAAGGATAGGACGAAAGGTGTTAGGCTGAAAAAATGACAGGCAAGAGATGGTTGAACCACACCCTAAGAGGGAGGATTAGGAAGTAATCTTCAACCATGGCTTTTGGAGCGAGTGGTTAGCCCATCATACTCCTCGCCGATAGATCATGAGTTCAAATCTGACAATTGGTATCAGATCCTAGGAAGTAGGTTTGGGCATGGTAGATGGAAGGTGCGCATGTTGCTTTCAAATATAAGCCCATCAAAATTAGAGTGTATCTCCCAATCCACAGGTCAGATTTAGAGGTATAAGATACCACTAGAAAGATCTCAAAACGAGCATTCCAATGGAAATAGTAGATCGAGGATTCAAGATACCTTGCATGAGTGCATACCAGGTTCAAGAGACCAAGGTTGAGAGCAAGTCAGGTTCGTAGGCTAGTGGCCAAGAATTAGAAAGGCAAGGTTCAATATACCAAGGTTAAGAGCAAAGCAAGTCCACATGCAAGTGGCCAAGAAGCGAAAAGGCAAGGATCAAGACACCAAGGTTGAGAGCAAGGCAAGTCCATAGGCAAGTGGCCAAGAAGGAAAAAGGTGAGGTTCAAGAGACCAAGTTTGAGAACAAGAAGGTTTAAGAGACCGTGCAAGGTGAGGAAATCAATTCAAGCAGAGATCAAGGATCAATCATTCAGGATAATGATCTCTAGAAGGGGAAGAGAGTGCTAGACTGAAGAAATGATAGGCACGAGATGGTTGAACCACACCATAAGAGGGAGGATTAGGAAGTAATCCTCAACCATGGCTTTTGGGGCAAGTGGTTAGCCCATCATACTCCTAGTTGATATGTCATGAGTTCAAATCCCACAGTTAGGTTTGGGCAATGTAGATGGAAGGTGCACATGTCTCTTTCAAAGATGATCCCATTAAATATTAGAGTGTATCTCCTGATCTGTAGGTCAAATTTAGAGGTATAAAATACTATTGAAAAGCTCTCCGAATGAGCATTCCAATGAAACCACTAGATTTAGGATTCAATATAACTTGCATGGGTGAGTACCAAGTTAAAGAGACCAAGTTGAGAGCAAGGAAGGTCCATAAGCTAGTGGCCAAGAAGTGGAAAGGCAAGGTTCAAGATACGAATGTTGAGAGCAAGGCAAGTCCATAGGCAAGTGGCCAAGAAGCAAAAAGGCAAGGCTGAAGTCACCAAGGTTGAGAGCAAGGCAACTTCGTAAGCAAGTGGCCAAGAAGGGGAAAGGCAAGGTTCAAGAGACCAAGGTCAAGAACAAGAAGATTCAAGAGAGTGTGTAAGGGTGAGGACATCAATTCAAGTGGAGATCAAGAATTGATCATTGAGGACAATGATCTCTAGAAGGGAAGAGAGTGCTAGACTTAAGAAATGATAGGTAGGAGATGGTTGAACCACACCCTAAGAGGGAGGATTAGGAAGTAATCCTCAACCATGGCTTTTGGGGCAAGTGGTTAGCCCATCATACTCCTAGCCAATATGTCATGAGTTTAAATCCCACAAATTGCATCAAATATTTTCTTGAATTTTGGATTTTTATCCAAGAAGATCTTCTTCCATGGTACAGAGTATTTGTCACTTGGATCATCACTCAAATCATTAATATTGTACAAACGTTTGTGTTGCAATCAATATGATCATTCCTTTCACACAAGAGAGTGAGTGAGTACATATTCTCATAGTCATATCTCCCTTATTCCTCCACCTAATTACATGTATAATAGATCAAAACAAAGCTAACAAAAAAAACATGCAAAAATTGGTCACTTATAGTAGCACATAGAGACAAATTGGTGTCATATTGTGCATACATATGCAAAAAGCTTTCCACAAAAAATAGAGCTTGGAGATCACAAGAAGCAAGAATCAAGTGTAACCATGAAACATGCAGAATCACACAAGATGAAGGCAAGAACGCTTGCACACAAATTTTGCAAGAAGAAGAGCTCTCTTACTTACACTAGCCCAAAGTCTCATCAAGTGAGGAACTTGATCTTTTGATCTTTTTATAGTGGCAGCTTCATGTACTTATCTAAGTTTGAAAATTATCAAAAATACTAAATGCACTCAAGTCTAACTCTTCTCTTGCAAGTGTTCTCAGGAAGACTCTTCCCATCTCTACAAAGGATATATCTAAACATATTTACAACTCTTGAAAATTACAAAGTTAGTTATCTTCTAATATTATTGCTTGGATTCTTAACCAAATGATCTCATAGACATTCCCATGGAGATTCCAAGTAAAAGTTTTGTGGGGAATCCATGTTGCATCTTCTTCATCCAACGACTCCTAGTCTCCATTTTCCTCAATAGACATGTGAGTGGTTTTTTGGGCTTTTAAAAGGTGCATTCGCGTGTAGCAACATCATGTTTATGATGAACCAAAACCAAATCATGCATTACTTTGTTCCATTGAGTGGCTCATGGTGTAACTATGGGTGATAACAAGCTTAGATGTTTCTAATAAACTTCAGGTATAATTAGTCATCCATCAGAATTGGAGTTGATTTTTAAGAAAAAATCGGTGTGATACTCCAAAAGATGGTAAATCAAGCTCTTCTTTGAGTGTTTGTAAGTATAACCGGGAGGTCGATTACATGGCTAAAGATTTCCATAAATGTATTGAGGTATGGCATTTGACTCATATCATACATACAATAGTGGTTTGACTCCGAGATGCTTGCAAAAAGGGGTGTGTGAGATGTGGGAAATATGTTCGAGGATGAGTTGACATGTTGCATGGGGTTTGAGACCTCTTTGTTCCATTATCATAAAAATGGTTTGAATATGAATGAACCCATAAGGTAGGTAGCAGGTATGGAGCCAAAAGCTCAAGCAACTTGTGCTTTGGAATTTTTAATATAACCCTGCTATCTAGTGTTGATATATTTAGGTAGTGATGTGTGTAAACACTCTAGGACCACCGGGGCACTTTTTTCCCTTTTTAGGATTTTTTCTCCCGACTTGTATATACGCCTACTACCCTAATGGGTTATTTGTACATTCTAGTGGTAATACATTCAGTATTGTGTCTTGTGCTCCAAACTTCTTCTTCTTCCTTGTGGTGTTCGCGTGCTTCTACAGACCTCGACTCCAACAATTGGTATCAGAGTAGGTCGTTGCTTCATCTAGGGCATCGTCAACACCCCTCCGATCACAATCTCAAAATCGCATGAAATTTGGTGAGCATACTCAAGGTGATTAGAAGATCAAAACAGCTTTCCTTTGTGGTGCCAAAATCACGATTTAAGCTCATTTTGGCCTCTAAATGTGTTGATATATTTCGGTAGTGATGTGTGTGAACACTCTAGGACCACCGAGACACTTTTTTCCATCTTTAGGAGGTTTTTTTCCCTTGGCTTGTATATATGCCTATTGCCCTAATGGGCTACTTATCTTTGTACATTCTCTAGTAATACATTCAGTATTGTGTGGTGTGCTCCAAGCTTCTTCTTCTTCCTTGTGATGTTCGCGTGCTTCCGCAGATGTCTAACTCCAACAATTGGTATCAGATCAGGTTGCTGCTTCATCTAGGGCATTGTCGATACCTCTCCGTTTGCAGTCTCAGAATCACACGAATTTTGGTGAGCATACCTAGCGTGTTTTCGAGATCAAAACAACTTTGCTATCTGGTGCCGAAATCGCAATCTGAGCTCGTTTCGACCTCCGAACGCACTATCACGACACTTGTGCAGGCTATTTCATCTTTTTGTGCCAAAGGTATATACCAATTTCTGTTCGCCAGTTTAAGCATCTCAAAGTCTATTATAGGTCCAGCAGAATTTGTCTCAGCAGTTTTGTTCAACTTTTTGAGATACAAGGTATTTTAGTCACCAGCCATGGCTGAAAGCAGTGATGTATTTCGTATGTTGGTTGTTGAGGATAACTTGGATGGTACCAACTACCCGTTGTGGGCTTATATGATGCAACATGTATTGGTTGCAAAAGGACTGTGGAACATTGTGCACGGTGTTGAAAAACGTCCTATCACACCTGCAATTGTTACAACTGCAGGTACAGAAGCTGATGCAGAAGGTGTCGAAGATGATGATATTCTGCATAATCCTGTTTGTGCTGCGGTTTCTGCTGCACCTACTGCAGAGCAAATTTGCTTGGGATACACTTTCCACATTGTACCAAGCTAGGAATGAGGCTCGTGTTGCTTACCTCCGAAAACAGTTGGAGAGTGAGCACATGAATGAAGGTGATTCTATGGAAGTTTCCTAACCAAAATCAAAGACTTGAAGGAACAGTTGATTTCTGCTAATGAGGTTATACCAGATAGCTCACTTGTGCAGACCGTTCTGAATGGTCTTCCTGATTCATATCAGAGTTTTGCTTCTACTCTTTGGTTGATGATGAAAGGCAATCCAAATGCCTTGTTATTTGAGGAGTTAGTCTATGTTCTATTGCACGAAGATTAGTCCAGGTAGAGCAGGTCCATTATGCGAGTTGCAGATCAAGCTTTCCTGGCTACTTAGAAGGGCAAAGGAAAATGGATCTTTTCAACTAGTAAACAGAAATCTGCTAATTCTGCACAATCAAAGAGGAAAGACAAAGATGAAAAGAAATCAGAAAAGCAGAAATTGTTTTGCAAGTACTCTAAAGGAAATGATCATATCATAAAGAACTATCTTAAACTGGCTGCAAAAGAGGCAAAGAAAATAGAGGCAAGAATGGTTGTTGCAGAGGCCTCTACTCCAAAAATAGAGTCTGCTAATCTTCTGCAAGAAGAAGAATGGGCATTTACTATTGTTTGCGGTTTTGGCCCATCTTCTCATGAGCAGTGCATGTCTGCAGTAGACTCAGATGTTTGGTACTTTGACAGTAGGGTGACCAAACATATTACCTCGTAGCGTAGTTTTTTCTCTTCACTCGAGCCTGCCCCTACAGGGAATACTGTTACATGCACCAACAACTCCTCTTATCTTGTTATGGGAGTTGGTAAGATCATTTTGACTACTGTTGATGGTAGTTCTTTCACTTTGTTAGATGCTTTATTTGTGCCAGGGATCAAAAAGAACCCGCGAGTTGGTGTGCAATTGTACCAAAGCCTTGATCCCATCAAACACGACAATAATGCGTTGGTGAAGCCATATAGGACATGCAAACCGACTATCTGAGCATGGCCATGGTGCTCCTCTTGCTTTGTGTGACTTGCCCTTTTCTTTTGCAACATTTTTCATTTTTAGCATGCATCCATGCGTACGAATCCTTAGACTTCCGAGTTCCTCATTCAAAAACTCTTCTAGTTTCGAAGATTCCCTGCGAGCAAACTCTGCAAAAGCTGATATGGAGAAAAGAGGAGAAGACGATGAACTTGAAGCGAAATGTTTCTTCTATTTTCGCAGGCTCAAACCCGCCAGCCGGCTTCCAAGAGAGGAATGCGACCATTTAGGAGAAGCATACCTACACAATGGTGCTTGTGGCACATTGGGTGAACTAGAATGCAGGGCCGCAAGGGCTGTGGACATCGTCATCGCAGTTCCTACCTCCATTGTTGCCGTTGAACACTCACTCGATCTGAAACTACAAACTCACTCCATTTCTTGCTCCCCGTTCAAATAAAATATCTCGAGCTTCCATATCCAGTGCTCCTACACACCGCTTGTTTTGTAGCCATGCGCTGAACTCCATAGTTCACTGTCTGCAGAGAATTCGGAACCCCCACGCCTCTCTAAACCCCTTCTATCTGACCTGCACTCCTTTCTTTTGGAGGCTGGTGAGTGAGGGCCACGCGTACTAGATGAGATGGTGAAGGCAGTTGACGATCCTCTCACTGCGACTCATGTACGCCAGAAGATTCTCATGCTAATAGAATCCTAGGGGGAGGCCACTGATGAGCTACGCAATCTTCCTGTTTATGAGGAAACATATAAGAGCTTAAAGTCCAGAGGAATCCATTTCCTTGGTCGTGATGCAGAGAGTTTGGCTCCTATTTTCACACCTCCAAGGATGATCCTTGAAGAGCAGTGTGGAAGCAGAATCTACAAGAGCATTTGATGTCAGTTGAGTTGAGCACTCTGTTTATGGGCCAACAATGCGTGAGACGATGTACTATCTCTTGCCTTCTATGCCTGCGAGTGTTCAGATTTTCATTGAATGTTCTCAAGAGAGAGTTCTTCTTTCTTGCCTGAGCTCATAAAGAGGTTATCTCTGAATACTTCCGCTTCCACCTGATGAAGCACGTTCTTGATATAATGCTATAAGATGCTCTATTATCAACTAATGATGATTATCAACGAATGATGAAGCATTAGGTAATGATAAAGATGATCAGAAAAAAAATGGAATAGTGCTTAGAAGCACTCTTATTGAAGAAAACATGGGAGGGATTAACAAAGAAAAACATGCTAATGATGAAGATCATTAGCATGATTTACTTATTGGATGCTTGATTTACTTATGCATTACTTGGCTAGATATTCAGTTTGTTGTCTCACAAATGAGCAAATTTATGCATTGCCCAGGAGTCAAGCATTGGCAGGCGGTTAAGCGCATCTTTCGCTACTTGAGTAGTACTCGACTACTTCGGTTGTTTTATCCCAAGGGGGGATCACTACCACCAAATTTGCATGCTTTTTCTGACTCTGATTGGGCTGGTTGCTATGACACTCATGTGTCCACTAGTGGATTTTGCTTCATGCTTGGTAGCTCATGTATATCTTGGTTGAGCAAGAAGTAGCCTACTGTGGCCATTTCTAGTTGTGAGGCTGAGTATAGGGCAGCTTTCATAACGACCATTGAGTGTGTGTGGCTCAGATGCCTTATGGCTGATTTGGGTGTTGGTCAGCCTTCTACCACCACCATCTTCACTAACAGTCAGAGCGCATTGGCAGTTGCGAGGAACCCTGTGTTCCATGCTCGCAATAAGCACATTGAGGTGCATTATCATTATTTCAGGGAGAGGTTCTCTGCTGAGGAGATCAGCTTGGTATATGTGCCCATGCAGGAGAACATTGCAAACCTTTTCACGAAGGCTCTGCCTAGGGAGAAGTTTGAAGCTTTTCGCAAATATTTGGGCTTACTTTGTTTTGTGGAGTGATCTCCACATAGCTTGGCACTTCCTTATACATGAGTGCCATCTACTTGTTCACCGCATCACTCCCAGGAGGGATTTGTTGATATATTTCGATAGTGATATGTGTGAACACTCTAGGACTGCCGGGGCACTTTTTTCCCTCTTTAGGAGGTTTTTTCCCCCCGACTTGTATATATGCCTATTGCCCTAATGGGCTACTTTTCTTTGTACATTCTCTAGTAATACATTCAGTATTGTGTGTTGTGCTCCAAGCTTCTTCTTCTTCCTTTTGCTGTTCGCGTGCTTCCGCAGACGTCTAACTCCAACAAAACACATTATCGCAACACTTTGTGCAGGCTATTTTATCTTTTTCGTGCCAAAGATTTATACATGTTTTGGTTCGCCAATATAAGCATCTTGAAGTCTGCTACAGTTTAAGCAAAACTTGTTAGGGCAGTTCTATTCAACTTTTTCAAATATAGTCATTTTTCTACATCAGGGTATTTTAGTCACTGGCCATGGTTGAAAGCAGTGATGTATTTCGTATGTTGGCTGTTGAGGATAAATTGGATGGTAGAAATTACCCATTGTGGTCTTGTGTGATGCATCATGTATTGGTCGCAAAGGACTGTGGAATATTGGGCAGGGTGTTGAAAAACGTCCTATTACACCTACAAATACAAGTACTGAAGCTAATGTAGACGGCATTGAAGATGATGTCACTCTAGCACAATGGCAAGTACCAACATGAGGAGCTTCACCTCATATATGTCAATCCGTGGAGACGTGAGGACTTGTATGAAGACCAAGAGCAAGTGAGGTGCACAACTGCGTGAGTGAAAGCATACAAACATGCACACACATACACACACACGTGCACAAAATAAGAGCAAAGAGTGGAACAATGGAAGGACTTAGATTACAAATTAACTCTCTTACAAAGTTGAAATCTACAACAAGCTAACCCCTCAAATGAGATCTCGAGCCCTTTTTATAGATTTTTGAGTGGTTTTGGCCCTGTCTAGACCTAGTGTTCGGCCTAGTTAAAAATTAGGTTCCAAGCCTTATTTGGGGACTCAAACAAAATCTAAAAATTATGAAAATTGGTAGGATGATACTTCTAATACTCCTCAAGCTTGGGGACTCCTCGGCTTGAACAAAATGGAGTTGTAAAAATGGAAAATGGTATTTACAATGGTTTTTAGTGACAAAAGTCACTATATTTATAGGGATTTCTTCTGTAAATTTGACATGTGCTTCTTGGAGCTCCCTACATGCTCCTTCTTTTTGTGTGTCCACTTCATTGATGCGCTTCGCTGCTTGTGTGTGACCTTGACTATCAACACTCCCCCCCTCTAGAGTCTGTCATCCCAGACAGACCCTTGTTTTAGTGGTAGTTCCATGTAGTTTTTATCGGCCGCCAGATTGGACGTTGTATAACTAAATCTTTTTTCCGCACGCGCGAAAGGTTGTTACGCAGACACCTTGTAACCTTTATATAAAGCAATGGAAAAGAGACGCAGAAAACGTTCGTTGGATTCACCAGACTGTCTGTCTGGGTGATTGAGTGAACGTTACTGTGTTGTTTGTTGAGCAATCCTGAGTATATTGTTCTTGTTCTGTTTTGTTATCTGTCGATACCTGTCTGTCGTGAGTTTCCTCGACATCAAGTAGATCGCCAGACTGTTGTCTGAGTGAGTCGTTTGCGAGTCTCTATTGCGATTGTTGTGTTAATTACTCGTAACGTGGTGTTACTCTTTCTTGGAATATTCTGCCAGTTGCTTGGTGCAGTCTGTGTAGCTGTGGTAGTGTTTCTGGTAATCGGATCTGTATTGTGTTGTCTGCAGTGTTGAGGTCTATCTTCATACGGCAAAGATTAAAATTATAGAAAGGGTTTTCCTAAGTTACATACTGAATCTTCAGCACTGTGTGTCTGGAACTGTTGAGTCCTTCTGTGTCTTCGGTTTGTTCGATTGTGAGCGCTATTCGATGAAGGTTGAACTACTGTTATTGTTCCGAATGTTATAGTAGTGTGTATTTGGAAAAAGGGTTTTGAGGTAATTCGGTATTACGATACTGATAGTCTGGTACAATGTGTTCGGTAGACTCTGATAGAGTTAAAATGACGAACCGTAAAGAATGAGAATGAGATACCAATTCTTGATGACATCTTGAGTGTTGGTATATTGTGTGTTGTGACATAATTTTGGGAAACAAGCATAGGGCCTCTGTCTTTACAGACCCCTTCCACTCCCAAGAACCCAATTAGGTGGTTAAACGCGTTTCTGACTGTTAGTCTCGCGTTTTAAGCGTTTAACACTGGCGCCGTCTGTGGGAAGGTGGCAACAGATCAGATTATTGCAAATTGATTGTGGTAACGCGACTATAGATTGTAAATTGACAGTAATAGTACGCAAGTAGTACAAAAGATGATACATGCCGGTTACTCGATCCGGTGAAACGTATCCGAAGAACCGACAACCCTGGGTACCTAATTTGCTAAGAACGCCTCTAGGAGGTAGAAGCACAGAAAGGTCTTACCCAGTTGTCAAGAAAGTGAAGAACGTCAATAGTGATTCCGGTCATATCCCGGTGGAACGTGCTACATCTCTGGCAAATTCTGGTGCGATTTCGGCACAGTCTGTCGAAGATATAGTAACTCCAGAATCTACCAGGATGCAGCATGAAGTTAGTTTAACACCATTAGGTAAATATTCGAATTTGTTTACGAAAAGAAACGTCTTGGCCAAAGAAATGAGTGAAGGAGAAGGAGCACTTTGTTTTGATGAAAAATCGACACCTTCCGGTGTTATTCGGTACAAGTTGCTGAGAATTCACAGTGTTCCGGTGACGGTTTACCATTTCTTGGTGAATCTTCAGTCCAGTCACCGCTATTTGGAGTAAGCTTTCCTACATTTGACATCAAGAAGGAAGGTAGCGTGTTCGAAGCTGAGATCCAAAATATACTGAACAATATTATTGAGCCGGAGAGTGCACAGGCTGAAGATACAGATTCCGACGGTTCAGATATTCAGCCTCGGGATACAGCAAATTGTCCCAATACCACCGTCAGCACGATGAGTGGGCAACAACAACAACAACAACAACAACAACAACAACAACAACAACAACAACAACAACAACAACAACAACAGTAGCAGCAGCAGCAACAACAGTTATTTCCACCCCGTCCGACTCCCACAGGAGTAACATACACTAAATTTGGTGGATTTCCAGGAGATGACCCAGATGCTGATGTACGCACATTTGAGATAAGTTACGCCGTGCTCAACCATCCACCCGATCCGGAGTATAAGGCTATTGTCTTCCAGTCTACATTGGTTAATGAAGTAGCCAGATGGCTTACAGAATATGATATTAACCATTTCGGCACCTATGAAGCAGTAAGGGATGCATTTTTGCAAAGATTCAGGCTAAAGAAGAATCCAGCCAAAATTTTCGACTACCTACAAAATAATAGACAGAAGATAAACAATGCAGGAGTATGCCACTCTATTCAGAACCCATTTGAGGCAATTACCACCAGCACATGCCAACCTACCGGATGACGTTATCACTCAATGGTTTATGAATGGATTGACTCCGCAACTTAAACAGATTATGATCATACGCTGTGTAGGAGCTATGACGCTAGATGCAGTGATTGCAATGGCTTTGCAGTTGGAAAACAAGGTTGGAGGATTTACAGAAGACTTGGAATGGTCAAAGGCAAATAAAAATGTTGCAGAAGATCCGACCAGACAGATGTTCTGCACCACATGCAAGAATTCAGGGCACACTAGTGCCACTTGTGCACTTAATCAATTGTTTTGCGCTATCTGCAACACGACCGGACATACCACCGAAAACTGTGCATACAACGCCAAAGTACAGGGAACCACAATAGTGAATGCAATTATACAGGAACCAGGACAGCCAGCCAATCACTATGTACCTCCGCAAATGAGAAACAACCAGCAACAAGGTTATCGAAATTACAGAGGATAGAGAAATAATAACTACAATGCAAACCGCTGGCAGGCCAGACCAGCACAAGAAAATCCCAATTTGCCACCACCGCGCTGTCATTTTTGTGGTGAATTTGGTCACATTAGAAGATTTTGTAAGGATGAAGCTGAGTATGATCAGAGGAAGAAAGAACGCCACAACCCAATGACTAATATGGTACAAATCACACCAGTAGAAATGCAAGCTGCAGTAATTCAGACCTGATCCGGTAAGCAACTACAACCAGCAGTAGAAGTATTTGAACCAGGCATACGTGAACAACAAAGGATGTATGATAAGGCCAGTCAATGGACCACCGCCGAACCTCCAGTGTTTCGAGATCCAATTCCGGTGACCCAGGCTCGGCTAACCAAGGAAGGAACACAAAAACAAGATTCTAATTCAGTAGCAGGCACATCATCTTCAGCATATACATCATCTTCAGTCGGTGCATCATCTTCAAAATCTATGGAAAACACAATTCAATCACATAAGGCCTGGGAAATTTTATCTAAAGCGTCCATTACTCTTCCTCTTGGCCAATTACTTGCACTAGTACCAAGAGTTCGGCAGCAATTCCAACAACAGTTCAGTCCTATACCTTCTTGCATTCCAGCCACAGCGATAGTGCAACCGGAACCTGATTCTACGGTCGATCATTCGGTTCCTTTAATTATGGTATGGTATAAAAATCATAAAATTACACAGGTACTAATTGATGGAGGATCTAGAGTCAACATTGCTACTGCTGCACTATGTAAGAAGTTAGGATGGACTGAAATCGAACCAGTTCAGTTCTTTGTCAGAATGGCTGACCAGTCAAGAGTCCATCCAGTAGGACTTGTCTGAAATGTACCAATAACTTTGCAGGGTACCACATTTAAGATGACTTTTGTCGTCCTAGAATTACCGAAATCCACCCTTGATTATAATCTTCTTTTTGGCCATCCTTCGCTGAAGCAAGCTAAGGTTATACAAGATTGGTCTGCACAGGAACTCACTTTCAAAGACAACAATCGTAAATATGTTGTAAAATTAGATGCTATACAGCCTTGCGAATTGCATGCTAGACCGTCTTTTGCAGAACCAGTTCATATGTTAGATGGTCTGTCAGATGATAAAGAAGAAGAGTTTTTAAAGAATAATATTGACTTGATCTCCCTAGGAACTGTTGATCTACAATCTGTTGTAGATAATTGGAATCCCGCAGTTTGTACGGTGATGCCTGTAACAGAAGAAGATAAGAAGGAAGATACTGCTGCTATAGATGACACTCAACTGCAACAACTTTTTAAGCCAGCTGACGATACAGAGAAGCCCCGACAATTTTATGTTCTAGAGGATCAGTTGATCACTTATAATTTAGGAGATGAAGACCATCCGCGTCCTGTCAAGATAAAAGAAAACTTACTGAAAACATTTCAAGCAGACCTAATCCAGCTACTCCGAGAGTTCTCTGACATCTTTGCATGGGATTACAAAGATATGAAGGGTTTGGACCCCCGCATTTATCAACACAGGGTCATGCTGAAGCCGGAAGCAAAACAAACCAACAACCCAGCTACCGGATGAATCCAAATTATGCAACACAGGTAAAGGCAAAGCTGGATAGGTTATTAAAGGTTGGATTTATTGTACCAATAGAGCATGCTGAGTGGATATCACCCATTGTTATTGTCCCTAAAAAGAATAAGCAACTGCGAATATGTATGGATTACCGAAAGCTAAATGCAACTACGGTGCCAGATCCGTTTCCTCTGTCATTTCTGGACACCATGCTTGATAGAGTAGCAAGACATGAAATGTACTCGTTCTTAGATGGATACAGTGGTTACAATCAAGTAAGAATGGCTGAGGAAGATATACCAAAAACAGCGTTAATCACCAACTGGGGTGTATTTGCTTGTACTGTTATGTGGTTTGGATTAAGAAATGCCCCCAGTACTTTCCAGAGGTGTATGCAGGAAATATTCTCCCCTTATCTTACCTCGTTCATGCAAGTATATCTTGATGATTTCTCCTTGTTCGGTAAGATGGTAGCACACTTGTTCCATTTACGGTGCTGCTTTGAGAAATGCAGAGAATACAGACTCTGCCTGAACCTAAACAAATCTGTGTTTGCCGTTTCATGTGGTAAATTGCTTGGCCATACTGTATCTGCACAAGGCATACAAGTCAACCCAGATAAGGTAGCAGCTGTGTTAGAAGCACCTATACCTACTACACCAAAGGAAGTAATGCGTTTCATGGGTCAAGTGAGATGGCATGGTCGTCATTTACGGTGGCTCGCTCATTTAGTCATTCCACTTAATCGATTAATCACGAAGAGTCCTAAACAGTTTGATTGGACTCCGGAATGTCAAACAACATTTGATCGTCTAAAGTGTTTATTAACACAGGTACCAATTTTATAGCCTCCTGACTAGGATCGCCCATTTCATGTCTTTGTAGACGCATCAGATATTGCCATTGGCAGTGTTCTGATGCAACAAACCGATAAGTGGTTCCAGCCTGTTTACTATGCGAGTAGAAGACTTGCTCCTGCAGAAAAGAATTACTCTGTAACCGAAAGAGAATGTCTGGATTTAGTGTATTCAGTAAAGAAATTCAGACACTATTTACTTGGCCGCAGATTTACTTTTCATGTAGATCATGCTGCACTTGTCTATCTGGTACGACAACAACATTTAGGTGGTCGACTAGCGCGTTGGGTTCTACTTTTACAAGAGTTTGATTTTGAAGTAATCCATCAGTCCGACAACTCACATGCCTTAGCAAATTTTCTTTCTCGCTTAGATTCCGGTGAAGCTCCGGTCGGTGTTGATGACACCACACCAGCGATTTACAGTACTGAACCAACTAATGATGAAGAAGCAAATCCTCCCACAACAACTAATTACTATGATCAGTTGTTAACTTTTTTGACTGATGGATGTCTTCCTTCTACAACATCTCCTGCAATGCGTAGGAAGATTGCAGTGTACAGTCGCAAATTTCGGTTAATTGCTGGGGAATTATACTATATGGATCACACTGGAGTTTTACTTCGTTGTATTCCTCCACACGAAGTTAACTCAGTCATTATTCTGGCTCACTCAATTCCTTCCGGTGGACACTTTGTGGCAGATTTAACGCACCAAAAAATTCTGCAAAGTGGACTTTGGTGGCCTACTATGTACAAGGATGTATCACAGTTTGTCAAACAATGTGATAGTTGTCAAAGATCTGGACAGCCCCTGCAACGTCATCTTTTCCCTCTACAACCTGTCTTGCCATTAGAGCCTTTTCAGAAGTGGGGTCTAGACTTTATCGGACCTATTACACCGCCAGCAATACTCAGCAATAATCGTTATATTCTAACCTGTATAGACTATGCAACCAGATGGGCAGAAGCATGGGCTTTAAAATCTGCCACAGCTGTTTCGGTGGCAAAGTGCCTAATGATAGATGTCTTTCCGCGTTTTGGATTACCTTTAGAGCTTGTTACAGATCAAGGCACTCATTTTGTCAACAATTTAATGAAAGTACTTACACATTCTTTTCAGATCACCCATAAATTCAGTTCACCATATTATCCTCGTGCAAATGGTTTGGCTGAGAGTACGAACAAGACCCTGTTGAATATGCTTCGAAAACTCATTCTGGGAGCACCGAAAAGATGGGACCAACTATTACTTGCAGTCCTGTGGGCATACCGAACTACCTATAAGGTAGCAACAGGTCTAACACCCTTCAAGCTAGCTTATGGATTGGAAGCCATAGCACCCATGGAAATTATTGTGCCAAGCTTACGTGTGGCTCTCACTCAGAAATTAATACCAAAAGATTCTTTATCATTTCGGCTAGATACACTCAGAGAACTGGATGAGCACCGATGGCAAAGTTTTCTAACTATGCAGGAAGTACAACTAAGACAAGCTCGAACACATGATCGCTATCTAAAGACCCCAATTTTTACGGTGGGACAACTTGTACTATTTTACAATGCAAAGTCGAATCGCTCTGCTGGCAAATTCAAGTTACGATGGTTTGGTCCCTACCGGATTTCTGAAAGGATAGGCCCAGGCACTTTTCGGTTGATTACTTTGATCGGAATTCCTCTTTCAAAGGTGATAAATGGATCAAAGCTGCGGCCGTATCAACAAGCATCCGATCCACACTGAACGTCCCGCGGATTGGCCGCGCATTTTTGCGTTTCCTTTTCTTTCCTTTTATTTTCTTTTAATTTTGTGTGCTTAATAAAATAATATAAGTCTGTAAATATCCGCATTTTGATACCTAATTATATCAACAGCCGCCCTGCCCTTTCCAGCTACTAATACATGCACACCAAAGTTAAGAAGTTATCATCTCAACGTCGCACGATGATTAGTGATTTTTAATTGCTCTCCACTGCAGCGCATCTACTTAACCTTCTCCGTTTCGTCGAAAACCGCTATTGTGCTTGCGTGATTTGTGTGACTGTGTATACCCTATGCATTTGCGTTTTGTGCTTGCTGTCATCGTTTGCGCCCTGGAAGCTCTGGCAAACTATGCCGCTTTCCGTGACGGACTCCCTACCGAGGTAGGAGAGTTTCTGCGCATACGTGGGTTGGCCAATTTTGCTGAACTGCCATGGCATTCAGTGGAATCCCACCCGTTTTTTGCTCAGATCATCGCCGCTATCGCCAAAACACCTGCCAACGAGCAAAGTTGGGCTATCACTTCCCTACCCTCCCGAACCGTAATCACCTTCTAAACTTTCGCTGAGTCGTTTCGACTCCCTTCGCAAGGTCGAGAGAATGGCCCGAATCTGCCATTAGCCACCATGAATCAGTTATTCCCTAGGTATTCATCCAACGAATACGCGATCCTATGTCAACCGGAACCTCAGAGATCCGCCCTTCAGTTCTTAGTAGCTATCCTGAACCTACAGAAACGTACTTATGGAATATCCCGTCCATTCTACTCCGCCATTGATTTAGCTGATAGAGAACCAATAAATTTTGCATCCTACTTCTTCCACCGCATTCACAAGGAATGTGTTTCAATAATTAAACAGGTAAACAAGGGAGGGATGCCAAGGTCCAGATTGCCGCACATTATTTATTTCCTTTTTCCGGCCATTCTTGCAGCACAACCACCACCCAGAGGCCCGGTCCTGCGCCATGAAGATTCTGTGCAATTATTGGAGGACGATGAAGAAGACGAAGAGGAACTCAATCAACTCTTCCATCGGAAAAGAATCAGAATCAGTTCCTCTGAAAGTGAAGCCCAGGGTCAGCCGAAAAAACAAAGAAGATGACAAAGAAGAAGAGAAGCAGGACGAAGAAACTTTCCATGACATCGCAACATCTTGTTGAAAGTTTTTCAAGCTCAAGAGTGTGGGAACATGCCCCAAATTGAACCTTCCACATCATCCACAATCAAAGGAGGCTGATTTCCACGAGTTGGAGGCATCCAATTATGCCCATAATGGAAAGAAGTTGATTAGAGAAGATTTAGCTCACCTCTTGATGTGATTGGACCTCACTTTTGACATGTATATGCTTTTGATTGGTTAAAGAGGTTAGTATGTGGTCTTTAAAACCTCTAATGAGTTGTATTATGACTTAGAGTCATGGAAATACGTGCCCAAGCTGCCCCCTTGCTTAAGCACACCCCCTACTAGCTGTTCTCTGCATATTTTGCAAAAATTTCACTTTTACACACTCTATCTATCTCGATGTTTTTGGCAGACCCCCCAGTCTTGTAACTATTGTTTCTCCTTCATCCAGAATCCATTTGCAATGATTTTTGTCTTGTTGGAAAGCTTATAAGTTCTACTTTGTCTGGTATAAGTCTCAGGTTCAGTGCCTGCACATGTGCAGAGAAATGTCCAGAACAATTTCTATCTAGTTAGCTCATACTCTGTGAAGAGATCAAGTTGTCTGTTTTGTTGCAGCTAGTTGAGGCATCATCCAGTATCCAAATGGAGTGATTTTACTCTCATTTGAAAGTTCTTAAACTCTATTTTATGCCTGCAAAATTTCGTTTTCAGTCTCTACATATACTCAGAGAAACTCAGAAAATATAGAGCGTATGTCTGAAAAATTTCAGGATCCTAAGAGGATTCATTTGCTTTTGTTGTGCACATAGGAGTGTTTATCCTCCAACACGTCTATGCAGCACGAATCATCTGCACAGTCTTCAGAAGGACAACAAGAACAGGAAGATCACACCGAATCTGACACAAGCGCATCACAAGGAGCATCACAACAACAATCGGAGCAGGAAAAGCAAAGAGATAAAGAACATATAATCAAAGAAGTCTTCGAGGAACTGCTTAAAGCAGTAGAGTCCACAGCTGCCGACACCGCTGACACACAACAAACCACAGAAAAGGTAACAGAATCTCACTCTATTTTTCCCACTCCCCCACCGGAACCTCCACTCAACCCAATTATCCCTACTCCACCCATTCTTCCCGAAGAACCCACTACCTCTTCTTCCTCATCCCCAAACTACTCTCCACTTAACTCCCAGCAGCTACTCACCGCATCCTCATCTCAACCTCATCCTCATCCTCCACTTCCTTCGATTCCCATGATCTCTGAGCTTGCAAATATGGGTCAATTGCTAATTCAGCTATCGCAGCAATTACCAGTACAGATGAAACAGGTCACTGATAGCATCCGAGAAGAATTCCAACATAAAGTGGATGTGCTGGAGGCAGATATTAGTCCTCTACAAGAAGAATTGGTGGTGGCTAAGGCAGAAAATCAAGCCCTACAAGAACAACTGAAGGAGTTACAATCCCGAATGGCCGAACAGGTAGAAATTACAACTCAAAGGGATGCGGCACTGGCTGAGCTCAGAAAGAAAGACGAGTTACTAAATGATGCAAATATAGAAATCATCCAGTTGAAGCAAGAGATACAGGACAAAGAAGATGCAAGAGTCGCTTTAGGAAATCTATTAGAAGAAACAAGACAGCAGCTAGATGAAGTGGTACAAAAAGGCCAAGAAGAGCATGATCTGGCTACGAAAACAGCTGAAGAACTCCAGAAATGCAAAATAGATTTTGTAGACGTAAACAACATTCTAAAACGAAAATTGACCGAGGAAGCTCAATGACTAAAGGTAATAGCAGATCTTCGCAGAGAAAGAGATGCTTACTCAAGAACAATTCAATTCCAAAATCAGCAGATCGACAGAAAAGATAACCAGCTCGATAATCAGAAGGAAAGAATAATCAAGATGGAAAAATAGGTGCAAGAAATGCAAGTATCCAGAGATGCGGCCTTATCGAACGATTTCTACCTACAAGAGGCTTTTCTGCAAACGCAAGCAGAAATTTTGCTGACCGAAGCTATTGCATTAAGTTCTGTAAGAGTAGATGCACAATTAGTAGAACCGGATACTCTCAAACAGATGTTAGAAGCTTTGAAAAAGAAAATCACCCGAACCTTCAGATTAGCCAGAAACATGTATTTAGACGACATTATAGAAGAACAATAATTTTGTAAAACCTACGGGTCGATTCCACCGTGCGTGCTAGAGTGTTATCGGCCGTCGGATTGGAAGTTGTATAACTAAATCTTTTTTCCGCACGCGCGAAAGGTTGTTATGCAGACACCTTGTAATCTTTATATAAAGCAATGGAAAAGAGACACAGAAAACGTTCGTTGGATTCACCAGACTGTCTGTCTGGGTGATTGAGCGAACGTTACTGTGTTGTTTGTTGAGCAATCCTGAGTATATTGTTCTTGTTCTGTTTTGTTATCTGTCGATACCTGTCTGTCGTGAGTTTCCTCGACATCAAGTAGATCGCCGGACTGTTGTCTGAGTGAGTCGTTTGCGAGTCTCTATTGCGATTGTTGTGTTAATTACTTGTAACGTGGTGTTACTCTTTCTTGGAATATTCTGCCAGTTGCTTGGTGCAGTCTGTGTAGCTGTGGTAGTGTTTCTGGTAATCGGATCTGTATTGTGTTGTCTGCAGTGTTGAGGTCTATCTTCATACGGCAAAGATTAAAATTACAGTAAGGGTTTTCCTAAGTTACGTACTGAATCTTCAGCACTATGTGTCTGGAACTGTTGAGTCCTTCTGTGTCTTCGGTTTGTTCGATTGTGAGCGCTATTCGGTGAAGGTTGAACTACTGTTATTGTTCCGAATGTTATAGTAGTGTGTATTCGGAAAAAGGGTTTTGAGGTAATTCGGTATTACAATACTGATAGTCTGGTACAATGTGTTCGGTAGACTCTGATAGAGTTAAAATGACGAACCGTAAAGAATGAGAATGAGATACCAATTCTTGATGACATCTTGAGTGTTGGTATATTGTGTGTTGTGACGTAATTTTGGAAAACAAGCATAGGGCCTCTGTCTTTACAGACCCCTTCCACTCCCAAGAACCCAATTAGGTGGTTAAACGCGTTTCTGACTGTTAGTCTCGCGTTTTAAGCGTTTAACATAGTGTATGGAGAGATAGTGTCCATCATGTATCCACAAGAGTGGTCCATCTTCCAATTGTAGCTTGGGTAGTTGTCTGGTTCGTCATTTTATCATTGCTACATTGTATGGACTTCTTCCTTGTATTTGAGCTTGATGGTGTCTTTGTGCGCTTTCCAAAATTGTGAGCTACTCAAAAGAGGTTGTCAATGTTGATTATGAGCAACTCTTGTGGTGGATTGCTTCCTGCTCTTGTTGTTGTCACCTTGATGTCCTCTAGTTCTTCCAAGGATGGTTTTCCTCGTTTTTATGCCAAGTACTTGTAACCCATAATGTATGATGAGTAAGTGCATTAGTGCATGGGTTGAAGAAAATATGTGCCTTGTGCATGGCCTTGTAATGTAGCCCTATGCATGCATACTTGGGAAATGCATTGAAAGAATTATGGTGCAAGAAGTTGGGTCTTGAGCTCAGTGCTCAAGGGTATGCCGACGAAGAGGTTTTCTAATCGATCATGGTTATGTTGTTGTTGAAGCATACAATTCTTACCATGGTGAAAGTTCCGTCGATCTTCAACTCTTCGTGTTGTACTTCCATCATCGTGATTGACCATCAGCTTGTCTTCCATTGTTGATGGTTGTCCTTTTTGACAGTTCACCTATGGGATTCTTCAAATGCGCAATCCCATTTCTTTCTCTCGTCTTCTTCCTCTTCTTCTTCCCCCTTTTTTTTTGAACAATGTAGTAAACAAGAAAAAAAGGTGTTAGCATCAAAAAATATTTTACATATATCAGATGTGCCGCATGTGCCTGGGATCCTCAATTGTGTCTAAGCACAGCCGTGTAATGTGGCCCTATATTATTGCATACTTTGGAAATGCATGACCTGAATGGTGCAAAAGACAAGATTATGCCAAAGGCACATGGTTGTTGCACATCAAGGCTTCTAATGTTACTTGCAATCTTGATGCAATCTTTGTTTTGAGGTGTTGATTGGATCTTGAAATCATGTAATCCTCCTTATAGGGATCCATTTGAGAACAGTGTTTGACTGCGTAGAGATCAACCTTGGCTTCTTCATATGTGGATGGTTGCTTGAATTTTTTATCACTCGGGGTTGGTTATTTGGTTTTGTGGATGGTACTGGTGCTTTTGGCTTCTAAACCCATATCCTTGATGGTTGTCTTTTTATTACTGGCGAGGAGATGAATTCATCTTCTTTTGGTCTCTACCCTTGGTTTTGACTCTTGCTTCTCCGTGGTGTTTTTGTTGAGATTTTTCTGTTAAGGGAGATCATATGGTCTTGTGCATGCAAGAGTGCCTTGGGTACCCACATTTGTAATCACCCTTGTTGAGCTGCAGCTAATTTCTTTGGCACCCAAATTTGTACGTGAGTATGGTTGGCCTTCATCGATTGCTTTGGTACCCAAATTTGTCGAAGACCGTGGGATTGAGCTGGTCCTCGTTTCTTGGTGCTTCTTTTAGCATGATTGGCTTGCCTCACTGGGAAGGCTTGTGACAAAGCTGGTGGTTGTTCTCCTTTTCGTACCCAAATCTGCTTCATGCCCTGAGCTTGTTTCTTCTTGAATTCTGTCTGTCTAGTTGATATAGCAGATGTCTTTTTTGCTTGCCTCTTTGGTCGAGTTACACTTGCATTAGTATGTGAAGAAGAAGAGAGGTTTGCTGGCCTTTGAGCTTGTGCTTCCATGATTGAGTCTGTTTGCTTCGTAGGGTTTTTGACACACACAACATTTTCTTTACGAAGATTAGTTTCGGAAGAACTAAGAGAATGTGTGACCTCTGGATTTGTGAGCATGCAATTGTTTAATTCTAATGTAATACATTGTTCATGTGCCCAAGCTTGAAGGATTTGACTTCTTAGGTTCAAGTTGACTGCATGGTCATAGATCCAGTCTTGACCCAGGACAAGTGGTTCCGTAAGGTCCTCATCTTCACACACTAGCATTTGGACTCTCATTGGAACATCTTGAAGATAGATGGGAAGTTCCACCTCGCCCAAACAAGGGGTTTCCACACCTGAGATAGGCCTCTATGGGCTTGATGTTCAATTGCAGGTCTTGGCAGTATGAAAGTCTAACTGCACTAGTTGCTGCACCTGAGTCAATTAATGCTCTCATAGTCCTTGCATTCTTCCCTTTTCCTACCGCTATGGTCACAAAAGGACGTCGATCGATTATCTGAGAAGCAATTGCACTTGATGTTTGACACATGGCCATGTGGTATCTTGGGGCCTCACGATCGATATCTAGGCCTAGGTGTCTTAAGTTATTTCTCCTAATGTGTTCTCTAGCCTCTGCCTGTCTTCTCTAACCCTTAACTCTTCTTCTTTTCGCTTCTTAGCAGTGTTGAGTCTTTTTAGCATATCCTTTGTAAGAGGTTCTTGATATAACTTGACTCGACAACCACTAATATAGCTTGGCAGGGTATCACCTTCTAGTGTGGCCAATTGAACAACACCGCTAGTGGAAATTCTATTAATGATCATGGGTCCGTATCCTGTTTTTTCCAATTTACGGGCATGTTGCTTTAGGGTATAAACCAACATTAGGTCTCCCTCTTTCAAGCCTTTATCTTTGATATGGGCATCGAAGTATGCCTTTTGCCTTTTCTTTGCAGCATAGATTCCTACCGCCGCGCGTAGCCTTGTCTGACCTAAGCATTCCAGATCAAAGATCCTAGAGGATAACTCGTGTCCATTCCATTCATGCTCTTGTGCTACTTTTAAAGTTGGGATTAGGAAGTCCAATGGTAGCACAACATTTTTTCCGAAGACCATCTGAAATGGGGTGGCATTGAGTACCATTTTGTAGGCAACTCGATAAGCCCAAACAACATGATGAAGTTGTTTGTCCCAATCAAAGCGTTTATTATTGACTAGTTTTGTCAGTACATTACATAGGATCTTGTTTGTGCTCTCGGCTTGTCCGTTATCCTGTGGATGATAGGGGGCCGACTTCTTATGTATCACTAAGAATTCTTGGAGAAGATGTTCCATGACTTCATTCAAGAAGTGTGTGCCTCTATCACTTACTAACTCTATTGGTAATCCGTATCGCGTGAACACATTCTCAAATAAGAACTTTGCCGTTGTTTGAGCATCATTCTTTGTTGTCGCTTTGACTTCTACCCACTTTGTAAGGTAGTCAGTGGCTACAGTAATGTATTCGACATGGGAGTTTCTAGCTGGGGGGTTAATAGGACCTACAAAGTCTATGCCCCACTTCGAGAATGCACGTCCTCCCATCATTGGCCTCAAAGGCATCTCATCTTTTCTAATTGGGTACTAGGCACGTTGGCATGTGTCACATTTCTTCACATAGGTATATGCATCCATATGAAGAGTGGGCCACCAAAGTCCTGAGAATAGAATAGTCTTAATTACTCGGTCAGGACCAAAATGTCCTCCTGCAACACTGCTATGGGCAGTTTCTAAGATTTTCAAATAGTCTGATTCATGAACGCACAATCTTAAGTAACCATCTTTGCCCTGTCGGTATAGGTTATTGCCTATGAGGGTGTAGTCTTGAGCCTCTTGCTCCATGCTTCGTTTCCTTGCTAGACTAGCCTCATTGGGTAATGTTCCTGATCTCATGAATTCTACCAATGGAGCACTCCAATCTGGAATTAATGATACGTGATAAAGAGTTGCATGCTCCACAGGGGTCTCTTCTGGCACACTGGACAATTCTTGATCCACTCATGAATTTCTTTATCCATACTAGGCCAATACACTCCTAAACATTTTAGGTTTTACAATGTTCATTGTTTAGAATAGTGATTCCCTAGAAATTCTTCATGGGCTTGTTGCAACCAACTATTGTGTTCATCATCCTCGACACAACAAGCTAGAACACCTTCCGTGTCTTGTTTATACATGCTTCCTACCAATATTTGATAGCTTTGTGATCGTACAATTTCATCCTTGTTCGTCTTCACATTCTTGTTTGCAGGTCCGAAGGTTAGGACAAGCACCAACTTATTTGCCCATTTAGGAACAACTTCTAAATTGAACAGATAAGCATCGGGGCAATTCATCAGACACTCCTTGCGGTGACTCGCCTGAAGTCATGCGAGAAAGGTGATCCGCTCTGAGGTGGGTCTTACCTTTCCTAACAACCACTTCAAAGTCATATTCCATTAGTAAGAGGAACCATCTTACTACGCATCCGATATTGCAAGGTTTATTGACCAAGTATAGTAAAGCTTGATCATCCGTTAAAAATTTGAACTTGTTGGCCAATAGATAGTGTCTAAACTTCTTCACAGCATATACCATGCCTAAACCTTCTCTTTCAGTTGTGGTGTAGTTTCGTCCAGCAGTGTTCAATTGCCTACTAGCATATGCTATCAGAAAATCTAGGTTTCCTTCACCTATGGGTGACAACACACATCCTATTACATAATTGGATGCATCCACGTGTACATGGAATGGCTTATTCCAATTAGGAGTGGTCAGTATTGGTGCTGTGCACAAACATCTCTTCAGCTCATTGAAGGACTTGTCGCATTCGCCGTTCCACTCAAACTTTGTCAACAAGGCATAAAGAGGCTTAGCTATAATTGCATACATGTGAATAAACCTTCGTTAATATCCACAATGGCCCACAAAGGCTTGTACCTCTTTAACATTCCTTGGCCTCGATAACTCAGCTATGGCTCTTACTTTGTCCTCATCTGTTGATATTCCATTCTTCGAAACAATATGACCTAAGATTTTACCTTGACGTACCATGAACACACACTTTTCTGGGTTCAGACACACTCGGTAGTCTCTACACTTGTTGAAGATCTGTCTGAGCTCAGGGATGTAACATCTCCTTTCTTGGGAATGAGCACATAAATCGTCCACATATACTTCTAAGCTCTTTCGCAAGAACTCTTTGAAGACATGACACATGAGCCTTTGGAATGTTGCAGGTGCAGTGGTGAGTCCAAATGGCATCACACGAAATGCAAAGACTCCCCACTCTGTGGAAAATGCCGTTTTGTGTTGATCTTCAGTGGCAATGGCTACTTGATTATAACCTGAAAATCCATCTAGGAAGCTATAAACTTCCTTGCCCGCAACACGCTCCAATAAATGATCAGTGATTGGAAGGGGATAACTATCTCTTATCGTGGCGACATTAACTTTTTAAGGTTAATACACACACGTAACTTCCCCTTCTTCTTGGGCACCACTACAATGGGGAACACCCATTTAGTATGCTCAATTTCATAGATGAATCCGGCTTCAATCAATCTGTCGATTTCTTCTTTTATTTTGGATGCATAGGTGTCATTATATGTGTAGGGCTTCTGTTTGGTGGGCTTGGCATCTGCTATCATGGGGATCGTATGAGAACCAACCTTCAGATCTACTCCCTTCAACTCTCTATAGTGCCATGCAAACACGTCCCTATATTCCCTTAACAAGGCTACCAACTCTGCTTCCTCTTCTTTACTTAGGTCATCTCCTATGTATGTACATCTCTCTTCTTTCTCTTCAATGGTGACTACGATTTTTTTGGTCTTTTCTTTGTTATCATACGCTTCTCCTGTGGTGGCCTCTCTCTTAGGCATTCGTACCAAAATTTTTCGGTCCTCAACTTTGTAGTTCTTGAAATTCTCTGGTACTTCAAACAATGATTCCTTCTCTTCTTGTTTCACTCCTTGTCTTTTCTTTTTCTTGTGACCTCCCTCACTTTCTTCCTTTGAATTTATAGTGTTAATGCTTGTGAGCGGTTCTTCTTAAGGTTGGTTAAATACTCCTACATCTTCTAGATAGTGCTTCTCTGAGTCAAAGCAACTATCCATTACAATGGACTCTAGATCATCGTCATTTTTGCCTTTTTCTATGACATCACTATGGTCACATTCTTCTAGCAAGGGCTGACACATGAACACTGAAATATCATAACCCTCTTCATCACAATGAGGTGTCCACTGTTCTTCATTGACACCAATGTCCATGGTGGCCAAGATTTCTGCCCAACCATGAGGCTCAAATTCCTCATCCGAAAAGATCATCGGTGTATAGGCTGGGTCTGTGACTGGTCTATCTCCTAGGGAAGTTCCTTTTTCTCTTGCCTGTAAACATTTTTCCTCTTCCTTTGCGACCTTGCACATCCACAAATGAGTATCTTCATGCATCTAGGATGTATCTGATGAACTTTTAGAATGCACAGAGATTGAATCCTCTTGCTCCTTGTGGATAGGATTCCATTGTAGGGGTGGTACATCTCTGAAGGTGTAATCCTTCAAATTGACCTTGGTCGTGACCCCTAAGCGTTGCAAGTACAAGGAATTGGTTCCCCAATCTTGTACTTCTTGCAGTTGTCGTAGGAAGGGTCTTCCTAGGATCATTTCATAGGTATTAGTTTACCAAAGTCACATATAGCAAAGGTGTGCTCAAAATCTATACCACAAGTGGTTAGAGTTATCCCTTCTAGCAATCCTAGAGGTCTTTCCACATGGCCGTCAGCCATCTGAAGCTTCATTCTAGTTGGTCTTAATGTGGGTTTACCCCATTGCTTCCACAAGGAGGTGGTCGCAATAGCAACACCAGCACCTGAATCTATGATCGATTTGGTTGTGTAACCTTGGTAGGTGATTGGAAGATAAGTATTACCTTCCTCACCTTCACTCATGTCCCCTATTTTGTCTATAGGTATCTCTGGAACTTTCTGCTTAGAGCCTGCTTTGGGCATATTGGAATCAAGTTCTGGAACCTAATCCTTCACATGATTCCATAGCTCCGGTTTTGCTTTGAGCAGCTCTTCTACAGTGAGATGACACTGAACCTTAGTGTTCTTCACGACATCAATGTTTCTTGGAACCACTGAGTCTTCATTTTTGATCAATATTGTGGGAGCTCTAATCTGGAGAGATTTAGATTCCCATGGGCCTGTGAACTGTGGCAACGCTTGTAAAGAATTGGATTCAAATCCTGAACTTTCTTCCTCTTGTTGCTCTACTTGGTCTCCATAAATAGATGGAATGTCTTGTGGAAATTGATCATGAAGGTCATCAATCTCAAGAATAGGAGGGGAAACATCCTTCTCCTTGGCCCATTTCTCTTCTTGTATTTCCCGCAAGAATTTTTGAGAGTGTTGTTGAATTGAAAGAGGTTCTCCATCATCAATGGAGTCAGGAACATAGAATTTCTTTGGTGATGAGCTTCCTCTTTCAACGGTTGGTTGAGCCTTTGGAGGTAAAGAAACTTGTGGTTTATTTACCAACTGCTTTAATCTATCTAATAAGCCCTGGAAGTGCAAACTTGGTGTGATAGCATTTGTTTGATTGAACGATTGATTGGCCTCGAACATAGCTTGAGCTAGTTCCACCATTTTTATGCACATTTTTGTCCGTTCAATCTCTAAATTTGCTCTAGGGTAGCTCTTGTCTAGGTTTGCAGGTGTTGGCCCTTCTTGAAGTCGAGCCTGGTATGCCTTGAACATCATGTCCAAGTGTTCTGGGGTTGGATATGCAAGAACAAATCCTGGTTGTGGTTTATTTACAGTGGTTGGTGGGTGGGGATGAGGTTGGGGAAGAGGTCGTGTGTATGGAGTTTTGACATGCGAGGGGCTTTGGGAGGCAATATCTTCTATTCTTGTTTTTGCATCTTTCAAGCTTTCTTCTAGTTCGGATAACTTTTTGGTCCACCTACGATTGGTCTTCTCTCTAGTATCCTTCCATGTTCTTGTTTTTCTCTTCCTAGGCTCTCTTGACTCACTTGGCTCTGATTGCTCAGCTAGTTTAGCTTTTTGTGAGGCTTGTGCCCTAGTAACTGCATGTATAGGAGCCACATTATCGCTATTGGAACTTGAATCCCCTACTAGGCCTACCAAATTAACGGGTGTAACCTTTGGTGCACTAGAGGGATGTCCGAGACAATCTTTCAGGAGTTGCTCTTTGCCACACTCAAGACAAACGACTTGTATTGTGATGTTCTGCCCTTGTATCAGAGCTAGTGGGTGTGGTGGTTGTTGTCCTGGTATAGGTTGAGGTTGGCTATATCCTCCGTGTTCATACGGTCTAGTTACTCCTCGTGGTTCTGGACATGGGTTATACCTAGGAAATTCTCTACCTTGTTCTCTAGGAGGGTACCCATATGGTCTACATTGGGGTGGTACAAACGGTCGTGGCTGCCTATTCATTGGATAGTCTTCGGTGTTGTAGTTGATGTACTTTTGCTCATTGTAAGAGTACATGTTAGGCTCTTGAGTTGGTTGCTATCATAAGGGTAAGGTTGTGATAACCCTAATCCTTCTCTGGTGGAGACATGAGATGGGTGATCTCCACTGCAAAGTGTGCAACTTCCTAACATTGGCACTCTCAAGGAGGAGTTCTGGTAGTTCCTTTGTCCTTCTACTCCCAATTTCTTGGCCACTAACGCTGCCACTTCCTCCGCATAACTCGAACTAGAAGTCTCATTGCTCTTTGTATCCTCTGATTTGGTAGGAGCTTGTGTGGGTTTGAGATCCTCAGTTAAGTTGTCTTCCAAATCTATGCATGCTTGGAGACACTCACTCAGAGTTTGCAATCATTTTATGTATACTAAGATTCTCAATGTTCCGTTGGTTAGACCTTCTAAAAATAAGGATACCATTTTTTGCTGAGAGGGTCTCTCTGTCATAGGGCATCGGTCTACATATTGATTAAATCTTTGTGCTGCATTTTTTAATGTTTCGTTAGGAGCTTGTTTGAAACTATGTAGTAAGAATGATGAATTGTGCTTGATTCCTCGCTTACTGAATTCCCAAATAAATTCTTGGAAGAATTGTTCGATATGGTCAAAGCAACTTGGATCCAAGGATTGAAACCAAGTTAAGGCTATTCCCATGAGGGTTAGCCCAAAGGATTCATATTGCACAAAAAAATCATCCACTTGCTTCGCACGCAATACTTGCTTGAATTCTGCAATGTGGTCATATGGATCTCCTATGTCATCGTAACGATTTCGCATACATTTGGCCAATTGGATTGGTCTCAATCTTCTGCCTAGCTCTGGGGATTGAATTGTGATGGGAAAAGTGGGTTTGACTGGGTGTATTGCAGCTCCTACACCTTGGGTTCGTTCTGCCCTAAAAGTGGTTCTATCCATATTTCTCATTCCCTGGCTAGTGTGGCTATTGCCTTAATTCCTGGCATCGTGAATTGCACCTCTGGTCTGTTCAGCATACTACGTTGGCTTGTTTGTCCTAACATCACACCGTCCGTTCTTTGCTGGGTCTCGAATGGGTAGTTGCCCGATCTTGAGGAGGGAATATAGGCAGGTCCATGTACTTTAATCTAGACCTTTCCACTTCATCTACCAGCCAATATCTCCTTTGATTTTGGTCTAGGTATGTAATCCTAGATGGATTTTTCGGATCCCTTAACTCGTATATAGTTGTTGGGCTGATGCCTTCTCCTTGTGTCAGTGAATCAGTTTGTAGGAGTAGGTTTGATCCATGCACCAAGTATACATTCATCAGATAGTCATCTTGGGGTATCTTGTCCGCTTGCAATACTTGGGTCATTATTGACTTTCCCCTAGGGGTAGTCACTGTATCTCCACTGTTGGTTCTCTTAGAAGTTCCTTGTCCCTCTAACTCTCCTCTTTCATTAATCTGATTAGGGTTTTCGGTTACTACATATATCTGGCCCATCTTGTCCATGTAAACTCCACCTTCATACTTGACAACTGGTCTTGGGACTATTTCAGATTCTGTAGTGTTTATCATTCTTGCTGCTGACCTGTGTAGACCATCGAGGTAGATGGGTATTCCTTGCAAATTAGTGGATATGTATTGAAGAGACATCTGATATTCCCCTTCCACTATAGACATATAACCTTCCCTAGGTATTGAACTATGCATGTCTTCAGAAGCCAAGCATCTCTCCCAGTTAACTGACATTTCTGACTCACTCGTCTGTGAACTCAACACGTCATGCTAACCACTGAGTTGTGAGTCCCTGACTTGGTTGTGTGGTTGACCCTAGGTTCAAGTGATTTGGTACTTTATCTATCTCTTCCTAAGTGTCTACTTGATCTTAGGTTCATAAGCCTTGTCTACAAGTCCAAAATTGTCCTTGGAATTGCTCAAAAACTTGTGGAACCCCTTGCTTCCGAGTCCAACCTGAGGGTCAACTTCAAAATACCCTATCTAATAATCCTAGTATTGATTTTACTGTAGCCAGTGGAAGTTTTGGTACTACTCCTCATGAGCTTTCCAACAAACCCAAAATCCCTCCGAACGGATTTCATATGAGAAAGTTATGCCAGTTCAGGGTTCTGGGGGCTAAAATAGGGAAACAAGATCTCTATGGGAGATGAGAACACACGATACGATACCAGATTTTCCACGATACGCGATACCACTTAGGCGATACGATACAACCCAGGCGATACCAAGTCCACGATATGATACTGCTTTTCACACGATACGATACTGGAAATAGTCATGATACGATACCTCTGATTTGCATGATATGATACTAGAGATCACACGATACGATACCTCTGCACTCGATGATACGATACCAAGTTAGTGGACGATATGATACCACTTTTTGCACGATACGATACTAGGGTAAGGGATGATACGATACCACGTGGGCGATACGATACCACCTTATACACGATACGATAGTGAGTCGGTGATACGATACCAACTTTGCATGCGATAGGATACTAGATTGGGCACGATACGATACCGAGTCGCCGATACGATACCAAACTAGCACGCGATATGATACCACTCGATTGACGATATGATACCGTGATCGGGACGATACGATACCAGTTTTTTGCACGATACGATACTAGAATAGTCACGATACAATACTAGAATAGGCACAATACGATACCAAGAATCAGACGATACGATACCACCCTGTCAACGATACGATACTGTGACCGCCGTGATACGATACCACCGAGGCCACCATGATTGCGATACCAGCACTTGACGATACAATAGCAAAATGGTATCGCGATACCTCAAGTGAGTGTGCACGATACGATACCTCAACAAGTATTGTGATACTCGAGAATTTTGGTATCGTGATACCAAAACTCAACCGGACACGATACTTGGAGATTTTTAAGCCCAAATTCAATTTTTTTTTGCAAATATGTGTACCTTATGTTCTCCTTGTCACTCCTCAACTTGTAGATGCAAAACCACCCTTCAAACTTACGATACCACCGCCGCGATACCAAATGCAAGTCTTGTCACTCCGCAATACTGCCACTCAGCTTTTTGAAGTTTTAATCACGTGATTCTCTGTATTTCTTCCACGCTTAAGCTCTGAACTCTCTTTGAAGTCCATGCACACCAAGAATGAAGAAGAAGAGTCAAAAAGAGGGGATATATGTTGGTGCAAGGCAATCAACAATTGAAGTTTTGATGAAGATTTGGAAGTCAAGGACTAAAGAAAGATCAAGTTATGAAGCTTGAAGGAAATGCATATTCAAAAGATGAAGATTTGTACACATATGTACATTAATTCAGAGATAGTTTACTTATACTTTTGTATAGTCATAAGCTTGTAAATATTTGACTATATATACAAAGGAAAAATGTCGGGGTAAATGTATGAGAGTATAGAATACAAGAAAACAAAAGAATTAGGTGTGATTAGACACTTGAGAAGTATGAATATTAGCTCTCTCATCCAGATGTAAATTTTCTAGTAATGGAAGAAAAATTGCGCCCGATGTTTCTGTGCCTTCTCCTTCTGTGCTTGATCATTTTAAGAATCCTTTTGTAGATATCTAATTCCATAGTTAATGAGCCTATGGTTAAAGTTTGAGAGCCTAATTGTAAACAAGCTGTGAGAATTATGAGTAGAAACATTTATATGTGAAGAAGTGTTCACTCTTTTCTGAAACAGGCGCAATCTCGATGGTCAAAGATTTGATCATTTCTCAGTGCACAAGTTAAAGTTTTGCACAAGTGAGGAGTCAAAATCTAAGTTGGAAGGTAAGCTATCTATGGATAAAAGCATTTTCATGAACGGGTTCTAGATTGAGAGAACCAAGTGTTAGAAGTTACAGGTGTCTGAATCGACTTCTCAAAAGAGGAGTTCTAGACATAGGTGACTTGTTGAGATCATTTCTTAAGATTTACTGAGTCTTTTGAAATGATTTAACTTGAAGAAGGTGCACAAACTATAGATGACACCTTGTGTAAAGTTTTATAAAAAACTTTACACATTTGATAAGTAAATGAGAGAGATATGTGCAACAGACTTTCTGTAGAATCATCTTCTTCACAGTTTATCCAAAATCCTTATAATTGATCATTAATCCTCCAAATTGGTAAATTTTTTGAGTTACTCTTGATATAGAGGTGCTCTAACTTCAAGAGTAGCTTGTTCTTTTGGAGATTAACACTCCCCATCAGTGGTATCAGAGCAGGAAACATCAAAATTGAAGAAAGGAGCATCCCGACTGCTGCAATCATAAAGAATTCAACATCTGAAGATTCAAAAGGTGAAAGCTTGAGAGCAAAGCTTGAGAAGGAGGCCATACGACATCAAGGAAGACAAAAGGAGTATCATTTGAAGTAAAGGTACATCTATTACTCATAAAGTTTGAAGAATTCAATACACAGGTGAAGAAAGGATGGGAGATTCTCTTCAGATAGAGAAGTTGGATAGAGAGAACTATCCAGCATGGTCAATGAGGATGGAAGCTCATCTTATGAGCAAAGACTTGATAAGTTATATTACAGGTGAAGAAGAAAAGCCTCAGTTCAGAGATCCTAGTGTTCCAACTAGGGAAGAAGTAGTTCAAATAGGTGACAATACAAAGCATAATGTGAAGACAATACAAAGGATGGAAGTACTCTCTTGAGTAAGGTTTTGTATGTTCCTACAATTCCTAAGAATCTGATAAGTGTAGGCCAAATTGTTGAAAAAGGTTATGAAGTTAGGTTCACTAATGAGGGAGTGTTTGTGGAAGACCCTAGCAATGGGTATAAACAAATTGTTTCAGGAAAGAAAGAAGGAAGATTGTTCGCATTGAAGATCCAAGGTAATGTTGGTCATGCCTTGTTCACTTATGGAGGACATAAGATCTCTGAGTTAGATCTTTGGCACAAAAGGCTTGGACATTTCAATGAAAGAGGTATTAAAGATATGGTTAATAATGGTTCAGTGCTTGGATTGCCTAATCTTGCAGGTCAACATATGGCATACAGATGTGAGGCATGTCAATTAGGTAAGGCTCATAAGCAATCTTATTCCAAGAATGGTTTTATGTATTCAGAGAAGCTTGAGTTGGTACACACAGATGTGTGGGGACCATCAAAGGATTTCAGTATCAATGGTTCAAGGTATTATGTGATTTATGTTGATGATGCTACCAGATGGATTACTATCTATGTGATCAAAGATAAGTCAGAGGTATTCAATACATTCAAACATTATCATGTGTATGCATAGAGAATTACAGGTCATAAGTTGAAGAGACTAAGGTCAGATGGAGGGGGAGAGTATTTCTCTAATGAGTTCAGTGATTACTTGTGGAATGCAGGTATAAAAAGGGAAATTACTTGCAGGTACTCTCCTCAACAAAATGGTGTAGCAGAAAGGAGAAATAGAACTCTTGTTGAGTTTGCAAGATCCATGATGAAGGAGAAAAATTGCCCAAATTACTTGTGGGCTGAGGCTGTAAATACAGCTACTTATTTGGTCAATAGATTACCATGTAAAGCTTTGCAGGGTATGACACCATATGAGGCATGGTGGGGTAAGAGACCTACTTTAGATCATTGCAAAGTATTTGGATGTTTGGCATATGCATATGTGCCATCACAATTAAGGCATAAATTGGAACCCAAAGCTGAAAAATATGTGTTCATTGGATATGATGATAAGCAGATGGGATATAGGTTGTGGAGTCCATCCACAAAACAATTCCTTGTGTCTAAGGATGTTACATTTGATGAGCAAGGTACTTGGTGTGCAGGTACAATCAATATTTATGCAGGTGATGAAGAAGTTGTGAATCAAAAGAAAGGTAAATCAAAGGTTCAGATATTTGATGAAGAGGAGAACAATGAAGTATAGGTTGAAGTTGAAGAAGTGCCAAGATTTGATCCAGAATGTGATGAACCAGAAACCTCAAGGAGTGGAGAACTTAGAAGGTCATCAAGGCACAAATGGCAACCTACAAGGTATAGTTATGACACTTCTTTTTTGGCTACCAAAGATTATGCATATATGGTAAAGGAAGATGAAGACCCTTCTACATATGAAGAGGCAAAATGTAAGGAAAATTGGGAGAAAGCTATGCAGGAAGAGTATGATGCATTGATGGAGAATGAGACTTGGGATTTGGTTCCTAAACCAAATAGTCAGAAGATCATTGGATGCAAATGGGTCTACAAGATAAAGAGGTATGCATATGGAAGTGTGTCTAGGTATAAAGCTAGACTTGTTGTGAAAGGGTTTGCTCAGACATATGGTATAGATTATGATGAAACCTATAGTCCTGTGGAAAAGATGACAACCATCAGGACACTCATAGCTATTACTGCATGTAAAGGTTGGAAATTATGTCAATTAGATGTGAAGAATGATTTTCTAAATGGTTATATTTCAGATGATGTTTTCATGGAGCAACCACAAGGATTCAGAGATGAAAGGTATCCAAATCATGTGTGCAACCTCAAGAGAGCTTTGTATGGCTTGAAGTAGGCCCCAAGGGCATGGAATTATAGACTTGTGAAGTTCTTAAAAGAACTTGGATTCCAAGTGTCTAAAGCAGATAGTAGCTTGCTTGTCAAAGCAAGTGAAGATGGGTTTATTTACATGTGCATATATGTTGATGATATAATTCTTACAGGTACAGATGAGAAAGGCATTCAAAGTCTAAAGAAGCAAATGGAGAAAGAGTTCAAGATCAGTGACTTGGGAGATTTTTCATATTTCTTGGGCATGGAGATCTCATACACTCAACATGGAGTGTATGTAACTCAAGAAAGGTACTTGAAGAACTTGTTAATCAACTTTAAAATGGATGATTGCAGGGTAGCACCTACTCCAATGGAAGTGAATCACAAATTGAGCAGATATGGAGGAGAAGAGTTCAAGGACATGAAGCTATATCAAAGTTTGGTTGGTAGTCTGATCTATGCTACTTTAACTAGGCCTGACTTGTCATATGCAGTTGGAGTATTGTCTCAATTCATGCATTGTTCTAGGAAAGAACATTGGATTGCAGGACAAAGAGTGTTGAGGTACATTAAGGGTACACTCAAAGAAGGTTTGTATTGTGGTTTTACATCAGATACAAACATCAAGATCTATAGTGATACAGATTGGGCAGGTAATCCTGATGATAGGAGATCAACTTATGGATACTTGTGTTATGTGGGAGATAAGTTAATTTCATGGTGTTCAAAGAAACAACACACAGTTGCTTTGTCATCTACAGAAAAAGAGTAAAAATGTATGGTGGAAGCTGCAAAGGAAGTGATATGGCTTAAGACTCTTATGAAGAGTTTTGACATCATTCAGAGTACACCCACTATTTATGGAGATAACATGAGTTCATTGTATTTAGCTGCTAATCCTATTTTTCATGCCAGGACTAAACATATTGAGATTCAGTATCACTTTCTAAGAGAGAAGGTGATGGATAAAGAGTTTGAAGTAATACATACTTCAACAAAAGATCAGATAGCTGATATGCTAGCCAAAAGCTTGGATGGACCAAAGTTACAGAGATTCAAAGACATGGCAGGCATAAAGAAGATAGAGAAAACCTCAATTGATGATTGAGGGGGAGCTGTTGGTGCAGGGCAATCAACTCTAGCACAATGGCAAGTACCAACATGAGGAGCTTCACCTCATATATGTCAATCCGTGGAGACATGAGGTTTGGTATGAAGACTAAGAGCAAGTGAGGTGCACAACTGCGTGAGTGAAAGCATACAAACATGCACATACATACACACACGCGCACACAAAGTAAGAGCAAAGAGTGGAACAATGGAAGGACTTCGAGTACAAATGAACTCTCTTACAAAGCTGAAATCTACAACAAGCTAACCCCTCACATGAGCTCTTGAGCCTTTTTTATAGTTTTTTTAGTGGTTTTGGCCCTGTCTAGACCTAGTGTCCAGCCTAGTTAAAAATTAGGTTCCAAGGCTTATTTGGGGACTCAAACGAAATCTAAAAATTATGAAAATTGTTAGGATGATACTTCTAATACTCCTCAAGCCCCTTGACTTGAACAAAATGGAGTTGTAAAAATGGAAAATGGTATTTACAATGGTTTTTTAGTGACAAAAGTCACTATATTTATAGGATTTCTTCTGAAAAATTGACATGTGCTTCTTGGAGCTCCCTACATGCTCCTTCTTTTAAGTCACTTACTTCTCTAAGATGTTCTCTAAAAGTAGTAACTTTTCATCGTTAAAAAGCACATCTTATCTCCAATAAACAATGGATGATCTGATTGCCCAAAGATACCTCTTGATCAATGGTTCTAGCCATGAATATCTAGGAAAAACATAGAGTTGCTCTTTCCTTATGAAATGCTTTATTCTTGAAGAGGTCTAACTTAGATCTTCAATATCTTAGTGTCAAGTTGTGGTTCTTGGACGATTTCCATTTCTTGGTCGCAAAAACCCTAATTTGCACTTAGGTGATTGTTCTAGCCTAGAGTTTTCACTTAGTTGCAATAATAATGTTCTAGTCCAATTTTACAAAGTTTCAAGCAATTTTGAGATTGCTAAAGAAATGTAAAGACCATGAAATTCATTTCTGCTACCTCAATGTGGGCATGTGCTTCCCCAAAAGGGTTTGAATCAATTCAACAATTACAAGCTTCTAGATGTGATCTTTCAATGGTCCAATGAGCTTTTTGGGTTACTCTTGATATGTTAAAAAATAAAGAAGAAATGTCGTATATATTTTTGCAAAAAAGGATTTTTTTCAAATGGAAGTAAAATACAAAAATGAAAAATGGAAGCATTTACTTCAGCAAAATATCTGCACAAAAAGACTCATTAGGTCTTAGAAGTTCCATGCCTAGAGTGATACCTAGGAAATCAAGTTGGACTGAGAAGAGATCTATACAATGTGTTTGGTGCGATCAGTTTGGACATGTTTTGGGATTGCATAGCATATGAGAGTGCATGCAAACATAGACTTGTAAGTGAGCATGAAGGAAAAATTTGTAAATATCAAGAGAAAATACCTTTACCTGTGAATGTATGAAGAGGTGGGATGAAGAAATATTTTGAAGAGATCAAATCTAGACCAAAATCATTTCAGAAGATGTGGAGACCAAAAAGGCATGAAGACAATAGATTTTGATGAACAAAGGAGTATGTTATCTATTGAGAGTCAAGAGAAACCTATTGAAGAAACCAAAAGTAGATAGATAAAGGTTGAAAAACAAAATATTGAGAATATATTGAGAGAACAAATAGAAATAGATCATAAAAGAGAATCTGATAGAGAAAATTAAGAGAAACTAAAGAAAGATCAGGATGTATATGTCTTGTTCAATCTGAAACTTTTGACTAATCAGAATCTATTTGATCAAGAGAAAGTTATGAAATTGAAATCCCAAGTAAACTTTGATAAACAGATTGAAGTAGAAAAGAGTAAAGAAGAAACTCGAGAAGATATAACACGAGTTAACAAAGCACAAAAATATTTACTTGATGATATTATTAAACAAATCGAGGGAGATGAAAAGGCGACTTCAAAGCCTTCTAAGTCTTTGAAAAAGAGCAAGAGAAGTAGAAATCTAACTTTTCAAGATATATTTGCAAATGTTGAAGGATGGTTGAAGAAGATTCATAATGAAACATATGAGAATGATCAAGAGTTATTGGATGATGAGGATTGATTATGATATTGATGAATGATAATGGATAATGATGATGATTAATGATTCATAATTGATGATGATAATGGTTTATGATGCTGGATGATAATGATGAATGATTATTGATTAATGATGATGATGGTTTATGATGATTGATGAATGGTTAGTAATTGATAATGATTGATGGTTTATGATGATTGATGATTATTGATGAAAGATGATGATACTGAATAATGATGGTTGATGATTATTGATGAAAGATGATGATACTGAATAATGATGGTTGATGTTTATTGATTATGATGATGATGATTGATGATGATGATTATGATGGTGATGATTATGATGGTGATGATACTGGAGGATGTTGATGACATTGATGCCGATGCTGATGAAGAATGATAGATCATGAAACTGAAGAAAAGTTGGATCAATCACTGATGAAGATGCCATAAAATAATCACGTGATGTTTCTGATTTGGTTTCTCTTTTCCTTTTGAAAGAGCATATGCATTGCATTTGAGTGTATGATAAAGATATATATGAATTTATGAAAATCATGTAGAATGAAGATAGCAAATATGTATTATGGGTTTGCATGAAGCATGAATGACTAGAAATTATGTGAACGGAATCAGTTAGCGAACTAGAGACTTTTGGGAGTGAAAGCTTGGGAATGTGATGGCATGCTTAGACCGAGTGCATGTATATGCTAATTGATTTGAACACTTACTAGTGGGATTCTTTGGGTCCTGCTATTTATTTCTTGCGCGATCTTACCTCCATATGGATCATGATTTATGAAAAACCTTCATACTCAAGCTAGCTTATATGTATGTCCATGTTGTTAGCACACTACGATGGGAAAGTAGGCGTGTGGAACCACCTTGGTCGGGCGATCAAGGCCATGAGCCATAGCTAGTTTCATCATAGGTCTGACCTATTTGTTGTCATGCGCCTGCATGGGTCGACAAGCAAGTGGAGCCACTCTGGCCGGGTGGTCAGAGCCATGAGTTGATGTTGATTTCATGTAGGGTTGACATTGTGTATGTCGTGCGCTATGTCGGGTCGGTAGACAGGTGGGGTAAACTTGGCCGGGTGGACATCCATGAGTCACACCCGATTTTTGCATAGGCCGATTTGTGAAATAAAGATAAAAAGAAAAATGTTGAGCTAAGATGAAGTGAAAAATAAAAGAAAAGAAAAAGAAAATGAAAAAAAATCAAAAAGAAAAAGGAAAAGAAAGGGATTTGATGGAGAGTTGGACAGTAGGAGATAAATGGAGGAAATAGGGCATATTCTACAAACTCAATTAGTAGAAACTTAGTATATGCTAGTACTTAGGATGAGTTGCTGAATCTGAACCAGTTGAACAAACAAAAGATCTAGAAAGCCAACGGTTTATTCATATGATTACTTGTCAGATTGCAGATGCAAAAACATAGTATGATGTTTGTGAAGCTTGCATCTACTTAATTTTCTAAAATTTGTACTAATCTTTATAAAGTTGCATGGAATGCATGAGATCACACTTTGATTTTTGAAAGAGAAAGACATGAAAAAGTATAAAGAGTTTTCAAAAAGAACCCTGATACACTTCTATTGGATCTTGCAGGTTGGCCCATCGGGACGATGTGTAGGTTTAGTGGGGGCGAATGTCGGGATGAAATCCTTTAGAGAAGTTCGGTCGGTTGATGATTTTAGAGATTATATGAAGTGAAGAAAGTGATTGAAGATAGAAGTAAAGAATACATCACGTGGATCTCTTGTGGAATGCTTCTCCAAATTGCGGTTGATTGTTGGACATATTATATGAGGTTACTGTGGATTATGTGAAGTAAAGTTGAAGAGTTCAAAGATTGAAGTGAAGAATTATACTACCTCATGGATCTCTTGTGGAATGCTTCTCCAGATTGCAGTTGATTGTTGGACATATTATATGAGGTTACTGCAGATTATATGAAGTAAAGTTGAAGAGTTCGAAGATTGAAGTGAAGAATTATACTACCCCATGGATCTTGCTTGTGGAACTTCTTTCGAGGTTTTTGCATTGATTCTGAAAGAAAAAGAGAAGAAAAGCTATTGCCGAGAAGACTTGAAGTAAAGCATTGACTGAAGACAGAAGGGAAAGAAAGGTTGACTGCAAATACCGAAGCCGAGACTCGTGGGCGTCTTCTTGCACTGTAGTGGGAGATCTACCTTATATTTGGTCGATCCGCACTGTAGCGACAGTATTTGTATTCGTCCATCCGCATTGTAGCGGATTTCTGTATCACCGACCCGCACTATAGTGGGCATCATTGTATCAGTCAGATTTTATTGAACGACTTCAGTTACATTTACATTGTATCATTGAGCTTTGTTTGCACACCGATCCTGTGGCTTCCATGTTTTAGCATGGTACTTGGATTTTCTCACTCCGGATGCCTACGGTCTTACGCATATGCACATTCGCTCGCCTCTTCTGAGAGGGTAGGGGCCTTACGACGATCGCCACACCAGACAGAGGGCGAGGCGCCCAGTGCGCAGACGCTGCTCATCGGATATGGGAACGATGCACACCACGGGTCTGATCCAACCCCATCCCGACTCTTCCCATCACTTGCTTCCTTCCCGAAAACGCCTTGTCCACTTACAGTGGAAGTAAGTATAAATTTTACATATAAATTGAAATAAATATCTTATGTTTTATTTACATGATTTTTTTTATTTTTGTAGTGAGCATGATGAGAGGGATAAAAAATATATACTTAGTTCACTTGAGACAGAGTTTGGGACAAGATAGTCACATAAGTGGTGTCTAAAAGAGATGCGGACACTTATGGCTCATCGTCACAATAATGCATGGTATGCATTGCTTTTATGTATATATATGTGGATATGAGTATGTGTGTTTATGTATGTATTTATGTATGTATTTATGCATGTATTTATGTATGTATGTGAGACAAAGAGAGAGAAAGGAGTGAGACTAGAGGTGCAAATACACACATACACACACATATAAATAATACATGCACATTTACACAGATATACACATACATGCACATTTATACATACACACATACATGCACATTTTTACACACACATACACATGCATGCAGTTACACACATATAATGAATACACACATAGACAAATACACATACTCACATACACATACACATTCATAATCATATGTACACACACATAGACTCACATAATCATATTTACATGCATATATACATATACACATGCATACACACATATAGATATACATACATAATACACACATGCATATATATATATATATATATATATATATATATATATATATATATATATATATATATATATATATATATATATATATATATATATATATATATATGTATATATTATAAATATATAAATTATAGTATATATATAAATTATAGTATATATATCTTATTTTATAACAATATATATATGTTGTAATATATATATATCTATATATATATATATATCTCAAAAACCCTATTATAAATATTCTAATTTAGAAATCCTATTTCAAAAATTCTAATTCAAAAACACTAATTTTGATATTAGGGTTTTAAAACCCCTAATTTAGAAACTCTAATTCAGCCTTTTATCCATATGATTGAAGTATATGTACACATTGCATCTATTCCTTCGACGTCCTACTAGAGAGATGTCTCTTCTCCCAACCTTATGCCTCTATATATAGCCGCTCGAATCAATGAGGATCATAATAGATATAAAGATATATACACATCATGTATATACACATACATAAATATAAAATGGAGTACTAGATACATTATGCATCACACATACATGCCTAAATGCACACATAAATATATATGCATGCATACATATTTACATGTACACATTTACACATAGACACATATACATATATACATGTACACATCACATATACATGCTTAATGCACACATGTATACTTATACATGCATACACAATTATAAACACTTGCATATATTACATGAATACATGAATATTTTACACAAATGCATATGCATATATACACGTATGCATACTAACACATGTATACACACACATGCACACACATACATATACATGAAACACACACACACACACACACACACACACACACACATATATATATATATATATATATATATATATATATATATATATATATATATATATATATATATATATATATATATATATATATATATATATATATATATATATATACATACATATACATACATATATATATATATATATATATATATATATATATATATATATATATATATATATATATATATATATATATATATATATATATATATATATATGCATACTAACACATGTATACATATAATACATATGAATACACACACATATGCATACATACATGAGAAAAATTTGCTCCTCGAAGATAAAGCTATATATAAAATAGTTATGCATACCCTCGAGCTTCATGTTCTAACTTAAAAGAACATGATTTCATCTCTCTAGTAGGATTCATCAATATTCAAGTTGAATAAAGAATCTATTATCTGATATCCATTGAGAAGCTTCAAGTTATGGATCGATAACTAAAGTAGAATTTACTATCTAATCTGCTCATATGTTTTCATTATTTTGATCATTTTGATAAGACATCAATATAGTCTCATCTTCATTATCCTTATTGATTTCATTTATTTCTTCTATTGTTAAATCTGTTTTCTCATGAGTCACATCATCTATTGATGGATTAATATCAATTTCTAGTAATTCCTCTTCATCATCAGTAGAATCAGCATGTAGAGTATTATCCTCTTCATCAAAAAGATTAGTATCATTATCACGTATAATGATTCTAATTTCTCTTTCAGATGTTGACGTATCAGTATCTGATAGTGAATCATCAAGAGGACTTTCTTCGATCTCTCTAACAATAAACTGCTCAAACAATGGCCTACCTCTAGGTTGAACATGAATGACTTTCCACCAAGGGTGGGCATCTAGATTTTTATAAAAAAATGCTTGTTCAATATGCCTAGGAAGAGTATATAGTTTCTTTAGTAGATCGCATTACCTTGGAAGAATCAATTGTCCATAACTCAGATAATTCCTTTCTTAATGTGGAATTACTACCTTTATACTCGACTTGAAACCAGTCAACGTTCAAAATGACCTATCAAAATATATAAAAACAAAAACCCATTATTAGGTGCTTAAAAAAATAACTAACTCTATCATAAAAAATATAAACTTTTTTTTAGCTGTTTGAATGTACGAAATGTTGTTTCGTAGATACCAACAACAATTCCCACATAACCAAGTTCGCCATCTATAAGTTTCGTGTCTTTTGAGCTAGCATGTGATAGTTGCTTGAAAGAAGCAACAATACTAGAATCCTCTGTTTTACATAAAGAATCAATGGCTTTGATTCTAATATGTTGTCCAAAAGCCCACATATTAGTGAACATTTGAGCTTGCAAAATAAATTAGATTAGTAAATTACATATATGAAAAAAATAAAATATTATTAAAATAAAATTACCTTTCGTTCACAACCTATCATCAACTCTCTCTCTGCTCATATGAGATTTCTTCATTATTTGTGTTGGTGCGTTGCAGACGACTATATAGTCAATCCGTGAAAGAAGATATATTTTTAATCTCATTATTATTGAGATTACATCTATATCTTTTGTTTCTTTGCCTTTTACTTCGGAGATTTTGAAGTTCCTCTTCGTTCTCGCTAAGGAATGCTTGCATGCATTCACTATTATATGCTACAAAAGTAGAAACATCATTTTTTTCTTGAAATGTAAATAAAAATGAAACTCTCTTACCTGATAATACCTCATCTGTTATTTTTGAAGAAGACTCATTGGTCCATGCACGTGGAGCTTCTTCATGAACTCTTTCAAGATACTCACTAACATAATACATGCACTCTTCAAGCATCCAAACCTTTGCAATGGATCCTTCTAGTTTCGCTCTTTGTCGCACATAACCTTTTAATACTCCCATAAATCGCTCGACCCAAAATATCCATCGAGTGTTGATAACACTTGCAATCTCTATTTCATCTACAAGATGGACTAATAAATGAACCTGAATATCAAAAAATGAAGTAGGAAGTTCTTTCTCCATCGAACATCGTAGCTCTTTGCATTCATGTTTTTTTTGTGGGATCGAGTTTTTGTATATATCATAAAAAACATTATAAAGAAGCTAATTCAAAAATATAAGATGTCAAATATTCATATATATTAAATGTAAAAGTATCATATTACCTTATAAGTGATCCAAGCTGATAGATCACATCCCGTACTCCTTTTGTTGTACATCCATCGATAACCAAAGGTAAAATATGTTTCAAAAAGTTATGCAAGTCATGGGTCTTTAACCCAGATAAGCTCTTATCATCCATAGTAAACATGTTTTGGAAAGATGCTCCATATCCTGTAGGAGTCTGAATCAATTGAATCCTATTGTTGATAGTCTATTTCTCTTTTGTTGTAAGTACCCAAGGAGCACGTGCATAAGTCATTCCCTGTCGATGTCTATCAAAAACTGGCCATAACTTTGGTTTTGAGTTTTGATCTTTCAAATCATTCCTTGATGCTATGGTATCTTTTAGTCCAAGAAGATGTTGCCATAGTGAATAACCAATATTCTTGAATATATGCATAGGATCAAGAAGATGCCATACTTTTAACTCTTTCCAATACTCCAAAGAATACCATATTGATATGTTCTCTGCGAGTGCCAATTTTCCTTTACCTCTCTTCACATAATCATTATCTTCATCATCACTGAAGATTTCTGATTCTGGATCTATCAGAGGTCCATCTGTCTATTTTTTATACCAATCCATAGGCGTCATAGGTTTTGGGCATTGACCTGTTTCAACCTTTCCATTAAAATGTATCGTTTCTCTTTTAGATCTTAATGGATGATCATTAGGCAAGAACTGTCGATGTCGAAGATAAATATTCTTGTTGAGATTCTTATTATAGATTGATCTCAACCAATCACCACAATATGGACAAGCTTTATAGCCCTTAGTAGATATTCCTGCATCATGAAAACAATAAAAATATAATTAGATTAAATCACATTTATTTGTATGCATATCGAATAAAAAAATTATATCAATACCTGAACAAACACCGTATCTTGGAAGATCGTGAATAGTCCAAGCCACAATACCACGAACCGTAATATGTCTTTTATTGATGCTTTTCAATACATCAATGACATTAATACCTCTCCATAACTCTTGCATGTTGTCAATGAGAGGAGCAAGATATATATTCATATCTTTAACTTGATATTTTTCTAGGATTAAAAGTGAAAGCATTAAATGTTCCTTTTTAATGCTAAGATATGGTGGAAGATTGTAGTTTATGACTACCACTGGTCATGTTGACCATTTATTGGATTTCATGGAGAATGGATTAACCCCATCTAATGCAACTCCTAACTTTGGATTCTGTGGATTTTGTGCAAACTCAGGCCATGTAAAATCAATATGCTGAAAAGCAACACTATCATGAGGAATTTTGATTATTCCATCAATACTTTTATGATCATGTCCCCATGTCAAAAGCTTTGATAATTTGGGTCTTTGAAACATATGTCTAATCCGTGGAGCCAATGGAAAATGTCTCAATACCTTTTTTGGGATTTTACCTTCTTCATCCTTATATCAAGGAGATTGACATTTGGGACATGTCAAAGAGCCTGCATATTGACCTCTATATAAATACAATCATTAGGACATGCATGTATACATTGATAATCTATACCAATATTATTGATTATCTTCTTCATTTCATCATGTGAGATAGGAAAAATATTCTGACTTGGTAAAACAAATAATAACCTATAAATTCATAAAAAAAGACATATTAATGAAAATAAATAAATAAATATACATATATATATGCATATAATTTTATATATGTGTATGTGTATGTGCATGCGTATACATATGTGTATGTGTGTATATGTGTTTTATAGGTGTTTATGTATGTATATATACGTATGCATATGTGTATGCATATATGTATGTGTATGTGTGTATATATGTGTATGTGTGTATGTATGTATGTATGTATGTATGTATGTATATATGTATGTATGTATGTATGTATGTATGCATGTATGTATGTACATATGTGTATGTATGTATGAATGTGTATGTATGTATGTATATGTATATATGCATGTGTAGCTATGTATATTTGATTTCGTTTTTATTTCTTTTTTGTATATTGTGGGTTGCACGCTTTCATATCTAGAGCACTGAATTGTCTGGCTGTCTCCCATTTTATAGTCAATCTATTACCTGCCTTGCTAACTCTAAACAAAAGATTAAATATATAAGTTATTAAATATGGATAGAAAAAATTCATTCTCTCTCTAGCTAAAAGATGCTCTTGGGGGTCTACACCATCCATAATTCACTAATAATTCATCATCAACATGTAATGTAGTAATAGCATTGACAACTATGTATCTTGATATATCTCTACTCATGTTTGGTGATTCATGACCATTTTCACGCTCCTCAAATGTGCAATTAGTCCTTGAACTATTCTGTAACCCTCGACTACTATTTATTAAACCTGAGATATTTCCATGTGTGTAAGGTCTTCCATCAATATATAATCTTTCATTTTTTGCATGTGAAATCCTTCTAGTAGTAAGGGAGGCTGCATTCAAGCATATTCCATAAGTACTCATGCTTTGAACATAGCGTGCAAGTCGATGCCAATCTCCCCATCCATATATAGGACCACAAAATGACATAAGAGTGACTTCAGAGTTCGGAGGCACATATAAATCCTCTACAATAAAGAGACCATGACCCACATTAGTAATAGTGGATGGAGCAATCATATAGAGATTACCCCAAAAGTTGAAAACCTCTCCATCTAAATGAAGTGGTACTCTATTCCATCCTCCATATCTTCTTCTATCATATGTGTGTACTAGAGAATGATCATGAGCTGGCAATGGATAATGTCCAACTGTTTCAATCTCTAAACTAGGAGGTAGAGGATTTCTGGAAACGTCTGCTTGTAACTGATGAATAGCAAGTCCATGAAGTGTACGAAGTATATTAACATTATGAGAAAAATTATCATCATCATCATCATCATCATCGAGCAAGTATTCATGTATATCAGCAAAAATATGATTTTGTATATGGTTTTTAAATAAAATAATGACATTAATTTATAGAAAAAATATATACTCAAGCATTATCACGTTGACCAAGTGATGGTGCACGCTCAAAAGTACCATACTCTGCCTCATTTTCAATACATTCCAATCGTGGTCTTTGATACATGCCATAGCAAGAGTTACACCAACATATAATATGCTCTTGATAGTAAAATTCATCATAATTCCTATTGGAGGACACATGTGAAGTTGTTGCATGGGTAGGAGGTGGTGGAGTGCCCTCTGATTGATCAAAATTTGATTATAACGAGAAACAAAAAAATATATTAGTTATGTATCTATCAAATATATTTAAAATTAAGAGTTTGATATACTTACGGTATATAGTCCTTGCACAATTAGGAGGCGGTGGTGGAGTTCCATCTGATTGATCGAAATCTACAAACAATGGTATTTGATATTAATAATATGATTATTTACATACATAAACATTCACATATACATATTTACACATATACACATATTCACATATACACATTTACACATACACACATATTCACATATACACAAATACACATGATTTTGGGATAAATGCATGTATTTTGTATGAATGAGTGTATATGCATGCATGTGTATGTGTGTACATATATATGTGGATATGTATATGTGTGTTTATGTTATATGTATGTATATCTGTATATGTATGCATATATGTATGTGTTTATGTTTGCATGTATATGTGTATGTGCATATGTGTATGTGTATGTGTGTGTATATGTGTGTATGTATTCTAATTCTTTTTTTCTGTTTGAGATTAAATTAACAGGAGATATTATATGGTGGAAAAAAATAAGAGGCGACCTAACATATCACCTGAGACGTGGCAGTTTTTTCGTAGATAGCTACGTCTTTAGGAGTCATTTCCTCAGCAGAAGGTAAACAAATTAATAGTTTATATTTATAATTTTCATATATTTTAGTAATTTTTTACATTTAATTTATGTATTTATTTTTTCTTTAAATAAACAAGCTACTGCAAAGAAGAGAGTTGAGTCGGGCCACACATAGCACATAGGCCTAATGGGCCATCATGGTTTTGTAGCTACATTTGGAACTATATGTGTTATTGTGAGTATATTTTTTATTTTAGTTAAAATGCAAGAAACTAATCTTTTTTATTTGTTTCAATGCAACGAAAGGATTATGGCCGATATCCTACGAAACATGAGATCGAGTATGCTGCACATTTTGGATATCACCATTTGAGCGAGTATATGTGAGATCATCCGGATGCCTTTGCGAGTATTATTAAATTTTATATAATTGTTTTATTTTTATAGATGTTTTAATTGTTTTACTTATTGATGTTTGTTATATGTAATACAAGAGTATTATCGAGAGGAAAATATGGATGAGGTGGAGAGACAAACACAAGAGGGACGATCTCGATCATCACAAGGTGATCATGATGATGAGGATGAGGATGAGGATGATCATGATGCTGCTGATGATGATGATCATCATGATGATGATGCTTATGATTCTTGATTATGACATTGGATATCTATTTACATTGATATATATATATATATATATGTATATATATATATATATATATATATATATATATATATATATATATATATATATATATATATATATATATATATATATATATATATATATATATATATATATATATATATATATATATATATATATATATATATATATATATATATATTGTTCATTTTAGTTATGTTTTGAATTGTCTATATGATATTAAGTAATGCAAAGTTTTATTCTATTGATTGTTATTATTGTTTATATTAAGCATGTGTTTTAGTACTTTAATTATATAATTCATTCATATGTTTGTACATATGTGCATCTATATGTGCATCTATATGTGCATCTATATGTGTGTAATATGTGTGTGTATATGAATGTATGTACATATGTATATGTGTATATGCATGTATGTGCATGTGCATGTGTAAGTGTATATGTGTATGTATGTGTATGTGCATGTGCATGTGTATGTGTGTGTATATGTATGTATGTGCATGTGCATGTGTAAGTGTATATGTGTATGTATATGCATGTGCGTGTGTAAGTGTATATGTGTATGTATGTTGTTGACCTAAGTACCAACTTAGGGACTTGTGGAGAAAGAGACTATACCTCAATCCCCTTCAAGTGCATATAGTGGGGATTCACGCTTTTAAATATCAATCCGATGAGTATGCAAACCTAGCCGAGTGTATGAGGACATGCAATCATGTGATGATCAATGCAAGTGAACTACTCAAAGAGTGCAATCAAGGTAAAGACTAATCCAAACAAGCTTCAACTGTTGGTCATGGTGTCACGATACTTGGTGCAGCAGCCGTCAGTATTTTGGACTTTTCTCCCAGCTCCGAACTCAAAATATAGTGAATAGCATATGTATTTCGAAGCTCTTGAGAAGACGCATCCAATGGCAGTGGTTTCACTCAATTCTGACACTCCTACTTTAAGTTATGAGCAAAATACTGAGTCGCAGGAAATACCTTCCTACACTTCAGCACTTACTACACTTTGCACACACCTTAACTACAGCAAAAAAACACTTTCATGGATAGACAAAACTTCCTAACACTCTTTCCAAGCAATACACATGCACACAAGCTCACCAAGAAGAAGATACAGAGTGAAGAAGACACAAATTCGAATTTCTGTGCTCTCTATTCTCCCAATGGCGAAAAGTCTTTACAAAGAGTCACAAATTGACTTATATACTTGTGCCCTAAAAATGGTCCTTTCACACAAGAGACCGGCACTTTATTCACTAAAAGACTAATTTCCTACTATGTTACATGGGTAAGTTTCTAATCTTCTGTGGGAATGCATCTAGAAAACTCCTCTAGTGCATTTACAACGGAAAATATATTACAAGAGTGGTTATGATACAAAGATATGATGTCCAAATCGGAAAAATTTTGGGGCTCGTCTTTTTCTCTGCTTTGTGCTCTCTTTAGCTCTGCAACACTCTCCCCCTCTTCGTCTCTATCGTCCCTTGACAGACTTTACTTCTTGTCTTCAGTTTGTTGTCTCGATCAGCACACGCATCCTTTGGTCAGTTCTGCCTGATTCTTGATCTTGCATTACGTTTTGGAGGCGCTCTGATTTGTCCTGGTTTCACATATCGGACCCTGCTATATTATTCAAGCCTGGTCACTTTCTTTTCCCTGCACGCAACCCTTGCTCAGTTTTACCTGTTTATAAAACAGGTGTTTAGTTTTGACGGCCTCTTCTTAATTCTTGTCTTACATTCTCTGGGTCTGATGCATTCGTTTTGCTTGTTCTTTTCTTTTGCTCGCCCGCAACCCTTGGAGTTTGACTGACTACCTGATAGTCGTAGTCTAATTCACCTATAACCTCATTAATTCTGGGTTGCCATGCACGCCATCAGTGCACATATGAGGATGTAGCTCGTAAGCCTTGATCTGAATTCTCTGTAGCTCAAGAGGTTGAAGCACCCTCATATGTGATACTTGTTGGCCCTGATTCCTCCTTCCAGCTGCGTGCTTTTCCTTGGTGTGTATGCCCCTGCGGGGCTCTGTGCAGAGATGGGTGTTGCGCCCCTGCGGGGCTTCTTGCAGAGATATATCTTCAGATATTTCTTTTTAGTGAAGCTGCTTCTTTCGTTGTCTTCTTCTTTTCTTTCTTTTACTTGATTCTCCCTCAACATTGCTCCCCTCCTGGACTCTGTCATCCCCGACAGGCTTTGATGAACGACGGGCATATGTTCTATATATTTTTTGCTCTCTATCATTTAGCAGATTGGCTTCACGTATCATTAGTTGTTTCCATTGTTCTGCCTTCACACCATCATTGGGTGGCTGTCTATGATCTGCGAAGAAGCTAAGTTCGTATGCCACTAATCTGGCATTTAGATTGGACGACATCTTCAAAAAGATTTCTGAATCGATCTCAAAAAATCCTGTAAATAATGCTTCTTCAAAAGTTTGCATGTATACACTTGGCAAGAACATTAATCTGGAATAATACGCCATTATTGTTGGTCGGCGATAGATCAAAAATGAGGATTTCCGTGCCCTGATTAATGCCGATGAAATTCAAAAAAGTGTAGGCTGCATGCTTGAATACCTTCAAAACTGTAAGTATCATGCTAAGTATTTTATTGGTCATTTTGACAGTTAAGTCGGGTACTGTCGCATAATTTTGCAGCCGAAATTCGATGGTTTTAATCATATACTCTTCCGTTGGCAAGTAGTTGTGTGGCGGGCTCGGAAGCATAGGATAATTCAGCCACTGTTTATTTATAGCGCCGCTTCTTTGCAAGTCCAAAAATTCTCTGGTATCCCTTCTGCGTGGTATAGGAAAAAATGAAGGGTTTACCTGTAATAAATATGGTGCTGCTTGCCAATGCACCCGTAGTGTGGGATGTTTTTCCAAAAATTTTCTTCGCCAAATAGGTTGTGTAGCTTTGAATTCTTCCTGACTGTACGCGAATGTGTCTTGGTTAAAATTTAGCTGCTCATCTGGACTTTTCTGTGTAATCTTCTTTATATATCGTCTCGTTTTCTCTTTCAATAGTCCGTACGGAATATTGAAAGGCTTCATGATCTTGTCCAAGTCTTTACCTTTGATCTTGGCCTCTTTCATTACCTTAATGACTTCATTTTCAAAATTCTCCGTCAATCGGGACACCACTAGTGCCCGTTCCTTCTGACTTATTTCTGCAGTGTATGGCATTGGATGATCATCATGTATATCCGCCATCTGCTCATGTATTGGAGAATTATAGATCGGGTGAGATAGAGGACTTACCTCTACCTCGTCAGTATGATTTTCCTTAGCTGGCACTACTGATGTCCCGATCGCTACGTTCTGATTGATTTGAAATTCTAATTGCTTTATGCGTTCAGTTTTCTCTTTGTTTTCTTGCATGGCTGTGCTGAGTGCTTCCTTTGCTGCAAGCAATTCATTACCACTTTTGGCCACATTGTCCATGTTTTCACTGTAGCTTGCTGCAAGTCTCCCATGTGCTGTATTCAACTGCTTTTGTAGTTCATTGATTTCTTGACTGTACTTCCGTTCCGATTCTTCTCTCATTGCACGCTCATGTCTCAACAATTCTGCATGTTGTGCTAGTTGATCTCTTAATTCTTTTTCTTTGATTTCGAATGATTCCTGTTGCTCAATAGGTTGATCATATAATAATGATTTCATCAATTCTTTATTTCTGCTTCGCAAGGTGTCATTTTCTTCCATGTATAACTTTAGTTGTGTCTTAAGTAATGTGCTTCTAGCTTTCATTCTTTCTTTTTCAGCTTCCCTTGCCTCATTTAATCTCTGTAAATCCGCGAGCTGTGTTTGCAGTTGGTGATGCTGAGTGATTAATGTGTCATATTGTGTTTTTGTTTTGAGCAACTCAGTGCTTTTGGCCGCTATCTCTCTTTGTGCCTGGATTAATTGTGATGACAATTGTTTGCTCATTATCTGGAATTGATTTTTTTCTTGCATGGCTCTATCATAGTCTGCAGCTATGTCCATCATTTGTTGTTGTGTATCCATGGCTGTCTGAATCATCTACTTGACTACAGGCTTCAGTTGAGAGACATCCACATTAAGCCATGTTTTTGGGATACTCGGTTCTTCACCGGTTGTGACATCTTTTCCTTGTGCCACATGTAATGTAGTGTCATGGGGCTGCCTAATCTGAAGCTGGATCCTTGGCTCAGCCACCATGTTTTCTTTGTTTCCTTGAGGGGTGTCATCTAGTACCTCGATCATTTATTTTGTAGTAGCTCCGCATCCTTGTTCACTGGAGTTTGGATTTCCTCTTTGATAGGTGGTTTTACATATGTAACACTGGTTGGAGCTTCCTTGATGCTTATCTTTGTAGTATCATTCAATTGAATGACATGTTCAGGTTCATTAGAATCTTCTACATTCTTTTCCTTTGTTTCGTGGTTGTCCGGCGTCACTTCAACTTGATTGATTTCATTCCATTCTTCTTCTTGAGTTTTTGTTCTTATATCAGTGTCCAGAGTGTCTTTTTCAGGACTGGATTTCGTGTTGGAACTTGAATCATCTATGCCCAATTCTTTGTATCTCCCTGATTGTTTTGGTGTCTTCTCTATACTCCGTTGTTGTTTCTCTTGACTTGCCTGTCTATAATGATGACCTTGAATATTTAGATTTACCTGCCCTTGCATGTACTGGTGTGTCTCTTCGAGGGTAGCGGAGAGATCTCTCTTTGTAATAGGCATTTGAGCCGTCGTGATCTTAGGTAATAGATGTGTTCTCTTTGATTGAGGTGTAGCTTGAGCTTCTTCCTCTCGTAGACACTTCGTACCCCTCATGGGTTTTTGTGAGCTGGTTCCTGCCTCTTCCATAACCACCGCAATCTTCTTTTTCTTGGGGACTGTCGTGGATTTAGCATATCGGGCTAGCCCTTCTGATGTCGGCATCTCACGTAGGCAATTTTTCATCTCGAGAGCCTCGTATATGAGTAATGTCAAGGCAGAACTGCCATTCAAAAATTTCTTCTGGCCCCATTTCTTTTGGGCTTCAAATAGTCTTTCTTGGACATAACCAGTCAGATTCACTTTGTTTCCTATTTGTCTCATGGCATGTGATAGTAGTTGTACTACGATCTTTTGTGGTGCAGTGTATCGATGCATACTTGGGAAACAGAAATGTTGGTGCACCAGACGGACAACCTCTTCAATATCAGTCCTATTTATATCTAAAAATGACCTCTTTTTAGGATCATGGCATTCTTCTTTAACATTAGTAATTCCGTCTTGATTCCATCCGAAGGCTTTGTTGATTAGTTCATGTGTAAACTGAATAGTTTTCCAAGTCCCTACTTTATCCAACACTCGTGCTTCGAGAACTGATATTTTTGTTGCTGCAGGCTGCAGGGTATTCATCACTTGAGTACACCTTTGAAAATCTGGTATATAAATTGGCAATTTGAGGAATGCTTCTAGGCCTGCCTGTGTCCATACTTCTTCAATGTGCGGTAATCCCTGTATTATTGTTTTGAACTCTTGCGACATGATAGGGAAGTAGTGATCCACATCCATGATCTTGATAGTGGCCATGAAAATGAGGCCTGACACTGGTTGGTCCTCCTGAAACCAATGTCCTCTTGCTTTAGTGATTGATTCTAGTGGAAGAAGTTGTACCTCTTCTTCTTGCGTAGCTTCAGAATTGGTAGATGCCATCTGCACTCAATATAGAGTATGAATTAGTGGCCATATATTATCAGGAATCCTTCTTCACTTGTTTGTCATAAGCTTGCTATTGCTCTGAGTGAGTAGTGTCGTCCCTTTCCCGTGGGTGTGAGAAAGGTATTACCTGGATTTTTCACATTTTTAGATATTTTTATATTTTCATCTGAAAGGGAAAATAGAAAAGTTAGGTCGTAGCCGAAGCGGTTATTATTTTTTGAGTAATTTTCTTAATGTATGTACAAGTGCTCTCCTATTTCCCAAGAGGAAAATGTGCTCGACTATCCTGAATTAGAAGAAAGATGTGCCGAATGCTTGGCCTTGTAATGTGGCCCTATCATGCATACTTTGGGTACTGATAACTCCACATGTGTGCAACTCAAAGTAGTTAGATGATGCATGAAGTTTGTTTTGTCTTTCGGCAACCAAATCTGCTTCATTCTGTTGGGATGTAGTGTATTCTCCACCTTTTTTATGAATGTGGTTCTCCTCTTGTTGTATGTCTGCTCTCTCTGATTTTTGAATCTCAGATTGGCTTGTGTAGCGACTGCAGACTCCTTTATTTTCCTGTAGCTATTCTTCTGTGGCTGTTTTGCTCGTAGACCATGTTGGTTCTTCTTGTGCTGAGGTTCATCGTTTCAGTTTAGCTTCTTTGGAGCATAAGATTTAGGAATCCATATTTGCGATTGATCTGGTTGAGCGGCTACTACTTTCTTTGGAATCCATATTGTAGCACTTCGTTGTTGACTTTGCTGCTCAAAATGATTTGCTTTGTTATTTGATGGGTTGCTCCGATGTCGATAGTGCTTCTGTCGTCGAAGATATTCCTTCGCTTGATCTTTCCTTATCCAAGTTTGTTGAGTGTACGGAATAGGGTATATGGTAATAGGTACAGATTTTGAATTACTCAGAGGACTGGTCTCTCTTGTGCATGGTGCTTCACTGAGGTGGGTTTCAGATTGATTGACACTCTTGTGACCTGCTATACCAGAAGATGGTATGCAAGCAGACTTCAATGTGTCCTCACAAGGAGTACTTGACGAAGGGATTTCTATAGTGCTAGTGAACATGCAGTCATGACTTTGTTCATTGGAATGAACTTTTTGCTCTATACTAGTGGCTTTGATTGGTCATTCGTCTAGCAAACTGAATACTTCCCGATGTCCTATCCTGGCCGAGATGTATCCTAAAGCCAATTGAATGGTTACCTCATATTCGTAAATCCAGTCTTGACCTAACACTACCTCTTCAAGTAAATCCTGATCATGACACACTAATAGCTTTTGTTCCATAGTGTTGTTGCCAAGATGCAGGGGTAAGGTAATTTCACCTATGCATTGAGTAATTGTTCCTCCTATTCCTACCAACTGTGCCATTGATGGACGTAATTCCTCCTTGAGTTTCTGGGTCAAAGAAAGTTTGATACAGCTTATTGCGGCTCCTATGTCAATGAGAGCATTCACTAAATGATACTCCGTTTTACCTGCTCCCAAATTCAAATATGGTTGCGTTTTCTGTGAACCTACGCTTTGAGTGGCTCTAAAATTAGCCATTGGGATGAGTTCTTCTCCTAGTTGATATCTCTCATCTCGCTCTCTCATCCACTCTTTCCGTTTCTTAATCCGTTCTAGTGCTTCCTGTCTCGCTTCTTCTCGTATCCTTTCCTCCTCAATACGTCGATTCTTGCCTTTGATTAATCGAGACATTGTTTCTTCGGTCAACGGTTCTAGGTATTTTTTCACTCGGCATCCACTGATATAGTTTGGTAATACTTCTCCATCTAGGGTTGCTAAGCTGATGGCTCCACTTGTCGATATACGATTGATGATTAATGGGTCATATCCTCTCTTCTGCAACTTCTTAGCGTGTTGTTTCAAGGTATATACCAAGACTAAATCTCCTTCCTGCAAATTTTTGTCCTTAATGTGAGCATCAAAGTAGGCTTTCTGTCAGCGTTTGGCAGCATATATGCCTGCTACTGCTTGTAACCTAGTTTCGTGAAGCTTTTCTATTTGGTCCAATTGAGCTGAGAGTTCCTGTCCCGTCCACTCGTAAGTAGTTGCTACTCTAAAGTGGGAATTAAGAAATCAATTGGCAAAATGGCATTTTGTCCATATACTAAGTTAAAAGGAGTAGTGCCTAGGGTGGTTTTATAGGCTACTCAAAATGCCCACAAAGCATGATGTAATTGTTTATCCCAATCCGATTGACCATTGTTAACAATTTTTGTGAGAACTGTACACAAAATTTTATTCGAACTTTCGGCTTGTCCATTGGCTTGTGGGTGATAAGGAGCTGATTTCTTATGAATTACCAGGAATTCATTCAGCAAGGCTTCTATAACTTCATTCACAAAGTGCGTACCTCTATCGCTCACAAGTTCTATAGGTAGTCCAAATCTAGTGAAAACGTTCTCAAAAAGAAACTTGGCCGTGATTCTTGCGTCATTTTTCTTGGTCGCTTTGGCTTCAACCCATTTGGTCAGATAGTCTGTGGCTACAATTATATACTCGGCATGGGATCCTTTCGCTGGTGGGCTAATAGGTCCTATGAAGTCTATTCCCCATTTCGTGAAAGCTCTGGCACTCATCATGGGTCTAAGTGGCATCTCATCTCTTCTAATTGGATATTTTGTTCGTTGACAGGTATCACATCGTTGCACATATGTTATGGCATCTTGATGTAGAGTTGGCCACCACATTCCAGCAAAGAGGATCATTTTTGTTGTTTTATCTGTAGAGAAGTGCCCTCCTGCAGCTCCTGTGTGTGCCATCTCTAAAACAGAAAGATATTCGTCTTCATGAATGCACAATCGTAATTGATTATCTCTCCCTCGCTTGAAAAGTTGTTTTCCTATAATGGCATAATCCTTACTTTGTTCTACAAGTGCATGTTTCCTAGCTGAAGTGGCTCCTTCTGGGTATTCTTGAGTCTTTAAGAATTTTACCATAGGCATGCTCCATCTTGGTGCTACTGTGGAATAGCATAGAGTGGAGTTCTCATCTGGATTCTGTTCTTGACAGGTTTGGCATGCTGATACATAGTTATGTGTATCTCTTTGTATGGTTGGCCAATATATGCCTAACCTCTTCAGAGTTTGCCATGTTCCGTTTGCATTCAAATGAGTTTTCCATTGATTCACATGTGCTTTCTGAAGCCACATTTCCTGTTCCTCCTCTTCAACGCATATCATTAACAATCCACTTGAATCTTGATGATACAAACTTCCGGCAACGATATGAAGGTTTTTAGTCTTCCAAAGGTCCTGGGTTCGGTTTGGTGTGATCCCATCTTTAGGTCCATGCGTGAGTATAGGGATCAACTTTTCTGCCCATTGGGGACATACTTCCAAGTTAAAAAGATATGTATCTGGCAAATCATCTGGTACTCCTATGGGTGGTTCTCCATGGGTCATTCTTGATAAGTGATCTGCTCTTATGTGAGTATTTCCTTTCTTGACTACTGCCTCGAAATCAAATTCCATTAGCAATAAAAACCATCGTACTAATCTTCCTGTATTGCAAGGTTTATTGACTAAGTACAGTAGGGCTTGATGATCAATGAAGAATTTGAATTTGTTTGCCAACAGGTAATGTCTGAACTTTCTCACTGCGTACACCATCCCTAGGCCTTCTCTCTCAGTGGTGGTATAATTGCGTTCTGCTTGATTTAATTGTCTACTGGCATAGGCTATAGGGTGGTCAAGCTTTCCTGTATCTGCAGGTTGAGCTAAGATGCAACCTATGGCGAACTTGGAAGCATCCACATGAATGTGAAATGGCTTATTCCAGTTAGGTACTCGAAGGATTGGTGCTGAACTCAATCGATCCTTCAACTCACTGAAGGCTTTCTCACATTCTTCGGTCCAATTAAATTGAGTCAATAATGCATAGAGAGGTCTAGCAATTATGGCATACATATGTATAAATCTTCGATAATATCCACAGTGTCCCATAAATGCTTGAACTTCTTTAGCAGTCTTTGGTCTTGGTAAATCCAGAATTACTTTGATTTTGTCTTCATCAGTTGAAATTCCATTTTTAGAGACAATATGTCCTAATATTTTTCCTTGTCGAACCATGAAGACACATTTTTCTGGGTTGAGGCATACTCGATATTGTCGACACTTGGCAAAGATCTTTTCTAGTTCAGGGATGTGCTCTGATCATATGGCTGAATAAGTACATAGATCGTCCACGTATACCTCCATACTTTTTCTTAGGAATTCTTTGAATACATGGCACATCAATCTTTGGAAAGTGGATGGGGCATTCGTCAGACCAAAGGGCATGACTCTAAAGGCGTATATTGCCCATTCAGTTGCGAACGCTGTTTTGTGTTGGTCCTCAGGAGCAATAGCTACCTGATTATACCCTGAAAAGCCATCCAGAAAGCTATAAACTTCCTTCCCTGCCACCCTTTCCAAGAGATGATCTGTAATGGGTAATGGGTAACTATCTCTTATGGTCGCGGCATTTACTTTCTTCAGATTGATGCATACTCTTAGGTTCCCATTCTTTTTCGGTACAACCACCAAAGGTGACACCCATTCCGTGTGTTCAATCTCATATATGAATCCAGCATCTAACAACTTATCTATCTCTTCCTTTATCTTTGCTGAATACACATCATTGTATGTATATGGTCTTTGTTTAGACGGTTTGGCTTCTGATGTCATGGGGATACTATGGGCACATATAGATGGATCTACTCCTTTCAAGTCCTTATAGGTCCAGGCAAAGACATCCCGATATTCCCTTATGAGACGTGTAACTCTTGTTCTTCCTCCATTGAGACATCCTGTCCTATGAAAGTACATCGTTCTTCTCCTTCTTCTAACATTACTACTATCTTCTTGGTTTGTTCTTTATTGTCATAAGCTATTCCTGGCTGTGCCTCTCTTTTAGGCATTTGAATAGCAATTTTTCTCTCTTCTACTTCATATTTCTTGAAGTGAGCTGGCACTTCAAACTGATCTTGTGGCTTGTTTTCTTCATTCTCTGGCTCTTTATCTAACTCCATCTCTTCTTCCTGTGTAGGTTCCTGGTTGTTTTCGTTAGCTGTGACGCTTATTTTTTGATTTCCATCCTCGGGTTCCATTGGTTCTGGCTCCATCTCAATGCTTTCATAGTCCTCCTTCCATTCTTTCTCTATCACTTCTCCTTCTTCAGCCTCCTGAAGGACTACTACATAAAGACTAACGTCATATCCTTCTTCGTCGATACATTCATTCATAGTTATTACTTCTTTGTTCACACATACATTGAGGGTCGCTAAAATCTCCATCCAACCATGAGGTTCAAACTCTTCATCCAAAAAGATTTGAGGCATGTAAGCTGGATCTTGCACAGACCTAGCTACGCCTTGCCTTTGCTGCCATCCCTTTCTCCTATCCTCTTCCTTTTTGGCAGTTTGACATATCCATAGATGAGTGTCCTCGTTCATCCAAGATTGGTCACTAGAACCTATGCTGTGAATTGATTGATCGTCTTCTTCCTTATGAATTTGATTCCATTGTAAGGGGGGAACATCTTGATATGTATAAGTGTGAAGATTTATCCTTGTGGTGGTTCCTTCATGTTGTAGGTATACAACATCTTTTCCCCAATCTTGCACAACCTTCAACTGTCTCATGAAAGGTCTTCCGAGTATCATTTCATAGTTGCTCGCCCTTTCAAATTGACATATTGCCAAGGTGTGTTCAAATTCAACTCCGCAGGTGGTGAAAACTACTCGTTCCAATAATCCCAAGGGTCTTTCTGTGTGTCCGTCAGCCATTTGTATCTTCATACGCGTTGGTCTTAAAGCTGGTTTTCCCCATTTCTCCAAGATTTCTCTAGTAGCAATGCCTACACCAGCTCTTGAATCTAAGATGGCTTTGGTTGTATAGCCCCTAAAGGTAATTGGAAGGCAAGTGTTTCCTTCATCTCCCTCACTAAAATCTCCTACCTTATCCACAGGGATCTTTACAGTGTTTACTTCATCCGATATCTCTTTCTCTTCCGTCTTGATCTCCAATTGACTAGTTAATTTTCTCCTTCAAATGTGGTTTAACCTTCAACAGTTCTTCTAATGTTAGGGTACAAGGAATTTTGACTTTTCTAAGATGTTGTATGATACCAGATGTTTGGACTGATGGGTTTGGTTCTTTTTTCCTTATTGAGGGGATACAATACAATTCGGAATTATGTTCGTACTCTCCTGTGTAATTTGGCAAAGCTTTTACTCCGTCATCTCCTTTGTCACTTAGGTCCACTAGCAAAATTTCTTCTGAATTTAATTCAGGTATTGAACCCTCTATTTCATTTTCTGCTTCTAATTCTTCGAAGGGTGGTTCAATTCCTTCTACTTTCTTCCATCTGTCCTCTTGGACTCTTGCCCACAAATCTTTAGGCCATTCCCCTTCTACTTCGGGAACAATGGATCCTTCCTTTTTATACTCACAATAATTATCATCCTGTGTCTTACTTACTTTCAGGTTTTTCGTGGTCATGGATGATGACGCACTCTTGGAATTCGCTTTCAGGAATTCGGGTATTGGGTAATGGCAACGCCGGTTTCTCTAAGGTCTGTTGAGCAACTTCGATCAATTTTTTGCAGATCTCCAATCTCTCTTTCTCTAGGTCACCTCTAGGATATTCTCTTTCATGTTGTTCTATGGTAGGTCCTGCTCTTATTCGTGCCTTGTATGCCTGAATCCACATGGCTAACTCTTCAAGCATGGGATATGCTAAGACTGATCCAACCTCCCCTTTTTTATGCTTTTCATTTTTTATTTCTTCTTCATTTTTCTGTTCCTCTTTTGGGTTCTGTTCGTTCTTCTCATTTTCCTTCTTCTGCAGTAACTTCTTTTCTTTTATCATGTCTCTACGGTTCTTCCATCTTTGCGTTCTTTTACTTACAACACTTTTCTCAGGCTCTTCGGAGTCTTCAATTCTCTGTGGTGTGGGTGTATTCATCTCTAGGTCACTTTGATTGTGTTTTTCAGGTTTCTCTGGGGTCTCTCTAGCTTTTGCTCTTGTTATTGCCTTCAATGGTACAGTGTATTCCTTATCGCTCCCTGATGATTCGATTACTTCTATCACATTGATTTGCACATTGGCTGTAACCTTGTTGGGGTTCTTGGGACAATCTCTGAAAAGATGTTCCTTACCACAATCACTATAGTAGCCTTCCCAGACTCATTGTGGTGGTGGTGGGTTTGGCAATGTACATTCTCTGATATAGTGATCACCCCCACATCTATAGCATGGTCCTCTGGGAACAGGCGGTCTGTTCATGGGTCGGGGTGGTATGGTTGCTCTAGGGGCTGTGTACATTAATGACACATAATCCTGCTCATATCCGTAGGAACTATCTGGTGCTTCCATGCCATAGGCATATGGTTCGTATAAGTGTCCATGTTCTGTCATAGAGCTTTCATAATTGGGATATGCTCCCTGACTAGGGTCATAATACGAGTCATATGGTTCATTACTAGCCAAAGGTGTGGCTGGGACTATTGCTCTCTCTAGGTTTTCTTCAGGTTGAGCTATCTTGATTGGGACAACGTTCTGAGGATGAGGCGGTTGTTGTCCTAGTACTGGTTGTGGTTGGGTGTATCCGTGATACGCATATGGTCGTGGAACTAGTGCCTGCGGCTGATAAGTGGGATATCTAAAGGCTTCACCTCCTTGCTCTCTCTGAGGGTATCCATAAGGTCTCATGTATGGCTGTGTTGGTCTCGCTTGCCTATTGTAAGGGCAGTTTTATGTGCTGTGATTTGTATATTTTTGTTCTATACTGCAATATTGTAGATGTCCTGGGACGGTGGGTCTATTATAAGCATAAGCAGGTGGTGGGACTACTCCCCTAGTGCACAAGTGAGAAGGATGATCACCTCCGCACTGCATGCATCTTCTAAGCATGGGTACTCTTATAGGGTTACTGGGGTAGTTCCTCTGTCCTTGAACGTTCAGCTTCTTTGCTACCAAATCGGCTATTTCCTCTACATTGTTTTTAGGGATTGATGTGCTACTGGCCGAATCGTCTTTTCAAACTACCTTGAGGTATTCTCAGGTCTTCTGCTAGGTTGTCTTCTAGGTCTATACATTCCTTCATGCACTCTTGCAAAGTTTGAACTCTCTTTACGTATACAAGGGATCTTAATGATCGGTTCAACAATCCTTCCAAAAATAATGACACCATTTTATTTTGGGTAGGTCTCTCTTCTACTGGGCATCTGTCCACATACTGCTTGAATCTTCTTGCTGCCAATCTCACTGATTCAGTAGGGGCTTGCTTAAAGCTATGAATCAATGAAGAAGAGTTGTTTTTGATTCCAGACTTAGTGAATTCGTCAATCATTTCTTGATAGACTTGTTCCATTTTTTGAAAATTATTAGGGTCCAATGGTTGAAACCATGCTAATGCGGTGTCTGACAATGTAAGACCAAAGGACTCATATTGAATCAAGAAGTCTTCTACCTATTCGGCCCTGATTACTTGTTTAAATTCAGCTATATGATTGTAAGGTTCACTAGAGCCATCGTAGTGGTTTCTCATACATTTGGCAACTTGAATTGGCCTTAATCTTCTTCCTGCTTCGGGTGGTCTAGGCATTACTAGGAAAATTGGTCTTCCTATGGGTATGCCTGGTCCTCTTGCTACCGGTGGTCTGACTGGAGCAGGAATTCCACGTCTTGGGTCAACAGTTGGTTGAGGTTGGTAATTAGGGTTATTTGCAGGCATTGCAAACTGCACATGTGGTCTGACCGGGATTTGTGTTTGTTGTGTTTGACCCGACTGTTGATATGAATCATTCTGAGAGGTTCCAAGTGGGTTTTTCGAAGTGGTGGCTTGGTCCCTAGGGGGGAACACTGGGATATTCTGATATTTCATCTCAGCTCTTTCGAATTCTGTTAAGGGCCAATATCTTCTTTGATTCTTATCCAAATATGTGGTGATGGTAGGGAAATCAGGATCTTGTAACTCATAGATGGGACAGGATTTGGGGCAGCTTCCCAAATTGAAGAATGTGCTCTAAGAAGAGACTCCATCCCATTGATCAAATATACATCCATTAGGGAGTCATCTTGGGGAATCAGATCTCCTCTCCATATCCTAGCAACAGTAGATCTCCCTCTAGGTGTAGTTACTTGCTCTTCATTCCCTCCTCCATTTAAGTTTGAAGCATTGTTTTCTTCACCATGTTCATTAATGTTTTCCGGGTGCTCCGTGAAAACATACTGGATATCTCGTTTGTCCATGTAAAGTCCTCCTACATACTTGACCGCTGGCCTCGGCACTATATAAGCCTCTGACGCTTTCTTTAACCTGTCCACTCATCTGTTTAGACCATCCAAATAAATAGGGATCTCATTTTGGTTGGTGTTCACATACTCCAAAGAGGTCCTATACTCTCCTTCAATGATTGACATCATGCCAATGATGGGTACTGTGTTTTGCATATCCTCTAAAGCCATGGGAATTTCTTCCTCTGACTCACTGGAGGTCTCAGAATAATGTGAACGGCTACTAGGCTCGGCTACGCTACCTACAGAAGAGATTACACTTCTTCAGCTTCCTAGGGTCCTTCCGGATCTCAGGTTCATCCACTTCACAGCTCTGGTCAGTCCTTGCTAACCTCTAGCTTCTGGGACTCTTCACTATGGACCCAAAATTCCAAAAAAGTTTTGATTGGGATTTGACTGAAATTGAAGTTTTCAGGTCACGATACTTGACTGCTAAGGTACATGATACACGATCTTTAGACCCAAACGATACACGATATTTGATCACAAACGATACACAATCTCTAGATGCCAACGATACATGATACTTGCACAATGCGATACACGATACTTAACAAGTATCGCGATCCTTGGACCACGATACACGATACTTCAACTAAAACGATACACGATCTCTGGATGCCAACGATACACGATACCTGGGTTAAAATGATACTTGACAGACGAGACACAACCTCTGATGTGTATCGCGATCGCTGTGTAAACGATATACGATACTTGGCCCCGAAAACGATACACGATACTTCTCAAGTATCGCGATCGATAGATCACGATACATGATCTTCACTAAAACAATACTCGATCTTTGTCCCAAACGATACACGATCTCCCTAGACGGCGATACACGATCTCGGTTAAGTATCGCGATCTCTGAGAAGCGATACACGATACTTGGATGAGGGTGATACACGATACAAGATCTTGAAATGATACACGATACTTTGACAAAACGATACACGATCTGTACCAAGTATCGCGATCAGTGAATGCACGATACACGATACTTGGAGAAGTATCGCGATCGATATGAAACGATACACGATCGGAGGGAAATATCACGATACTCAACCACAGGAGATCACGATGCTTGCTAAGTATCGCGATACTCGACCGCGGGAGAAAGCGATACTTGACCCTTTGTCAAATTTTTGATAGATTTTTTAAGGTTTGATTCAATACACTTGTTCTACTAGTTCTTCTACCCTCTCCTCACTCTCTGATTCATCCAAATCACACTTTTTCACCCCTGTATGACCAATACGATACTTCACGCAGATCGTTTTCTCCTAAAAAGTTTGAATCATGGAAAGGAGCTGAAAGAATGATATGTGAGCTTACCTTGTACTCTATCTCAGCTCTCAACCCTTCCTAACTAGCTCTACGACGCTCAGAAAGCTCCACTCTTCGTCCACGATCTTTGGCTACAGTTCTTACGATACTCGTCAGCAGTGGACCACGATATTTGTTTAGAAGACAAGTGATTTGTCCACATATATTTTTTGGCTTTTATACTTACCTTTCCCTACTTACTCAAATTAAAACTACAAAACAAAGAGTGAAAGCTACTCTACCTAACCTACTCCCTTACTCCTCCTACTCTACTCATTCTACTCACTTCCCTAAACTAATAACTCACTACACACACTCCAAGAATGAGAAGTAGCAAGTGCGGCTGAAAATGACTTACCAAAGAAGAGAAAATCACCACTCCTCTTGCTTCAATGCAAAAAAGCTACTTACCATCACAAGAATGCCTCGGTTTGATTCGACACTCCCCGGCAACGGCGCCAAAAAGTGTGTTGACCTAAGTACCAACTTAGGGACTTGTGGAGAAAGAGACTATACCTCAATCCCCTTCAAGTGCATATAGTGGGGATTCACGCTTTTAAATATCAATCCGATGAGTATGCAAACCTAGCTGAGTGTATGAGGACATGCAATCATGTGATGATCAATGCAAGTGAACTACTCAAAGAGTGCAATCAAGGTAAAGACTAATCCAAACAAGCTTCAACTGTTGGTCATGGTGTCACGATACTTGGTGAAGCAGCCATCAGTATTTTGGACTTTTCTCCCAGCTCCGAACTCCAAATATAGTGAATAGCATATGCGTTTCGAAGCTCTCGAGAAGACGCATCCAATGGTAGTAATTTCACTCAATTTTGACACTCCTACTTCAAGTTATGAGCAAAATACTGAGTCACAGGAAATACCTTCCTACACTTCAGCACTTCCTACACTTTGCACACACCTTAACTACAGCAAACAAACACTTTCATGGATAGACAACACTTCCTAACACTCTTTCCAAGCAATACACATGCACATAAGCTCACCAAGAAAAAGATACAGAGTGAAGAAGACACAAATTCGAATTTCTATGCTCTCTATTCTCCCAATGGCGAAAAGTCTTTACAAAGAGTCACAAATTGACTTATATACTTGTGCCCTAAAAATGGTCCTTTCACACAAGAGACCGGCACTTTATTCACTAAAAGACTAATTTCCTACTATGTTACATGGGTAAGTTTCTAATCTTCTGTGGGAATGCATCTAGAGGACTCGTCTAGTGCATTTACAACGGAAAATATATTACAAGAGTGGTTATGATACAAAGATATGATGTCCAAATCGGAAAAATTTTGGGGCCCGTCTTTTTCTCTGCTTTGTACTCTCTTTAGCTCTGCAACATATGTGTATGTGTATGTGCATGTGCATGTGTATGTGTGTATATGTATGTATGTGCATGTGCATGTGTAAGTGTATATGTGTGTATATGTGTATGTGCATGTGCATGTGTATGTGTGTGTATCTGTATGTGCATGTATATGTGTAAGTGTATGTGTACATGTGTGTATGTGCATGTATATGTGTAGATGTATGTATGTGCATGTGTGTGTATGTGTATATGTGTGTGTACGTATGTGCATATATATGTGTATGGTTGTGTATATATACATATGTGCATATGTATGTGTATGTGTATAAAAATATACAAGTGTATGTATATGTATGTGTATATGTATGAAACATGCATGTGCGTGTGGAGCATTTCCATTTGCATCCATGTGCATGCATGTGGATGTGCATATACATGTATTTAAGTATATATTAATGTGCGTACGTGTATGTATATATATATATATATATATATATATTTATATATATATATATATATATATATATATATATATATATATATATATATATATATATATATATATATATATATATATATATATATATATATATATATATATATATATATGCAATAATGCATGCATGCAAGTATTTTTATGTGGGGTTGTAGAAATTTTTATGCATATGCATGTGTATGTGTGTGCATGTGTAAGTGTATGTGCACATGTATGTGTGTGTATATATATGTGTGTATGTGCATGTGTATATGTTTGAACATGCATCTTCATCATGTATAAGTGTATATGTGCATATCAATAAGTGTGAGTATGCTAAATAATGAAAATAGCAAAAATCAAATGAAATACAAAGAATGGAAATAGTACTTACAATAGTTAGCCTTTTTTTTTGTTAGCTTCTTGAATAACCTGCAATAGAGAGAGAGAGAGAGAGAGAGAGAGAGAGAGAGAGAGAGAGAAAGAGAGAGAGAGACAATTCAAAGAGAGAAAGAGATAGAAAGAGATAGAAAGAGAGAAATAGAGATAGAGAGAGACAATAAGATAGAGATTAGGCAAAACAACAATTTTGCACATACTTGTTTCATCTCATAAGTGCAGCGCAATTGCAAACGTTGGAGAGCTCTTCGATCAGATGCGTGAACATGCCAATTGAAGAGCCTCCAATGTTTTAATTTTTTTTCATCAACAGGCCGTCATGTAAGCGATGGTAAGGCATCATAAAAACCACTGCAATTGGCATCACATAAGCGAGGCTATTTACCGTCGCGTATGTGATGCAAAAAACTGTCGCTTATGTGATGCTTTTTTAAACTGTCGCTTTAGCGATGCTCACTACGAGCGTCGCACATCCCATCACACCACACATAAAAAAGCATCGTTTTTCTCATCGTTTAATGGATGGCCCATGCTCGACGCTTGTTGTGATGCTTTTTGCAATTTTATAGCGAGAAAATTGTGTCGCCTTAACCGTCGCTATGCGCCCGTATTCCTTGTAGTGTTTTGGTCACTTGGCTATAAAAGAGGCAAGGGAGGACACTCAAGAATAGAGGAAGAAGGCATGGAAGTCCTCTTGTAGGTAGTTCATTTGGTTTGAGTCATTTCGTTCTCTTCATTCTCATAGACTATGTCCAGCCGCATACCAATTTCTGGGTAGCGTGATTGTGAGAGTCATATCTCTCAACATATGCATTCATTTTTAGAGTTTAAACATTCATTGGAAAGCTAAGCTTATCGTGATTAATTACCCTATCTAAAATATTTTTATCAAATTCTTTATTCTCTATGAGTTATTTAATTTTTAGTGAAGTCCAGTTTTCAGCATAATTGAGTGGACATGTAGCTTGTTTTGAGGCAAAGAGTTGCCAAACCAAACTACTCCAAATTGAGTGTTGATAGCTCATTTGAAATCTATAAGTGTCTAGCTTGAGTGACCAAGGCTTCGAGTTCATTGCATTTTTTAATTGATACCAATTTTCATTTGAAGGTTCAGCTGTTGGTAAAAGTCTTGATCCTGAGAAGGTCTTCTACCCTTTCTGCTACGAATAGGAGAGGAATTCTCCAAAAATTGGTATAAGAGCATTGGATCTTGAGGAGGCAAAGCATTGGAGCTGAACTAAAGCAAAGTAGAAGCTACAAATCAAGGGGGAGCTTCGTAAAGTTAAGAGATAGCGCCAAAACATACTTGAGGTAAACTTCAAACTTGGAAGTCTTCAATGGCTGATTTAGGACAACAAGTTGAGAAGTTAGATGAAGATAATTTTCAGCCTTGGAGGCATAGAATGAGAAATTACCTTAAACGTAAGGCCTTATGCAGTCTAGTTACTGGAGATGATCCACAACTAGTGGACCTTCAAGATTCCAACATTACTCTGGCACAAAGGAGACAATTTGCTGATTGGGAAGAGAGGAACTGAAGGGTGATGTTCCTCATATCACAAGTTATTTCTAACACTATGATTGGTCATGTGCAAAGGTTAGAGATGCCAAGGAAGTTTGGGAAGCATTGGAGAAGTTGTATGCTACCTCAACAAGGTCTCAGAGAATGCACCTCAAGAACGAGCTCCACAACATGAATAAAAGCTCAAACCAAAGCATTAGTGAGTATACATTGAAGATCAAGGAGCTTCGAGATTAGCTAGCATCAGTTGGATGCAAGATAGAAGAGGAAGACATCGTCCAAATAGCCCTCAATGGATTGAGGAGTGGAGATAAGTGGAAGCCCTCATCACAAGCATTCTTTATAGAGACCCTCTACCAACATTCGACAAGATTATACCAAATCTTGTGGCTGAAGAGGTTGCTCAACAAGGAGAAGGCAACAAAGGTAAGGACAGCCATAGTCAAATGTTATATGTAGGTCGAAGTAGAGGAAGAAACTCAAGAGGAGGCTCGAGAGGAAGAGTAAGAAGCTACAACAACACAAATTCTAGCCAAGACAACTTGGAGGACAACAAGGACAACTCAAATGACAACACACATGGAAGAGGTTGAGGAAGAAATAGAGGAAGATATCGAGGTTCATACAATCCCCATAAAGGTATAACATGTTATCATTGTGGTAGACTATGACATTATGCAAATGATTGTTGGCAAAAGAATGGAAGGCTGAATGGAGGCAACCAAAGGAGCCAAAATAACTATGTAAGTACATCAAGTGAAGGAGACAAGCAAACCATGCTTGCCATGAAGCATGAGTACAATAGCCCAAGAAGTGATGATAAAAAATGGTTTATAGATTTAGGTTGCAACAACCATATGACATGCCAAGGAGATTTACTCACAAAGCTACAAGCTCCAGGTGGAAAAGGATGTGTGGAGATTGGTGATGAAATTCAACACGCAATTGAGCATGTTGGAGATATCAAGCTTGGAGACAAGAAGGTATTGACTGATATTCTTCATGTTCCTACTATCGCAAAGAATTTGATTTCAGTAGGACAAATGGTAGAGAAAGGATATCATGTTATCTTCAATGAAAAAGGTTGCTTTATAAAGAATCCAAAATAAGGATTCAAGGTCGTTGCTCAAGGAAGGAAAGAAGGTAGGATGTTCACTTTGGACATTCAACAATCACATGGAAAGGTGATGTATATTCAGTTTGGAAACAAGAGGATTGTTGAAATTGATTTGTGGCACAAAAGGTTTGGACATATCAACATTCCCAAGCTCAAGGACATGAGCAACCATGAAGTGGTAAGAGGTCTTCCAAGATTCAATGATGCTAGACTACATGCATTTTGTGAAGCATGCCAACTAGGAAAGCAAACTCGACTACCATTCAAGAAAAGCAACTATGTGGCAAGGAATGTCCTCGACTTGATACACACAGATGTGTGGGGACCATCACAACAACCATCAGTGTTCGGTAATAGATATTTTGTCCGTTTTATTGATGATCATTCAAGAAAAGTATGGATGTTTTGCATAAAACAAAACTCAGATGTGTTCTCCATGTTCAAGAGATTTAAAGCTTAGGTAGAAAAGGAAATAGGATGCTACATAAAGACCTTGAGGTTTGATGGAGGAGGAGAATATTTCTCCAAAGAATTTTCAAATTTTCTTTATGAAAATGGCATCAAGCGACAATTTACATGTAGGTACATGCCTCAACAAAATGGAATTGATGAAAGGAAAAATAGACATATCATAGAAGTTGCAAGATGCATGCTCAACGAGATGAAGGTGCCACTAAACTATTGGGTTAAAGCAGCTAGTATGGTGTTTATTTGATGAACAAGTGTAGAATGGTTGGAGTGCATAATTTAACTCCCGAGGAGGTTTATTCCAATAAGAAACCTAACCTTACACATCTCAAAATTTTTGGATGTGTGTGTTATGTTCACATTCCTCAAGAGCTAAGGCCAAAGATGGAGGCAAAGTCACAAAAATGTATTTTCATTGGGTATTCATCGAAGCAAAAGGGATATAGGTGCTACAATCCGGTGACGAAGGAGGTACGAGTCTCATGAGATGTGGCATTTGATGAGCTAAGACCATGGTTTGAAGAGAAAGGGAAAGAGAAGATTCTTGAACAAGATTGCCAAGATGATGCCGTTGATATCCACGAAGAATTTCAGCAAACAAGCACTCAAATGTCAAGTCTAGAAGTTTCTACATCACATGGAGAAAGACCAACATGGAAGGGGAGTCTGAGTCATTCCTCATCACAAACATTAGGTTATGAAAGATTTGAAGCTGAAAGTGCTGCCCAAAATAGTGATTCAAATGCAAGTGAAGAAGAGTATGAAGAGGTGATTACACCAAAGGTAAAATTGAACCGGTTGAAGAAGCAATATTCAAAAGGAAATGAAACGAGGTGCTCAAGAGCAAGGTATCCAATTCAAAGGCTGAGCTATGATAGTTTTATTGCAAAGAATTTTGCATATATGACACAGGTGGTCAAAGACAAAGAACCGGATGCATATGAAGAAGCATGTACACAAAAAGAATGGCAAGAAGCTATACAAGAAGAGATAAAAGCTCTCAATGATAATCACACATGGGAACTAGTTCCAAAGATAGAAGATATGAAGATTGTTCCAAATAAGTGGGTGCTTAAAGTAAAGAGAAATGTTGATGGTTCTCTAGCAAAGCATAAAGTTATAATAGTAGCAAAAGGATTCAAGCAAACTCACAACATTGACTATGAAGAGACTTTCATCCCGGTTGCAAAGATGGGAACAATTAGAACCTTGATTGCAGTGAGTGCAATAAGGAGATGGCCATTGTAAAAAGCTTGACGTAAAAAGTGCTTTTCTCAATAGTGAACTTCAAAAAGAGGTATACATGAGTCAACCGATTGGATTTGAAGATAAAAAGCATCCAAATTTTGTTTGTAGATTGAAGAAAGCTTTGTATGGGCTGAAGAAAGCACCATGTGCTTGGAACCAAAGATTGGTTGAGTACCTCACAAGGTGTGGGTATAGTCCAAGTAGTTCAGATCCCTCTCTCTACATGAAGAAAGAATAAGACAAACAGGTATACATTTGTATATATGTTGATGATCTCATGATAATAGGAAGTAATGTTGCAAGAATACAAGAGATAAAAAGAAAACTCAGTAAGGAGTTTAAAATTTCAGATCTTGGTGATCTGAAATACTTTTTAGGCATTGAGGTAGTCTATGGGAAAGATGGCATCTACTTGATGCAAAAAAAGTACTTGTTGGATGTTCTTTTTAAATTTGGAATGAGTGAATGCAAACCACTCACTCAACCTATGGACACAAATGCAAAGCTATGCTCAACTGATGGAGAGAAGTTACATGATGTAACTACATATACAACTATTATAGGTTCATTTATCTATGCTACGATCACAAGACCAGATTTGTGTTACATCGTTGGAGTTCTTTCTCAATTTATGCAAACTCCAACAAGTGAACATTTAAATTCAGCCAAACAAGTATTAAGATATGTGAAGCATACAGTCAACCATGCCTTGTTTTATAGATATGATGAAGAATTGCAAGTAAAGGGATTTAGTGATGTTGATTGGGCTAGTTCGAAGGAAGATAGAAGATCCACTTCAGGCTATGTATTCATGATAGGTAGCAAACCTATCACATGGAGCTCAAAGAAGCAACCTACTGTTGCACTCTCATCTATAGAATCTGAATATAGAGGATTAGACTTTGCAACTTGTGAAGCTATGTGGATTAAAAAGCTTTTGTTTGATCTTGATGTGCAGGTAGAGACCATTCCAATTTATGGTGACAACATGTCAAGCATTCACTTGACAAACAATCCAATGTTTCATGCGCAAAGTAAACACACAGAAGTGCATTATCATTATGTTCGAGAAAACATTTTGAGCAAGGATGTGGATATAAAGTTCATTAGAACTAATGACCAGGTTGAAGACATGTTTACAAAGTCCTTAGATGCTTCTAAGATAAAGAGGTTCAAGGATGAAATCAACTTGCAGGATATGGCTGAAGGTGCAAGCTCACATGTGAGCTTGAGGGGGAGTGTCAAAAAATAAAGGAGCAAGGTCGTAAATATTTTTGCAAAAAAGGATTTTCCTCAAATGGAAGTAAAATACAAAACTGAAAAATGGAAGGATTTTTCAAGTAGTGGAGTCAACAGAGAATCAATCAAAAGAGAATCAAATCCAAAAAAGTTGAACTGGAAAAGGAGTGGCTACTCAAAGTAGTGGAAGAGTTATGGAGAAGAGCTCTCAAACTCATCATGAGAGTTTTTGGTCACTTGGCTATAAAAGAGGCAAGGGAGGACACTCAAGAATAGAGAAAGAAGGTGTGGAAGTCCCCTGTAGGTAGTTCATTTGGTTTGAGTCATTTCGTTCTCTTCAGTCTCACACACTATGTTCAGCCACATACCAATTTCTGGGTATTCTGATTGTGAGAGTCATATCTCTCAATATATGTATCCATTTTTAGATTTTAAACATTCGTTGAAAAGCTAGAATTAATCTAGAACAGTTTTATCAAATGCTCTTTGAGTTATTCAATTTTTAGTGGTCCAATTTTCAGCCTAACTAAGTGGACAGGTAGCCTGTTTTGAGGCAAAGAGTTGCCAAACCAAAACTACTCCAAATTGAGCATTTGATAGCTCATTTGAAAGCTATAAGTGTCTAGTTTGAGTGAAGAAAGTTTCAAGTTCATTGCATTTTTCAGTTGATACAAGTTTTCATTAGAAGGTTCAGCTATTGGTAAAAGTCTTGATCCTGAGAAGGTCTTCTACACTTTCCATTGCGAATAGGAGAGGAATTCTCCAACATGATATCCCTCTTGACCTTCGCTTATTCTTAATGCTACAAGTTCTCACTCAAGCATAGATTACACTAAGATTAGACAATAACACACTTCCAAAACTCCCAAGATTCAAAGTTCTGATGGCTCTAGGCTTCGATGCTAAAGTAGGTAGCATTTTTCTACTAGTGCCCTATTCTCCTCTTCAAATATGATATTTAGGAATATTTCATAGCCTAGAAGGCTAAGTATCTCACTATTTGCACCCAAAAACCCTAAAATGAAGCCAAGAAATTGGTCTATCTAGAGCAATCACTTGATCGCAAGGAGAGAAATTTTAATGTGAATTGAGAACCTCTTAGGTCAAATTATGCTATCGATCATTCTTGTAGATCTTCTTTATTGGTATTATCTTTCAAACCCTACCTTTTTGAAGTTTTGATGGCTCAATGCCTAAGCTTCCTATGATAACGAATCCCTAGCTCAATGCTTCACCAAATCATCTCTAGCACATTCCTTGATAACACTCTAGTTTCTAGGCATCCAATGGCTTCACCACATACTGGCAATATGTCTCTATGCAATCAAATGATTGATTTGATAGGACAATCATTAGAATACAAATAGTTGATTTTTTTTGTTGATCTAGCATCCCTTTGCTTAGCTCCAAAGTTCGTTTATCAATTTGGTTATCATTTGGTTACTCCTTCAGCTTACTCCGCTCATGATGCTCACTGTGGTCATTGTACTCACTATGCTCACTATACCCACTGTACCCCCTATGCTCACTATGCAGTGTTCACTGTTCGAATTCAGTACGTTTATCAAATTTGTTTATCAATTTAGTTATCATTCGGTTTACTCCAAGGCATAGACTAAGGCATAGAACTATGGCATAACTTTGGCATCTTTGGCTTCTTTGGCACTCATGGTTCTATTACTTCACTTTGGTTCCCTTTGGTTCCATTGGCTACATCTAGATAGACTTAATTAGTTCAAAACCCCTGATTTCTTGGTCCTTGCAGTCAGATTATTGCCCAAACATATAACCATATAAGATTAGGTTTGGGTATCTCTTGCTCACGCTATGGTTCTAATATATTTTGGTTTTCTCTGTGTAGTCCATGAGGACATCAAGTTTTTTATGAACAATTAACCACCCCCTAAAGTGCTAGCAGGAGATTGATCTACCTCTTACAACCCTCAATTGATTAATTTCAAGCTTAAATTGTTCATAAACTTTTCTAAGGCCCTTTTATATCCTTTTTATGGTCTAAGTGGAATCTCAACATCCACACCCTCAATAACCTCTTTAGCTATAAATGTCTGATTACCTTGGGATCTATAAGTGATTAGATGGGAGACGTTTGGCTCGATTTGTACTCAAAACTATGCCAAGGCTTGCTTCATTGGTTCATTAGACTTTGAATGGAGCTTTAAAGCCAAAATCCCCCCAAAAACTCCTCAAATGCACAAGTATTATTGCTCTAGATCTCCCATACTAAATTGCGGGAAGATGAGTCTAATTTTCTTACAAGCTACACTAAGAGCTTCCTTAAAACTCAATGGTTCTTAAAGGAGTTCCTCTACAATAATCCCCCAGACCCCTTTTTGGTGTAAGGATTTGATTGCTCTATTAGAGCAATGAGATGTATGCAATTAGTGATTTTTGTGATGTTTTTTTTCTTATCCATAGTCCATGTATAGAGCATATTATGTTATTGCTATACAGGAAGATTTTCATTCTATTGTGCTAGGCTTAAAATTATTTCATTGCCTTACATTCCATGTTTCCACATGCAAGAATCATTGTATCCTACAAATTGTGATGGGGCTTCAGCATGTGAATATCAAAAAATCCTATAGGTCATGCTCCCATTTCTTATCAACAAGGATTTGTGGATTTTTGTATCTGCATAATCCATCGTACAAGTGGTGATAGGGTTTGTGCATGTGAATATCAAACGATCCTATAGGCCGTGTTATGATTTTGTGTCAATAGAGATTTGCAAATTTCTATAGTTGCACAAGGTAAACAACATTCGGAAATTAGATATGAGTAGTATTTGAGGTTGTGAATGATATTCCAGGTTTAAAAGTGGTTTCACAATGTTCATTTAGTTTCATATTGTTCAATAATTGTATGTAATATCTGAGGTTGTGGATGTTGGAAAATCAAGCTTACACTATGCGTGAGGTGGATTTGATCTAAGTCAAAAAATCTATGTTTTGGATTATGCCAAAATATCCATTGAAGCATTTTTTTTATCTATGCTCATTTATTGTATTTTTTTAAAGATTTTTTATGGATCATTTACCATTGTAAAATACTAGATCTTTATACATGTAAAAGTAGAAAAAGAGAGCTGAAATTCCATGAATTTTAGGTGGTTGAGTTGCAATCAATGAATCAATCAATCACCTAAAAGTAGATCAAACTAGATCTTCACTTTTCGTAGATTGGAGGAAAGTGAATTGGTTCCCTCCAACAACTAATCCTGCCTTCATTTGAAACCAAAATCCACTTGTAGAAGTCTTGGAGCACTTCAAGATTCTATATAAAGACTTCAAGTTATTTTTACATTACATGGAAGCAATATACATATTCTTGTGGCCATCATTATCTTGCTTTTTCATTTTTCTGCATCTTCTTCAACAACAGCAAGGTAGCAGAGGTTGTTGCTCTCTCTATAGAGATCCAAGTTGATTGCATTACTTTTAATCATTGGAAAGATATTAGCGTCTTGTTTATGTGTATAAAGTTTTGAAGCGTATGGTTTAGTAGATTGGAAGAAGTTTTAGTTTTTCTATCTCGGGGTCTATCTCTATGCATTCTTGAAAAATAAGAGGTACCACTGTTGAGTGTCAGATTCATTCCAAAAGCATATTTTGATTATTTCTTGTACTCTTGTGCATTCTATACACTCAACCTATGTGTATCAATCCTCCAAAATGATTTTTTCGAATTTTAATCATGTTGGCTGCTATGAGCATTTGAATTTGATTATCTCATCCAAAGATAGTAAGTTTCTTGAGCTAGTCAATGCGCAAACCTATCTGTTTTGTATCGACTCTTTCTCCTTGATGTTGTAAAGTACATACTATATTTTATTGCATTTATTACATGAATATAAGGTCTATTTGAGTCTCCATAAGCTGAAGGGCTGGTCTTGTGCAGGTTGGTTGGACCAGACGTTATCTCTTCACAACTCAGTTTTCTACCTCCTACAAGCTTCTCCAAGTTCTTTTAGTGGTATTAGAGCTAGATCAAGATGGGCGATGGCTTTCACTCAATGATTGAGAATCTTGATCAACACAACTATGCTGCTTTGAAAATCAAAATGGAGGCCTATTTGCAAGGTAGAAATCTTTATGGAATTGTAGCAAGTGATAAAGCTATGCATATTCCAAGATCCAAAGGAGGACCTATACAATAGGAGACAAATAAGCTCACACTTTGGTGTGCATGGGATGCTCAAGCAAGGTCATACATACTAAACTCTACCTCTAACTTTCTATTACCACATATTAGAGGATGCAAGACATCTCAAGAGACTTGCGATGCCCTAGGGACTTTCTTTTCTGCTAGCACAAAGGCAAGGAAGAATCATCTTTGGAACGCGTTCAACTAAATGAAGAAGACACATAAACAAACTATTACAAAGTTTGTTATCAAGGTCAAGGAGGTTGTAGATCAGCTAGCATCCATTGGAGAGCTAATTGAAGAAGAGGCCATCATGAGGCAAATTCTCAATGGGATAAGAAGTGATAAGCAATGGTTATCTTTCACCGCAACTTATGATCTCATCATGGATGTGCAAACTCTAGACTTCAACATCTTTCTTGGACAACTCTTCAATCAAGAGGCTGACAATAGCATAAAGGAAGGTAACTCCTATCATGGCAATTCAACTAGTGCTCTATAAGAAGGACAAGGAGTTGAAAGGTAAGGGGAAGGAAGAAGATGAAGAAGAGACTTCCAAAGCCAACTTTGTAGGCAAGAGCAAGTGGAAAGGGAAGAAGAAGGGACCAAAGAATGACAAAAACAAAGGTCAAAATGTTCAACCTTGTTCCATCTGTGATAAAACCAATGACACCACTCAGAATTGTTGGTTCAATGGGAAGGCCTAGAAAGAAAGTGGAAGAGTTGGATATGGCAACAATAGAGGCAGAGGTGAACACACCTTTAACAATAACAATAGAGGCCATAATAAAAGGGATTTCAACAATTATTTAGAAGATCAACCACATGAAGACTCATTTCCTCTAATGAATCTAAGCCACAAAGAAGGTCTACATAGGTTACAGATGTTCAAATCATGTTGCATGCAACATTGCTCTTCTATCTAATTTGGAAAGTCCAAAGCATAGACATGATGTTCAAAGAGGGGATGACATAAAGCACAATGTGGAGAATATTGGTAATGTCAAAGATTCCAATGGTAGGACAAACATTTTGAGTAAGATTCTCAATGCACCCACTATCACTAAAAACCTAATAAGTGTAGGCAAAATAGATGAGAAAGGCTTGCAAGTTAGGTTCAACCAACATGGAGCTTTTATGGAAGATCCATGTCAAGGCTACAAGAAGATAGCCAAAGGCGAGAACATGGTAGGCTCTTTACTTTTGAAGTAGGAGAAACCAAGAACATAGATCTATTCACTTTTGGATCTCAAACCCTTAGTGAGCTTGAAATGTGGCATAAGAGACTTGCTCATGTGAATGAAAGAACCTTGAAGGATATATGCAGGGATCAAAGTGTTCTAGGACTCCCAAACATATCAAAGCAACACATGATCAATAGATATGATGCCTGTCAGATTGGGAAGGCACAAAGACAACCATTCAACCACAAATGCTACATCCACAACAACTTATTGGGCTTAGAACATACAAATGTATGGGGACCAAATCAAGAACCTTAATTGGTAGGATCAAGGTATGTCTCATTTATTGATGACCATAGTAGATGGAATATTATGTGCTTTATCAAAATTAATAATGAAGTGTTTGATTGCTTCAAAAAGTATCTAGCACATGTGGATAATCATATAGGTAGATCACTCAAGAAGCTCAAATCTGATGGAGGGGGAGAATACTTCTCCAAAGAGTTTGATGAGTTCTTATAGGATAGGAGTGGTACGAGGTACTCTCTTCAACTTAATGGAATTATAGAGAGGAGAAATAAGACATTGGTTGGATCAGCCAGAACAATGCTTGAAGAGAAGAGGTTGCCACATTATCTATGGATAAAGGCTATTTCAACTCCTGTACACCTTTGCAATAGAATACCATCAAAATCACTTCAAGCATTAGGGAAAAAATGGGCCCTCCTTGGGCCTTTTAGCTCAAGGGCTGATTAGTGATGGACCAATGAGAAGAGGGTGGTGGCCACAGTCTACTCCGTTAATCACATAGACTAGGCATAGGCTTTCCTTGGTTTTGTGTGGTGAAAAATGCAAAAACTACCTAGAACTCACGAATTTAGCTTTGTGAATGGTTTTGGAATGCTTTAGGATCAATAAGAGCCTTTAGATTTGTTCAATGATCCAAGAGATGAGGTGGAAAAGCAAAACTCCGAACCTGGACCCTTGGATTGTTCTTGTTATCAATGGTTGGGATTGTATTCATCTTACAAAATGCACCATCACTTCTACACCCTTGGATTGAATGCATCTGCTTGAAACCAAGAAAGTTTGGGCGCCTAAAATGTGGAACATTGGATGCACACATGAGCCAATGGTTAAGAATGAGGCCCCAAAAACAAAATGTGCCTTTTGACCTCCACCATCAGATCTTGGCCCCATTCTATGGCTCACGACAGCTCCAATTTTGTGATCAGCCCAAAGTGCAGTATGCCCTTGGATTTCTCTTGATCTAAGTGCCAAAAAATGTGCAGAGAGTGTGAAAAAGTTGCGTGAGCTTCCTCCCATCATCATTAACTTCTTAGAGCTTCTCTCACTAGAGCTACATCCAATTAAATATGAGCCATTGATTTGAGGCATCCAAAAGCCTAAATTTGTTCATCTTGAGAATTCGAATACAACCTTTTGTGAATTATTTTATTTGACAATACTACTAGTGGTTTTGCAAGGTCCCTTAATCACCTACATTAAGTATTTTAATCCAAATCCTTACAAGGCCCATGCAGGGCTCACTTTTTTCCCTAATGGGTATGACTCCTAATGAAGCATGGCATGGAAGAAAACCTAGTCTTGGTCATTGCAAGGTGTTTGATTGTTTAGTTTATGTTCATGTACCATCAGAAATAAGAGGTAAGATAGATGAAAGAGCAACAAAGGTAGTGTTTATTGGGTATGACTCAACTCAGATGGGTTATAGGTTCTATAATCCTTCAACAAAGAAATTCACTACAAGTAGAGATGTTGTGTTTGAAGAACATAGGTCTTGGTATGATGAAGACAATTACAAAAGGTAACTCTACCATATGAGTTTGATTCTGATTCTCATCGATTAGAAAGCAAGCATGATACATAGGTCTAGGATCCAAGAAGTGATACAGATGATGACCAAGATGAAAGGGAAAGGGATTCCAAACGATGGAAGTCAAGAGGTAAAGCGAAGGTGTAGGAGTGTGGAGAATGCTCTAAGCAAGCTACTAGAAGATAAAAAACAGAAGAAACAACCAGTAAGGTATGAATATGATTTTCCACATTTGCTACAAAGCATTCAATCTACTTGGCAAAAGTCTCAATTTCAGAACAACCTTCAACCTATGAGGAGGCAAAGGGAAACCCTAATTGGGAAAAGGCCATGAAAGAAAAAACAGATGCATTGAGGGAGATGGACACTTGGGATTTGGTTCCAATGTCATCCAATCAAAAGCTAATTGGTTGCAGATAGTATATAAAGATAAAAGAAACTCAGATGGATCAGTTTGCAAGTACAAGGTAAGATTAGTTGCCAAAGGATGCTCACAAACTCATGGTATAGAATATAAGAAAACATTCTCACCAATTGCAAAGATGACTACAATGAGAACATTGATAAGTGTAGCTACTACTAGAAATTGGAGGCTCCTCCAACTTGATGTAAGAAATGCATTGCTAAATGGTTTGATAAGTGAAGAGGTTTACATGTTAGAACTGTTGATATATTTAGGTAGTGATGTGTGTGAACACACTAGGACTGCCGGGGCACTTTTTTCCCTCTTTAGGAGGTTTTTTCCCCCCGGCTTGTATATACGCCTATTGCCCTAATGGGCTACTTATCTTTGTACATTCTCTAGTAATACATTCAGTATTGTGTGTTTGTGCTCCAAGCTTCTTCTTCTTCCTTGTGTTGTTCGCGTGCTTCCGCAGACGTCTAACTCCAACAATTGGTATGAGAGCAGGTCGTCGCTTCACCTAGGGTGCCGTCGACACTCCTCCGTTTGCAGTCTCAGCTTCGCACGAAATTTGGTGAGCATACTTAGGGTGTTTGAGAGATCAAAACATCTTCGCTCTATGGAGCCGAAATCGCGATCTGAGCTCGTTTCGGCCTCCGAACGCACTATCGCAGTGCTTGTGTAGGCTATTTTGTCTTTTTGTGCCAAAGGTATATACCAATTTATGTTCGCTAGTTTAAGTGTCTCGAAGTCTGCTACAGGTCTAGCAGAATTTGTCTGGGTAGTTTCGTTCAACTTTTTGAGATACAGTCAATTTTCTGCATCAACGTATTTTAGTTACCGGCCATGGCTGAAAGCAGTGATGTATTCCGTATGTTGGCTGTTGAGGGTAAGTTGGATGGTACCAACTACCCATTATGGGCTTATATGATGCGACATGTATTGGTTGCAAAAGGATTGTGGAACATTGTGCAGGGTGTTGAAAGACGTCCTGTTACACCTGTAACGACAGGTACTGCAAATACAGTTGCTGGAGCTGATGAAGATGGTGTCAAAGATGATATTCCGCAGATTCCGATTTGTGCTGGTGTTTCTGCTGCACCATCTGTAGAGCAGATTTGCTGGGATGGTAGAGATGCCCCGGCACATGCATTGATAGCTTTGTCTGTCAAACGTGTCATTATTCCTCACATTCACTCTTGCAGAATAGCTAAGGATGCTTGGGATACATTTACCACATTGTACCAAGCTAGGAATGAGGCTCGTGTTGCTTACCTCTGAAAACAATTGGAGAGTGAGCACATGAATGAAGGTGATTCTATGGATAGTTTCCTAACAAAGACCAAAGACTTGAAGGAACAGTTGATTTCTGCTGATGAGGTTATACTAGATAGCTCACTTGTGCAGACCGTTCTGAATGGTCTTCCTAACTCATATCAGAGTTTTGCTTCTACTCTTCGGTTGATTATGAAAGGCAATCCGAATGCCTTATCATTTGAGGATTTAGTCTCTGTTCTGTTGCAGGAAGATCAGTCCAGGCAAAATAGGTCCATTATGCGATTTGCAAATCAAGCTTTCCTGGCTAGTCAGAAGGGCAAAGGAAAATGGAGCTCTTCAACTAGTAAGCAGAAATCTGCTAATTCTGCATATTCAAAAAAGGAAGATAAAGATGAGAAGAAATCAGAAAAGCAGAAATTGTTTCGTAAGTACTATAAAGGGAATGATCATATCATAAAAAACTGTCCAAAAGTGGCTGCTAAAGAGGCAAAGAAGAAAGAGGCTGGAATGGTTGTTGCAGAGGCCTCTACACCAAAAACAAAGTCTGCAAATCTTGTGCAGGAAGAAGAATGGGTGTTTACTACTGTCTGCAGTTTTGACCCATCTTCTCATGAGCAGTGCATGTCTGCAGTAGACTCAGATGTTTGGTATTTTGACAGTGGGGCAATCAAACATATTACCTCGCAGCACAGTTTCTTCTCTTCACTCGAGCCTGCCCCTACAGGGAATACTATTACATGAGCCAACAACTCCTCTTATCCTATTATGGGAGTTGGTAAGATCATTTTGACTACTACTGATGGTACTTCTTTCACTTTGTCAGATGTTTTTTTTGTGCCAAGGATCAAAAAGAACCTGTTATCAGTTTCTGCATTAGCCAAGATTGGCTTGGTTGTGAAATTTGTTGATGACAGGTGTACAGTTCATGATTTGTCAAATGGCGATGTGATTATTGCTTATGGCATTTTATGTCGTGGGCTGTATAAGCTCATAGACTATGAAAGATCTGAAAATGATTTGGCATGTGCAATAAATGAGTCTCAGGCTATGTCAGATGCAAAGCTTTGGAATGCACACTTTGGTCATCTGAATTTTGCTAGTTTGCTATGCCTGCAGAAAGCTGAAATGGTGTGCTCTTTGCCCAAACTTGAGGCACTTGGAAAACATGTTTGTAAAGGCTGTATTTTGGGCAAAATGCAGCATTGCTCCTTTCCAAAAGATGGTTCAGTTCGGGCTACACAGAAATTGCAGCTTGTCCATAGTGATGTTTGTGGTCCTATGCAGACACCCTCTTTTGGAAATTACCTTTACTTTGTGACTTTCATTGATGATTTTTCCAGGCATGCATGGGTATATCCACTCAAAGCAAAGTCCGAAGTGTTCATGTGCTTTAAAAAGTTTTTGGTTTTGGATGAAAATCTCTCAGCATGTAAAATGGGCACCCTCTGTTCTGATCGAGGGGGGGAATATATGTCTTCTGATTTTAATGCATTTTTAGCTGAACGTGGGATAAAACACCAGTGTACAGTGTGGTATACACCTCAACACAATGGAGTTGCTGAACGGAAGAACAGGTCTCTCATGGAGATGGCGAGGTGAATGGTCAAGAGTCAGGCTTTACCTCATAGTTTCTGGCTTGAGGCTGTCATGTGTGCAGCATATGTACTGAACAGGTATCCCACTAAAGCATTGCAGTCTATCATGCCATATGAGGCTTGGCATGACCGCAAGCCATCTGTTGCTCATCTGCGTGTTTTTGGTTCTTTGGCATATGCACTAGTGCTTGAACAAGATCGCAGAAAATTGGATGATAAGGCAGTAAAATGTATTTTTGTTGGGTACAGTTCTGAAGGTAAAGGCTATCGTCTGTATCATCCACAGACTTAACGCATTCTGGTTAGCCGTGATGTTATCTTTGTGGAAGATGCTATTTAGCCATTGCTTTCATGTACTAAGGAGACATCTGTTAGCTCTAAAGACATGTATGATACTTTGATGCCTCTTTTTACAGGTGGACAGTCTAGTGCTGGTCCTAATGAGGCAACTTCTCAGCCTTTGCAGGTTTCATATGATGATGCAGATCATTCCATTTCTGATGCAGATTTACATGATGCACTTGTTGATGAGAGAGTTGATATTGAGCAGGCAAAAACTATGCCAAAATGGCTCGTGCAGACTTTGCGTGACAACAAATTAGATGCACCTTTGTCATATCGTACTCGTTCAGGCTCTCATAGTGCCTCCTTTGCATCAAATTGCTATGCTATGGCTGCGTCTAGTCTCTATGATGAGAATGAGCCTGTTTCTTTTGATGAAGCACAGAATTCAGAAATATGGATGGCTGCTATGCAATCTGAATATGATGCTATAATGAAGAATGGTACATGGTCTTTATGTGACTTGCCTCCTGGCAAGAAGGCCATTGGCACTAAGTGGGTATACAAGCTGAAGCGTAAACCTGATGGTACAGTTGACAGGTATAAAGCTAGGCTTGTTGCAAAGGGTTATGCGCAGGAAAGAGGCATTGATTTTGATGAGACCTTTGCACCTACATGCCGTATGACTACTGTTCGGAGCATTTGTGCACTTGCAGCCCATCATGGTTGGAATGTACATCAGTTGGACATTAAAACAACATTTTTGAATGGTGACTTGCATGAAGAAGTGTATGTTTTTCAGCCCCGTGGCTTTGTGCAGAAAGGGCATGAAAACCAGGTGTGCGGGTTAAAGAAGGCATTATATGGTTTAAAGCAAGCACCACGTGCTTGGTATGAGAAGATACATGCCTATCTGGTTGCACATGGTTTTGAGAACAGTCCAACTGAAAGCACCTTATATGTTAAGCGTGCTAATGATGTGCTTTTGATCATTGTTGTCTATGTTGACCACATGCTGCTCACTGGTCCTATTGAGAAGCATATTGCTGATTTCAAGGCTGATTTGCATGCCTCATTTGAGATGTCTGATTTGGGGCATTTGCATCACTATTTGGGCATTCAATTTATGCAAGTTGATGGTGGAATGGCTTTGTGTCAAACGAAATATATTGACACATTATTGCAGCGTTTTGGCCTTGAAGACTATAAGCCTATTGCCACTCCTATGGAGACAGGTTTACGATTGAGTCTTCATGATGCTAGAGATGCATTTGATACTGTTCTCTATCAGCAGGCTGTTGGATGCTTGATTTACTTATGCATTACTCGGCCAGATATTCAGTTTGTTGTCTCACAGATGAGCAGGTTTATGCATTGCCCAGGAGTCATGCATTGGAAGGTGGTTAAGCGCATCTTTCGCTACTTGAGTGGTACTCGGCTACTTGGTTGTTTTATCCCTCTTTAGGAGGTTTTTTTCCCCGGGCTTGTATATACGCCTATTGCCCTAATGGGCTACTTATCTTTGTACATTCTCTAGTAATACATTCATTATTGTGTGTTTGTGCTCCAAGCTTCTTCTTCTTCCTTGTGCTGTTCACGTGCTTCCGCAGACGTCTAACTCCAACAAGAACCTCCATGCTTTGAAAACCCATATCATGCATCTTATGTTTGCAAACTTAAGAATGCATTGTATGGATTCAAACAAGCTCTTAGAACTTGGAATTATAGGTTGGTTACATAACTTCAAGATCAAGGGTTCAAACCTAGAAAGTCAGATCCTACTCTATTCATAAAAAGGGATCACAATGAGGTTATCTATGTAAATATGTAGATGATATTATTATCACAGGTGAGGATCTGAATGGCATTCAAAGGATCAAAAAACACATGCAAGAGGAGTTCAAAATCAGTTACTTAGGTGAGCGCACATATTTCCTAGGTATGCAAGTGATTGATATAAATGAAGGATGTATCTAACTCAGAGAAGATACATTCAAGATCTACTTCTCAAGTTCAGAATGGAGAACACAACACTTGTAGGTGCACCTTTGGACATGAGTCATAAACTTAGTGTTTATGAAGGTGAGAAAATTTGAAGACATTAAAGAATATCAAAGCTTGGTAGGTAGCTTGATATATGCTACTCATACAAGGGCAGAGATCTCATATAGTGTGGGAGTGCTTAGTCAATTCATGCACTCACCTAGAAGACCACACATGGATGCAGCTAAGAGAGTACTTAAGTGTCTCAAAGGTACAATCAATGAAGGTATATTCTATCCTTAATCTTTAGAGTTGGATATCAAAATCTATTCTTATGAAGATTGGGTAGGAGCTAAGGATGATAGAAGAAGTATCTCTAGTGACTTAGCATTTTTTCAGGTTCAAAGCTAATGTCATGGAGTTCCAAGAAGCAACCAACAATTGTTTTATCATCAATTGAAGCAGAGTACAGAGGTTTGACCATGGTTAGCCGAGCAAAATAATGTTTTTTTATGCATTAACGTGATTCTTTTTTTGTCAATTACATGGTTGCTTTTAGGTATTTTACAAAGGAAAGGGATTTGGTGGCGTGGAATGTTTGGATTGCAGGCTACAAAGAGCAAGAATAATGGCCTGTGCACATTAGCAAGTGATGAATATGACTCGATTCATGCATGCTAAGATTGCAATTGGGTGCTTTTATCATGGTCGCATTGTTGACTTTAATGAATTTCGGGCTTTCAACATAAAAGAGTCTAAAGAGGAAACATTTATGCCAAGATGGCACTGTCACATAGAAATAATGTCTTTCATGACTTCAAAAATGGTATTTTATCAAAATCTGGTTTGTTCATATGTTTTTACTTAAAGAATCACATCCAAGGAGTTAATGCTATCATCAATTTTGATTTCTTAAAGAGCTCTAAGACATATCTGCAAGGTTGGTCAATCTCGAAAATGTAGAAAAGAAAAACAAAGGAAAAAAAAAACACAAGTCTTTCCAGGCTATTTTCTCTTGTCTTGCATGTTGGGGGAAGTGGGGTGTCAGAGAGCGGCTTAGTGGGAATGGAGAAAGAAAAATAAAATAAAACACATTTCATTCCCCTCCCTCACTCTCTTATTTTTTCTCACATTTTTTCTGGCTGCTGGGATTATTTTTGCAAATGAGTTCAAGGGGAGTACAGTAAAGTATTTATGTGCAAATTTGCATCCGATGGGTGTCACAAATACTATTGTTTGCAATTATGATGGATGTGACCTACCAAAGGTCTTGGGAACAAATAGAATTGATAGAAGGTTGTCAGATGCGCCCTATAGTGGGATAGGGGTAGTTTCAAAGGATCAATCTGTGAAAGTATCGAAGAGTAATGCATGAGTCAACCGATTGGATTTGAAGATAAAAAGCATCCAAATTTTGTTTGTAGATTGAAGAAAGCTTTGTATGGGCTGAAGCAAGCACCATATGCTTGGAACCAAAGATTGGTTGAGTACCTCACAAGGTGTGGGTATAGTCCAAGTAGTGCAGATCCCTCTCTCTACATGAAGAAAGAATAAGACAAACAGGTATACATTTGCATACATGTTGATGATCTCATGATAATAGGAAGTAATGTTGCAAGAATACAAGAGATAAAAAGAAAACTCAGTAAGGAGTTTAAAAGTTCAGATCTTGGTGATCTGAAATACTTTTTAGGCATTGAGGTAGTCTATGGGAAAGATGGCATCTAATTGATGCAAAAAAGGTACTTGTTGGATGTTCTTTTTAAATTTGGAATGAGTGAATGCAAACCACTCACTCAACCTATGGACACAAATGTGAAGCTATGCTCAACTGATGGAGAGAGGTTACATGATGTAACTACATATACAGCTATTATAGGTTCATTTATTCTTATCTATGCTACGATCACAAGACCAGATTTGTGTTACATCATTGGAGTTCTTTCTCAACTTATGCAAACTCCAACAAGTGAACATTTAAATTCAGCCAAACGAGTATTAAGATATGTGAAGCACACAATCAACCATGCCTTGTTTTATAGATATGATGAAGAATTGCAAGTAAAGGGATTTAGTGATGTTGATTGGGCTGGTTCAAAGGAAGAGAGAAGATCCACTTCAGGCTATGTATTCATGATAGGTAGCAAACCTATCACATGGAGCTCAAAGAAGCAACCTACTGTTGCACTCTCATCTATAGAATCTGAATATAGAGGATTAGACTTTGCAACTTGTGAAGCTATGTGGATTAAGAAACTTTTGTTTGATCTTGATGTGCAGGTAGAGACCATTCCAATTTAAGGTGACAACATGTCAAGCATTCACTTGACAAACAATCCAATGTTTCATGCACAAAGTAAACACACAGAAGTGCATTATCATTATGTTCGAGAAAACGTTTTGAGCAAGGATGTGTATATAAAGTTCATTAGATCTAATGACTAGGTTGCAGACATGTTTACAAAGTCCTTAGATGCTTCTAAGATAAAGAGGTTCAAGGATGAAATCAACTTGCAAGATATGGCTGAAGGTGCAAGCTCACATGTGAGCTTGAGGGGGAGTGTCAAAAAATAAAGGAGCAAGGTCGTAAATATTTTTGCAAAAAAGGATTTTCTTCAAATGGAAGTAAAATACAAAACTGAAAAACAGAAGGATTTTTCAAGTAGTGGAGTCAACAGAGAATCAATCAAAAGAGAATCAAATCCAAAAAAGCTGAACTGGAAAAGGAGTGGCTACTCAAAGTAGTGGAAGAGTTATGGAGAAGAGCTCTCAAACTCATCATGAGAGTTTTTGCTCACTTGGCTATAAAAGAGGCAAGGGAGGGCACTCAAGAATAGAGAAAGAAGGTGTGGAAGTCCCCTGTAGGTAGTTCATTTGGTTTGAGTCATTTCGTTCTCTTTAGTCTCACACACTATGTCCAACCACATACCAATTTCTGGGTATCCTGATTGTGAGAGTCATATCTCTCAATATATGTATCCATTTTTAGATTTTAAACATTCGTTGGAAAGCTAGAATTATCTAGAACAGTTTTATCAAATGCTCTTTGAGTTATTCAATTTTTAGTGAAGTCCAATTTTCAGCCTAACTAAGTGGACATGTAGCCTATTTTGAGGCAAAGAGTTGCCAAACTAAAACTACTCCAAATTGAGCGTTTGATAGCTCATTTGAAAGCTATAAGTGTCTAGTTTGAGTGAAGAAAGTTTCAAGTTCATTGCATTTTTCAGTTGATACAAGTTTTCATTTAAAGGTTCAGCTATTGGTAAAAGTCTTGATCCTGAGAAGGTCTTCTACACTTTCTATTACGAATAGGAGAGGAATTCTCCAACATGATATCCCTCTTGACCTTCGCTTATTCTTAATGCTACAAGTTCTCACTCAAGCATAGATTACACTAAGATTAGACAATAACACACTTCCAAAACTCCCAAGATTCAAAGTTATGATGGCTCTAGGCTTCGATGCTAAAGTAGGTAGCATTTTTCTACTAGTGCCCTATTCTCCTCTTCAAATATGATATTTAGGAATATTTCATAGCCTAGAAGGCTAAGTATCTCCCTATTTGCACCCAAAAACCCTAAAATGAAGCCAAGCAATTGGTCTATCTAGATCAATCACTTGATCGCAAGGAGAGAAATTTTGATGTGAATTGAGAACCTCTTAGGTCAAATTATGATATCGATCATTCTTGTAGATCTTCTCTATTGGTATTATCTTTCAAAACCTACCTTTTTGAAGTTTTGATGGCTCAATGCCTAAGCTTCCTATGATAACGAATCCCTAGCTCAATGCTTCACCAAATCATCTCTAGCACATTCCTTGATAACACTCTAGTTTCTAGGCATCCAATGGCTTCACCACATACTGGAAATATGTCTCTATGCAATTCAAATGATTGATTTGATAGGACAATCATTAGAATACAAATAGATGATTTTCTTTTGCTGATCTAGCATCCCTATGCTTAGCTCCAAAGTTCGTTTATCAATTTTGTTATCATTTGGTTACTCCTTCAGCTTACTCCACTCATGATGCTCACTGTGGTCATTGTACTCACTATGCTCACTATACCCACTGTACCCCCTGTGCTCACTATGCAATGTTCACTGTTCGAATTCAATACGTTTATCAAATTTGTTTATCAATTCAGTTAGCATTCGGTTGACTCCAAGGCATAGACTAAGGCATAGAACTATGGCATAACTTTGGCATCTTTGGCTTCTTTGGCACTCATGGTTCCCTTTGGTTCCATTGGCTACATCTAGATAGACTTAATTAGTTCAAAAACCCTAATTTCTTGGTCCTTGCAGTCAAATTATTGCCCAAACATATAACCATAGAAGATTAGGTTTGGGTATCTCTTGCTCACGCTATGGTTCTAATATATTTTGGTTTTCTCTGTGTAGTCCATGAGGACATCAAGTTTTTTTATGAACAATTAACCACCCCCTAAAGTGCTAGCAGGAGATTGATCTACCTCTTACAACCCTCAATTGATTAATTTCAAGCTTAAATTGTTCATAAACTTTTCTAAGGCCCTTTTATATCCTTTTTATGGTCTAAGTGGAATCTCAACATCCACACCCTCAATAACCTCTTTAGCTATAAATGTCTGATTACCTTGGGATCTATAAGTGATTAGATGGGAGACATTTGGCTCAACCTGTACTCAAAACTATGCCAAGGCTTGCTTCATTGGTTCATCAGACTTTGAATGGAGCTTTAAAGCCAAAATCCCCCCCACAAACTCCTCAAATGCACAAGTATTATTGCTCTAGATCTCCCATACTAAATTGAGAGAAGATGAGTCTAATTTTCTTACAAGCTACACTAAGAGCTTCCTTAAAACTCAATGGTTCTTAAAGGAGTTCCTCTACAATAATCCCACAAACCCCTTTTTGGTGTAAGGATTTGATTGCTCTATAAGAGCAATAAGATGTACGCAATTAGTGATTTTTGTGATGTTTTTTTTCTTATCCATAGTCCATGTATAGAGCATATTATGTTATTGCCATACAAGAAGATTTTCATTCTATTGTGCTAGGCTTAAAATTATTTCATTGCCTTACATTCCATGTTTCCACATGCAAGAATCATTGTATCCTACAAATTGTGATGGGGCTTCAGCATGTGAATATCAAACAATCCTATAGGTCATGCTCCCATATCTTATCAACAAGGATTTGTGGATTTTTGTATCTGCATAATCCATCCTACAAGTGGTGATAGGGTTTGTGCATGTGAATATCAACCGATCCTATAGGCCGTGTTATGATTTTGTGTCAATAGAGATTTGCAAATTTCTATAGTTGCACAAGGTAAACAACATTCGGAAATTAGATATGAGTAGTATTTGAGGTTGTGAATGATGTTCCAGGTTTAAAAGTGGTTTCACAATGTTCATTTAGTTTCATATTGTTCAATAATTGAATGTAATATCTGAGGTTGTGGATGTTGGAAAATCAAGCTTACACTATGCTTGAGGTGGCTTTGATCTAAGTCAAAAAATCTATGTTTTGGATTATGCCAAAATATCCATTGAAGCATTTTTTTAAACCTATGCTCATTTATTGTATTTTTTAAAAGATTTTTTATGGATCATTTACCATTGTAAAAGCCTAGATCTTTATACATGTAAAAGTAGAAAAAGAGAGCTAAAATTCCATGAATTTTAGGTGGTTGAGTTGCAATCAATGAATCAATCAATCACCTAAAAGTAGATCAAACTAGATCTTCACTTTTCGTAGATTGTAGGAAAGTGAATTGATTCCCTCCAACAACTAATCCTGCCTTCATTTGAAACCAAAATCCACTTGTAGAAGTCTTGGAGCACTTCAAGATTCTATATAAAGACTTCAAATTATTTTTACATTACATGGAAGAAATATACATATTCTTGTGGCCATCATTATCTTGCTTCTTCATTTTTTTGCATCTTCTTCAACAACAACAAGGTAGCAGAGGTTGCTGCTCTCTCTATAGAGCTCCAAGTTGATTGCATTAGTTTTAATCATTGGAAAGATATTAGCGTCTTGTTTATGTGTATAAAATTTTGAAGCGTATGGCTTAGTAGATTGGAAGAACTTTTAGTTTTTCTATCTCGGGGTCTATCTCTATGCATTCTTGGAAAATAAGAGGTACCACTGTTGAGTGTCAGATTCATTCCAAAAGCATATTTTGATTATTTCTTATACTCTTGTGCATTCTATACACTCAACCAATGTGTATCACTCCTCCAAAATGATTTTTTCCAATTGTAATCATGTTGGCTGCTATGAGCATTTGAATTTGATTATCTCATCCAAAGATAGTAAGTTTTTTGAGCTAGTCAATGCACAAACCTATCTGTTTTGTATCAACTCTTTCTCCTTGATGTTGTAAAGTACATAATATATTTTATTGCATTTATTACATGAATATAAGGTCTATTTGAGTCTCCATAAGCTCAAGGGCTTGTCTTGTGCCGGTTGGTTGGACCAGACGTTATCTCTTCACAACTCAATTTTCTACCTCCTACAAGCTTCTCCAAGTTCTTTTAGTGGTATTAGAGCTACATCAAGATGGGCGATGGCTTTCACTCAATGATTGAGAATCTTGATCAAAACAACTATGCTGCTTAGAAAATCAAAATGGAGGCCTATTTGCAAGGTAGAAATCTTTATGGAATTGTAGCAAGTGATAAAGCTATGCATATTCCAAGATCCAAAGGAGGACCTACACAATAGGAGACAAATAAGCTCACACTTTGGTGTGCACGGGATGCTCAAGCAAGGTCATACATACTAAACTCTACCTCTAACTTTCTATTACCACATATTAGAGGATGCAAGACATCTCAAGAGACTTGCGATGCCCTAGGGACTTTCTTTTCTCCTAGCGCAAAGGCAAGGAAGAATCATCTTTGGAATGCGTTCAACCAAATGAAGAAGACACATAAACAAACTAGTACAAAGTTTGTTACCAAGGTCAAGGAGGTTGTAGATCAGCTAGCATCCATTGGAGAGCTAATTGAAGAAGAGGCCATCATGAGGCAAATTCTCAATGGGATAAGAAGTGATAAGCAATGGTTATCTCTCACCGCAACTTATGATCTCATCATGGATGTGCAAACTCTAGACTTCAACATCTTTCTTGGACAACTCTTCAATGAAGAGGCTGACAATAGCATAAAGGAAGGTAAATCCTATCATGGCAATTCAACTAGTGCTCTATATGCAGATAAGAAGGACAAGGAGTTGAAAGGTAAGAAGAAGGACGAAGATGAAGAAGAGACTTCCCAAGCCAACTTTGTAGGCAAGAGCAAGTGGAAAGGGAAGAAGAAGGGACCAAAGAATGACAAAAACAAAGGTCAAAATGTTCATCCTTGTTCCATCTGTGATAAAACCAATGACACCACTCAGAATTGTTGGTTCAATGGGAAGACCTAGAGAGGAAGTGGAAGAGTTGGATATGGCAACAATAGAGGCAGAGGTGAACACAACCTTAACAATAACAATAGAGGCCATAATAGAAGGGATTTCAACAATTATTTAGAAGATCAACCACATGAAGACTCATTTCTTCTAATAAATCTAAGCCACAAAGAAGTGCTACATAGGTTACAGATGTTCAAATCATGTTGCATGCAACATTGCTCTTCTATCTGATTTGGAAAGTCCAAAGCATAGACATGATGTTCAAAGAGGGGATGACATAAAGCACAATGTGGAGAATATTGGTAATGTCAAAGATTCCAATTGTAGGACAAACATTTTGAGTAAGATTCTCTATGCACCCACTATCACTATGAACCTAATAAGTGTAGGCAAAATAGTTGAGAAAGGCTTGTAAGTTAGGTTCAACCAACATGGAGCTTTTATGGAAGATCCATGTCAAGGCTACAAAAAGATAGCCAAAGGCGAGAACATGGTAGGCTCTTTACTTTTGAAGTAGGAGAAACCAAGAACATAGATCTATTCACTTTTGGATCTCAAACCCTTAGTGAGCTTGAAGTGTGGCATAAGAGACTTGGTCATGTGAATGAAAGAACCTTGAAGGATATATGCAGGGATCAAAGTGTTTTAGGACTCCCAAACATATCAAAGCAACACATGATCAATAGATGTGATGCCTGTCAGATTGGGAAGGCACAAAGACAACCATTCAACCACAAATGCTACATCCACAACAACTTATTGGGCTTAGAACATACAAATGTATGGGGACCAAATCAAGAACCTTAATTGGTAGGATCAAGGTATGTCTCATTTATTGATGACCATAGTAGATGGAATATTCTGTGCTTTATCAAAATTAATAATGAAGTGTTTGATTGCTTCAAAAAGTATCTAGCACATGTGGATAATCATATAGGTAGATCACTCAAGAAGCTCAGATCTGATGGAGGGGGAGAATACTTCTCCAAAGAGTTTGATGAATTCTTATAGGATAGGAGTGCTACAAGGTACTCTCTTCAACTGAATGGAATTATAAAGAGCAGAAATAAGACATTGGTTGGATCAGCCAGAACAATGCTTGAAGAGAAGAGGTTGCCACATTATCTATGGATAAAGGCTATTTCAACTCCTCTATACCTTCGCAATAGAATACCATCAAAATCACTTCAAGCATTAGGGAAAAAATGGGCCCTCCTTGGGCCTTTTAGCTCAAGGGCTGATTAGTGATGGACCAATGAGAAGAGGGTGGTGGCCACAGTCTACTCCGTTAATCACATAGACTAGGCATAGGCTTTCCTTGGTTTTGTGTGGTCAAAAATGCAAAAACTACCTAGAACTCATGGATTTAGCTTTGTGAATGGTTTTGGAATGCTTTAGGATCAATAAGAGCCTTTAGATTTGTTCAATGATCCAAGAGATGAGGTGGAAAAGCAAAACTCCGAACCTGGACCCTTGGATTGTTCTTGTTATCAATGGTTGGGATTGTATTCATCTTACAAAATGCACCATCACTTCTACACCCTTTGATTGAGCTTCAAATCGGACACATGTGCTTGAAACCAAGAAAGTTTGGGCACCTAAAATGTGGAGCATTGGATGCACACATGAGCCAATGGCTAAGAATGAGACCCCAAAAACAAAATGTGCCTTTTGACCTCCACCATCAGATCTTGGCCCCATTCGATGGCTCACGACAGCTCCAATTTTGTGATCAGCCCAAAGTGCGGTATGCGCTGGATTTCTCTTGATCTAAGTGCCAAAAAATGTGCAGAGAGTGTGAAAAAGTTGCGTGAGCTTCCTCCCATCATCATTAACTTCTTAGATCTTCTCTCACTAGAGCTACATCCAATTAAATATGAGCCATTGATTTGAGGCATCCAAAGGCCTAAATTTGTTCATCTTGAGAATTCGAATACAACCTTTTGTGAATTATTTTATTTGATAATACTACTAGTGGTTTTGCAAGGTCCCTTAATCACCTAGATTAAGTTTTTTAATCCAAATCCTTACAAGATCCATGCAGGGCTCACTTTTTTCCCTAATGGGTATGACTCCTAATGAAGCATGGCATGGAAGAAAACCTAGTCTTGGTCATTGCAAGGTGTTTGATTGTTTAGTTTATGTTCATGTACCATCAGAAATAAGAGGTAAGATAGATGAAATGGCAACAAAGGTAGTGTTTATTGGGTATGACTCAACTCAGATAGGTTATAGGTTCTATAATCCTTCAACAAAGAAATTCACTACAAGTAGAGATGTTGTGTTTGAAGAACATAGGTCTTGGTATGATGAAGACAATTACAAAGAGTTACCGGTAACTCTACCATATGAGTTTGATTCTGATTCTCATCAATTAGAAAGCAAGCATGATACATAGGTCCAGGATCCAAGAAGTGATACAGATGATGACCAAGATGAAAGGGAAAGGGATTCCAAATGATGGAAGTCAAGAGGTAAAGCGAAGGTGCAGGAGTGTGGAGAATGCTCTAAGCAAGCTACTAGAAGATCAAAAACAGAAGAAACAACCAGTAAGGTATGAATATGATTTTCCACATTTGCTACAAAGCGTTCAGTCTACTTGGCAAAAGACTCAATTTCAGAAGAACCTTCAACCTATGAGGCAAAGGGAAGCCCTAATTGGGAAAAGGCCATGAAAGAAGAAACAGATGCATTGAAGGAGATGGACACTTGGGATTTGGTTCCAATGTCATCCAATCAAAAGATAATTGGTTGCAAATAGTATATAAAGATAAAAGAAACTCAGATGGATCAGTTTGCAAGTACAAGGCAAGATTAGTTGCCAAAGGATGCTCACAAACTCATGGTATAGAATATAAGAAAACATTCTCACCAATTGCAAAGATGACTACAATGAGAACATTGATAAGTGTAGCTACTACAAGAAATTGGAGGCTCCTCCAACTTGATGTAAAAAATGCATTGCTAAATGGTTTGATAAGTGAAGAGGTATACATGTTAGAACTGTTGATATATTTAGGTAGTGATGTGTGTGAACACACTAGGACCGCCGGGCACTTTTTTCCCTCTTTAGGAGGTTTTTTCCCCCCGGCTTGTATATACACCTATTGCCCTAATGGGCTACTTATCTTTGTACATTCTCTAGTAATACATTCAGTATTATGTATTTGTGCTCCAAGCTTCTTCTTCTTCCTTATGCTGTTCGCGTGCTTCCGGAGACGTCTAACTCCAACAATTGGTATCAGAGCAGGTCGGCGCTTCACCTAGGGAGCCGTCGACACTCCTCCGTTTGCAGTCTGAGTTTCGCACGAAATTTGGTGAGCATACTCAGGGTGTTTTAGAGATCAAAACATCTTCGCTCTGTGGTGTCGAAATCGCGATCTAAGCTCGTTTCGGCCTTCGAACGCATTATCGTAGCGCTTGTGCAGGCTATTTCGTCTTTTTGTGCCAAAGGTATATACTAGTTTTTGTGCGCCAGTTTAAGCGTCTCGAAGTCTGCTACAAGTCTAGCAGAATTGGTCTGGGCAATTTTGTTCAACTTTTTGAGATATAGTCAATTTTCTGCATCAACGTATTTTAGTCACCGGCCATGGCTGAGCACTGATGTATTCCGTATGTTGGCTGTTGAGGATAAGTTGGATGGTACCTGTAATAAAGTAAGTCTATGATCCAAGGGTCTGGCCGTTTCAGACAGATCTGAAATCGGACACCGTTTGGTCATCCGTGTGTATAACCAAAGATCTCGAGTTTAGACTTACTAGGAGGTCTTGTGCTCTTGTGAACAAGTGATCCACTTAGCTTAGTGGTTAAGTCTGAAGGATGTGAAGGAGGAGGTCTTGGGTTCAACCCCCATGGGGTACATGGGGAGAGTGTTTTGCCCAAAGAGCTCTAGAGCCTTCTAGAAGCATCCACTTGAGTTAACTCGAGTTAACTAGGACACTTGGCGCACATGTAGTTACATGGCTGACACTTGGATGGTTAGTATCCACCTGCCCAAGAAGGCAGTCCCCTGGAGAGAGCTATTTATAGAGGCATTTGGTTGGGAGGAGAGTCATCTCTCTAGTTTGGGGTGGTCGTAATCCTTGTTCTATTGCATTGGTATCAGAGCTCTAGGCAAGCTCCCATGGTGACCTTTATGGCTCATCATCTTCTTCATTAGTTTCCATTTGAAGTATCCTCTCTATTACCTTCTAGTAGCGTCATCATTCTTTCTTCTTTCAATCTCGTACATGGAGTTTTCTGGCGGGAGACGACGAGCAAAGATCTACATTATTGGAGAGGCGGAATCGCAACCCAAGCCCGTATGTAGATACAAAAGCTTGAAAAACTTTATCCCGAAAAAGCCACTCAGCCTTTTGCCGTGCTCAGGAATCGAACCTGCGCCCACACTGATAGATATCAGTACCTTATCCAACGTGACAAGGCGCTCACGATCAGTTTCTCCAGCCGACAGTTCTGTTGGATACAGATGTCCATGGGCAGAAGCAAAAGATAAGGCTATCTGTGTTATACGCACGCGGAATTTGAACTCTCCTCCTCCCGACCAGGGAACGGTGGCTTATCCACATAGCTCACAGGCGCTCACGGAGGAAGGTGGCACGGTTATTGTAAAGGTCTGGGTTTCCGCCTGAAACAGAAAGCTCTCATCTAGGAGCAAAATAAATATCATCTCTACTGTGACCCGCGCAGATTCGAACTCAGGGCTTCTCATTCACGGAGTGCGGCCTTATCCATAAGGCCATAGACATTCGCGGGAGTGTTACAGCCAACGTATATAATGATCCTGACTTTCGGCTGAAGCAGACGCGGTCCAAAAGCTGAATTTCCAGCGGGAGGGCGCAGGAATCGATCCCGCGACCTTGCAAAAAGACTACAGTGCTATATCCACTGAAGTAGTGTGATTAGTTTATCTGCATAATTTATTCAGACTTAATCGTATGTCTGCTCTGCTAATCCCGAGCCGAGATCTTCTCATTCTGATTAATCTTTGGAGTTTGCTTATTACCCCAACCAAACCCGAGTGCATATCTGTGGTGGTCAAAGCTATAGAAAGTTAAAAGTTTTGAGCAAAGTCTGACAGAAGTGGAGCTGTGAAGTGAAGATCCGGACCTTTGGTGATCGAAGTCAAACCAACTTTGAATTCGGACCAAAGTCTTGAGAATGACTCTTCCCCAGGATCAGAGGAAGGACGTAGCTCTATGTGGAGCTAAGTATTTTCCAGTTTTTGCTTGGCTTTAATGCTTGAATATCTTGTTTTCATTATTCTACACTTAATCCTAGATGCACATTGAAATAGCCAAGATTTCAATTGATTAAGTCTAGATTAGAATAATGAATTAATCCATTTCTTATTTCAAGCATTAGTTTGCATTAAGGAAAGACTTGATTTCAAAAAGATCCTTGTGCATCAAAGAATGTATTTTGGTAGTTTAAATACATATTTCCTTTCCATTGAGTAAGTTTTCTATTGCACTTCAAGGGTATGTTTTTATATCATAGTGCATTAGGACAAAGGAAAGGATATACATGCATCAGGATTGCATGATATACATTCTTAGTACAAGGAAAAAATCGTGCATCAAGCTCATGCATGATTGTTGTATTATTTTTTGAGCATGCAAAGAACATGCATGCATACGCATGTGAACATATGCTTTTGCATGTAGATACATGCATTTGCATGGAAGAATGGAATGCTGTTTGCAAGTAGATATGAAAATGTACTCTCTTAGTATTTAGCTTACTTTGTAAAGCTCGCAATTTGACATTAGGGAAGACCAAGGACTAGTTAGTTGCAAAGACATATTAGTTCTAGTTTGCAACTCAAGTAATTAGTCAATTTCTTCCCAAGTCGATACTCTACTATCAAACATTAATACTTAATGAGAATTAAGTATGTTAGATGTCTTGCTAGGTATGAGTAAGCACTAAGAGAAAGTTAAGTAATAAATTTCCTTGATGACCAAGAAAATTTAATTACTTGCAACTCTTTTGTGATGTATGATGACTCTAAGTCCTGGATGTACTTAGAAAGTCAAGCATCCCAAGGTTGGATGAGAGCATCAACTATATTTCCAAAGTTCCATGAGCACTCTTCTATTTAGAAGATTTCGAAAGTTTTAAAGAAGTTTCTTGTGGTTTCAAGATTTATATCTCATGATGAAACCTCGGTAAGTGACTTTTTGGAATAGAGATACGAAATAGTCAAGCCTTCTATTTCATGTGAGATCATTCTCCTACTATGTTCAAGATGAATTTAGTTTTGGGAAGGAAGATGTTCCAAGTAGAGGATCTTAATTGATTCATGAACTCCTCCCAAAATATATATAAATTCATATTATATGATAGGTCCAAGGAATGATGAAGGCAAAATCTCTTTAGGATATAAATATTTTGCCAAGATATAAAGGTACCAAGCTTTTATAAATTTTTATTTGATTTCATCTCAAGGTGTGATGAAAATCAAAGGTTAAACCTCAACATCAATTGATCCTTGATATCAATAAAAGGATGTTAGGTTCTATAATTGCATCTCTAGTAAATGATGCAACTAGCTAAGCAATCTTTAGGAAATAATATAAGTTCCTAAAGACTTGAAGCAAGCATGAACTTTTCATTTAGGAGTAGAAAGTTCCAAGAAATGGATCTTAAATCCATGAACTTCTCCTAAACAAGTTATAAAGTTCAAAGTGTTCATAGTTGCATTACTATTGGATCAATCATCAATAGATGCTTGGACTCTAAACATAAATTTGATTAGTGAAATATGTTTAAAGGACTCTAGTAACATCTGAAGATTGACCAATAATAATGAGTCTTGTATCAAACTCAAGAATAGAAGTCGATATCACATAAACGAAAAGTCAACTTAAACTTTCATACTGGCAAATGTGATATTTCGTCTCTAGTTTGATACTCAGGAAATAAATACAATTGAATCAGTAAATTTTTGGATATCATTTGAAAGAATTTCTTTTAAATGTTCTTTTTGCAAAAGATTCCAAGATGAATCATTTGCTCAAGTTATTTGATTCCCTAGAAGGAATCTCAAGTCTTTGAAGAAATGGCATTCTTTGAAGTTTTGAGAATGAAATTCTTCATACTATAAGTAGTTCCCTAGACGTCCCAAACCACTAGAAGTGGTATTTCAAGTCCTATTTGTGATATAACCTAAAGGTATATCAAAGATTCTTAGCTTTGGAATCTGAGAGGCATAAGTGTATGCTTGGACTTGTGTAAAGGGAAAGATCTCTAAAATCCTGCAGGTAAGCAAAGAAGCTTTAGATAGTTTAAGAGATCTTAAAGATAAAGACTATAAGTCTTTATTTTTATCGCAAGATCAACCAGACTTGATCAAACTTGGCCATGATTGTCCAAGTAATGTGCGATTGAACTACTTTGTAGATTGCCCAAGTATTGGCAATAAAATTCCTTTTGGGAATTATTCACTCAAGTTCCATTTATCCAATGGAAAATTGTGAAAAAAAAAGTAAGCTGTTCTAAGTCTGAACAGAGTGAAGGAATTCCAAGAATGTAGTCTGCAACCGTGAAAATGGTAATTAAGTCTGTGGAAGGTAAAACATAAGTGTTTACCTATCCTTAAAGGGATTTTGGTACAAATCCAGAAAGCATGAGCGGATGCTTAAGACTTAAGCAGTAAAGAGATTCCTAAATAAAGTCCCCGGGGTAGGTACCTAAAGCAACAGTAAAGAAAGGAGTCTAAAGACAAGAAGTCAAAAGCTCTTGTCGCTACAAAATTGGTCAAGGGTAAACCAATTGAACTTGAATTCGAGAAAATTCAAGAACTTGGAATTCTGATTGATATTCTGTCAAAAAGGTTTTCAAGTTTCCAAAGGCAAAGCACATGATTATGAGGTGATCATGCGAAGGAATCAAAACCTAGGAAAATCTAGTTAGAGGTAATGCCTGAAACTTCCAATTCTTGTAAAAGAATTGAAGAAATAAGGTACTCTATCAAGAGATGTTTAGACTTTAGGATAAGAATCATCCACACATTAATGTGAATATAAAATAGGGTGGTATGGGACACCAGATTTTATACTCAGATTGATGTAGGAAAGATGGAATGGGACATCGGACCGTGGGATGATGATTATCTTTTAGTCCTAGTTTGGATTTTGAAGTGAGGTTTCATCCTCAAGGGAATTAAGACTTCAAGGAAAAGTTTAAATCGTAAAGGATGAAAGTAGTATCTTACGATACTTCAAGGTAACTTCAAGATTAAGGAAACTGAAGATATGAAGTAAGTAACTTCCAAGATCTTCATAGAACACTTCAAGTTTAAGTGTTATTGATCAGAAATATTTGATAAATTTCTGAAAGAAGTTGGACTTTGATTTTGAGTTGATCTTTTCAACTAAAGATTTAATTGACTAAGTCAAGCATCAAGTTCCTAGTGTAACTTGATAAAATTCACTCTTTTAGACTCAAAGAAATGCACAAGAATTGCATTCACGGAGTCAAAAAGATTGAATGTGACCTGAACTTAGTCTCAAGTGAAGCATTATTTGAATACAAAACTCATCAGCATAACCTCAGTGGGTCGACACACTGATGTTGGTTACCACACTAGTATCTTGTGGTTGGATGTTTTTTGATTTTCTTTTGAATCTTTTTGAGAATCCAGCTTATTTCTCTTAAAGATAAAAGACAATGCTTCAATACCTTGTTGAAATTGATCTTTGAAAAGTTGAAGTCCTGAGTCATCTAGTCTTTGACTCATAACAAATTTTTGTATATTCGAAGTTTGAATTGGTTGTACAGAGTCTTAGTTATTTCTTTCCGCTTTCCAAATCTTTTGAAATTGACTCAGATATGGTATCTGATTCCTTTTGCAAAAGACCAGGGTTAGCCGGTTAGAATAAAATAACTAACTTGAACATCCTAGATAGATGTTATGTACAAGAACCTTTTCAATCTTCAAAAGATGATAAGTCTAAGTGGACTTATTCATTTGAGTTTACTTCAAGTTATAGCATAAATGATTTCCTGGAGTCCAGTATACTCTAGAATAGGGAAGTTAGGAATTGCTCATCAGATTGACAATTCCCAAGAACTTTCAGTTAAAAGTCTTTGAAAAAAGTCCTAAGTTGGACAATTTTCATTTTGAATTTGAATTGGTGAAGTTAGTATGGTTGATTCCACCGAAATGGTAAACTTTCTCCTACAGTTTACAAAGGATTTTTAAACTCATAAGGACAAAGTAGTCCTCTAGTCGGGTGAAAAAATCAAGTAACTGTTAGATAAAAGTAAACCATTGTACAGACATCTAAAGTTAGATGTATGGGACAACCAAACTTCAAGTTTTCCAAAACAAATTCAAGTGAATCAAGAATTCTCAAAGTCTTGCGAGGGATAAGAATCTCACCTTCATTACTAAGTCCATGCACCAGACATGCCCAGAAATGGACTAGTAATTTGAATCCACCTAATTCATATGTTTATGCCTAGATCGCACATCCAGAAACTGTGAATTAGCCAGGGATATCTGTTTAGATCCACCTTTATTATTCATTCACTATTTTGTACTTTGATTAGTTTATCAAAGTGCAAAGCGAGATAGTGTTTAGAATCATTTGGGCAAGGATGCCACCACACAGATGAGACATGTTCTTCCAGTTTTAGAACATGACCATGTTCTTCCAGTTTTAGAACATGAGGCTCGGGGGTTGCCTACAGTATATATATAGCTCTATTTTCGAGGACGAAAATATTTTCCAAGGGGGGAAGAATGTAATAAAGTAAGTCTATGATCCAAGGGTCTGGCCGTTTCAGACATATCTGAAATCGGACACCGTTTGGTCATCCATGTGTATGACCAAAGATCTCGAGTTTAGACTTACTAGGAGGTCTTGTGCTCTTGTGAACAAGTGATCCACTTAGCTTAGTGGTTAAGTCTCAAGGATGTGAAGGAGGAGGTCTTGGGTTCAACCCCCATGGGGTACATGGGGAGAGTGTTTTGCCCAAAGAGCTCTAGAGCCTTCTAGAAGCATCCACTTGAGTTAACTCGAGTTAACTGGGACACTTGGCGCACATGTAGTTATATGGCTGACACTTGGATGGTTAGTATCCACCTGCCCAAGAAGGCAGTCCCCTGGAGAGAGCTATTTATAGAAGCATTTGGTTGGGAGGAGAGTCATCTCTCTAGTTTGGGGTGGTCGTAATCCTTGTTCTATTGCAGTACCAACTACCCATTATGGGCTTATATGATGTGACGTGTATTGGTTGCAAAAGGATTGTGGAACATTGTGCACGGTGTTGAAAGACATCCTGTTACACCTGTAACGACAGGTTCTACAAATACATGTGTTCGAGCTGATGAAGATGGTGTCGAAGATGATATTCCGCAGATTCCTGTTCCTGCTGGTGTTTCTGCTTTAATATTTCCTAGGTTTTTTTTATTGATGTACAATGTTGTTTTATGGTGTTGTCTGTTGGAACAACGATCTTTCATTGTTCTTGAGGTGGACATGATCTTCATCAAATTCATTATTGGAATGATGCCACATATACTCCTTGTAGAGTTTTATTTAAATTCATTGAGAGTTTGATCATACGAGCATCCTCTTGTGTAATTCATAACCTATTTATCTTTGTAAAAGAGAGAAGTAAAAGGAATAAAAGCCATGAGTTAGAATTATTTGGTATTGATTCTCAATCAATCAATCAAAAGATAGATGTGATTTCAAATTTCTCTTTTCCTAGATTGTAGGAAAAGATGCCAATCAATCTAAACTAACAAATCCGCCTAAATTCGAATTCAAATCCTTGGAGAAAAGGCATGGGCATGTACTCAAGAGTCTATATAAAGACTCCACGATATTTGTACACTAAGTAGGATGATGATTTGAAGCAATACATATAATTCTTGTTCATTGTTTGGTGCCACTTTAGTCTACTACTCTTTCTTCCTGAGACTCAATCAACTTTTAGAGCATGTTGCTCTCTCTATAGAGCTTCAAATCCAAGGATTAAGGTCTCATTGGAAATTTTTTACTGTCTAGTTTAAGCTTACAAATTTTCAGCTCATTTGGTTCATTAATTTTAGAGAAAATCAACATTTACAATCTCAAGATCATTCTCTACATCCTGAAATTTTGGGATGATACCAATTCAGTGTTAAGGAGATTTATCCTTGTATACTTCATATAAATAATGAATTTTATGCATTATAGCAAGCCAACCCTATATATGACACTCCCTTAAGAGGAATGTTTCCAATTGATATTGTGTTGGCTGCTCTCAGTGTTTGAAGTCATAACTTCTATACTTCATATAAATAATGAATTTTATGCATTATAGCAAGCCAACCCTATATATGACACTCCCTTAAGAGGAATGTTTCCAATTGATATTGTGTTGGCTGCTCTCAGTGTTTGAAGTCATAACTTCTATCCATATTTTGAAGGTTTTTTGTGAGCTAGTCATGGTGCAAGTTATCTGTTTTGCATCAACTTATTCTTGTTGATGTTCAAAAGTACCTATTGGGTTTTATTATACTAACCACAAGTTTCCAAGGTCTAATTTACATATCCAAAGAGCTAGGGCTGGTCCTACATTTTTTTGCTAGACCAACTTCACCACTCAATTACTCTACTCTCCAAACCTCTCCAAGCTTCTCCAACTTTTTTTAGTGGTATCAAAGCAACTTCAAGATGGGAGATGGATTTCCATCAATGATTGAGAAGCTTGACAACAATTATGCTACTTGGAAAATCAGAATGGAGGCTTATTTGCAAGGAAGAAAGCTATATGGGATTATATTAGGTGATGAAGTAATGCCTATTTCAAGATCCAAAGGAGGAGCCACTCAAGAGGAAACAGATAGATTCACACTTTGGTGTGTAAGGGATGCTCAAGCAAGGTCATACATACTCAACTTTGTCTTTGATTTTCTATTACCATATATTAGAGGATGCAAGATATCTCAAGAGACTTGAGATGCTCTAAAGACTTTCTTTTTTACTAGTACAAAGGCAAGGAAGAACCATCTTTGGAATGAGCTCAACCAAATGAATAAGAGTCCAAAACAAACCATTACTGAGTTTGTTACAAAGGTCAAGGAGGTTGTTGATCAATTGGCATCTATTGGAGAGCTGATTGAAGAAGAAGCCATCATGAGGCAAATTCTTAATGGGATTAGAGATGACAAGCAATGTCAATCTTTCACCACAGCTTATGATCTCATCATGGATGTGCAAACTCAAGAATTCAATATATTTCTTGGATAACTCTTCAATCAAGAGGCCAAAAATAGCATAAAGGAAGGTAACTCCTATCATGGTAATTCAACTAGTGCTCTATATGCAAATAAGAAGGACAAGAAGCTGAAAGGAAGAAGGTGAAGGGGAGACTTTCCAAGCTAACTTTGCAGGCAAGAGCAAGTGGAAAGGGAAGTAGAAAGGACTAAAGCATGACAATAACAAAGGCTAGAATGTCCAACCTTGTGCCATTTGTGATAAGACCAATCACACTACTCATAATTATTGGTTCAATAGGAAGACCCAGAAAGAAAGTGAGAGAGGTAGATATGGTAGCAATAGATGCAGAGATGGACACAACTTCAACAATAACAATAGAGGCTATAACAGAAGAGACTAAAACAATTATTCTAAAGACCAACAACATGAAGAATCATTGCTCTTCATGAATCTAAGCCACAAGGAAGGTAAAGAGGATTATCATTTATTCTACGTAGATTCAGCATGTTCAAATCATGTTACAGGAAACATAGCTCTCTTATCAGATTTGGAAAGTCCAAAGCATAGACATGAAGTTCAAACAGGGGATGATACAAAGAACAATGCACAGAAGATTGATAATGTCAAGGCTTCCAATGTCAGGATAAATATTTTGAGCAAGGTACTCTATGTTCCCACTTTCACTAAAATGCTAATAAATATAGGCCAAATAGTTGAAAAAGGCTTACAAGTTAGGTTCACCCAACATGGAGCTTTTGTGGAAGATCCATGTCAAGGCTTCAAGAAGATAGTGAGAGGTGAGAAGCACCATAGGCTCTTTACTTTTAAAGTAGGAGAAACAAAAAATATAGCTCTATTCAACTTTGAGTCTCAAGCCCTAAGTGAGCTTAAAGTGTAGCGTAAGAGGCTAGCTCATGTGAATGAAAGAACCTTGAAAGATATATGCAAGGATCAAAGTGTTCTTGGACTACCAAACATATCAAAACAACACATGATCAATAGATGTGATGCATGTCAGATTGGGAAGGCACAAAGACAACCATTCAACCACAAAGGTGTTGATGTATGAAACACCACAAGAAATGAATTAATGTGACACTAGAACACCTCTATGGTCACCATTAACTCATTGCCACTCCAAACTTTGAGAAATGATAGCCTAAAGTGAGAACTTTGCTTCTACAGAAATTCCTAGTCACCGAAATGACATACCTTCAGTATTTTGCTAATTTCTCCTAGCTTAAGTATTATTTCTCCATGAAACTTTATAGGCTGAAACTAGAAGAGTAGAGCTTTCCAACAAGCTATCATATGCATCAAACGGATCTCTAGAACTCAAGTTATGGCTCTCACAAGATGATCCTGTATGACCTTCCAAAACTAGAAATCTTTCCTGTTATAGTAAGAGCGCCTGTTTAAAATTAGAATTCGATGCCTAGCATCGACTTGCAACAAGAATTCGATGCCGGGCATCGACTTGGGATGTTTTTGGCCACTTTTCAGCAGGGATTCGATGTCGGGCATCGACTTCCCGCATAAAACCTTGATCTTTTGGACACCAAAACTATAGGTGATTTCATGCACACTTAGAATATGACTTATTAACTAGAATTCGATGCCAAGCATCGAGTTGCTCCAACAACATCATGTTTTCAAAACACTTCAGTACTGAATGAAAAATATAAATGAAAATATGACTTATCAGCAGAGATTCGATGCCAGGCATCGAGTTGCTTGGAAAACTTGATCTTTTTAACTCATTACACAGTAGGTAATTATGGAGATGATGGAGAGAGACTCATACACAGAACTTTACTCAGTTCTTTCTCATAGCTATGAAAACTCAGAAGTTTTACAGTCGCTTTCTCACTCAGAGAATCCCGACTATACACAGTCATACAAAAATGAGTTCTTCTCACTTTCTCATTGTCTTCCCCATCGCGTCAGTTGATACAAACTAACTTATATAGATTTTCGTATTCTCGTGATTTTAAAAAACTTCTAGAACTAAAATGAACTAACTTTACAAATATGATACACTTGTGAATTTGTCCCTTCACATAGGCATGGTGTTTTCTTCCTAAGATTTGACTTTCAAATATATGTCCAATTAGTGAGTGTTTCTCCAACAGCTCCCCCTCAATCACTAATTGACATTCCCTGTTTCTTCATATCATCTTCTTTTATTTTACTCCTACCATGCTTTTGAATCTGCTGGTCTTCACACCATCCAAGCTCTTTGTCATTATGTCTGCTATCTGATCTTTAGTAGAAATGTACTCCACTTCAATCTCCTTCCCCATTACCTTTTCTCTGAGAAAATGATAGTGTATCTCTATGTGCTTTGTCCTTGCATGAAATACTGGATTTGCTGCAAGATAAAGTGAACTCATATTATCTCCATGTATTGTAGGTGTACCTTGATCAATGCCTAAGCTCTTGAACAATGTCTGCATCCATATGACTTCCTTAGCTGCTTCCACAAGTCCTTTGTACTCTGCTTCAGTTGATGATAATGCTACTGTATGTTGTTTCTTTGAACACCAACTTACAAGCTTATCACCAATGTATATCATGTAACCATGAGTTGATCTTCTGTCATCCTGGTTACCTGCCCAATCTGAATCACTGTAGGCTCTCAACTTCAAATCTGATGTAAAAGGATAATATAATCCTTCTTTTATAGTTCCTTTGATATATCTGAGAACTCTTTCACCTGCAATCCAATGTGGGTCCTTTGGACAATGCATGAATTGTGATAAAACTCCCACTGCATAACTAAGATCAGGTCTTGTTAGTGTAGCATAAATCAAACTACCCACAAGAGATTGATACTTCCTCATATCTTTGTATTCTGCACCATCATATTTACTGAGCTTGTGATTAACTTCAAGTGGAGTTGAAGCTTCTCTGCAATTTTCCATATCAAACTTCTTCAATAAATTCAGAAGATACCTTTCTTGTGATACATATATGCCATGATCTGTATAAGTAACTTCCATTCCAAGAAAGTATGACAACTTTCCTAGGTCACTGATCTTAAACTCTTTCTCAAGTAATCTCTTTACCTCCTTGATTCCTTCATCTGACGTACCTGTGATTATAATGTCATCTACATAAATACAAATGTAGATTGTACCTTCCTCTGTTCTTCTGATAAGTAGACTTGGGTCTGCTTTTGAACTTTGATATCCAAGATCATTGAGATACTTCACCAGTCTATAGTTCCAAGCTCTTGGAGCTTGCTTCAATCCATACAATGCTCTTCTCAACCTGCAAACAAAATTTGGATACCTGGAATCTATAAACCCTTGAGGTTGTTCCATGTATACCTCATCTGATATGTATCCATTCAAGAAGGCATTTTTTATATCCAATTGACTTAGGGTCCATCCTTTTGAAGCTGCAATAGCAATGATTGTCCTTATAGTTGACATCTTAGCTACGGGACTGAATGTCTCATCATAATCTATGCCATAGGTCTAGGCATAGCCTTTCACCACCAATCTAGCTTTGTATCTAGCTATACTTCCATCTGCAAGCTTCTTCACTTTATAAACCCATTTATTTCCAATTACTTTCTTACCATTTGGTTTAGGAACAAGTTCCCATGTCTTGTTCTCCTCCAGTGCATTGAACTCTTCCTTCATCGCTTCTTCCCATTGCTTCTTACCTTTAGCTTCATCATAATTCTGAGGTTCTTCATCATCTTTGACCATATATGCATAGTTCTTATGAGTTATGTAAGAAGTATCATAAGAATACCTTTCTGGTTGTCTTCTAGTCCTGCTTGACCTTCTTGGTTCACATTCTTCATAAGTTTCTGGATACACCTCTTCATCAAATATAGGAGCTTCTTCATTCCTTCTTGTTAATCCACTTCTGGATGTACTTGTTTGCATATAGTCTTCATCTCTATTTACCTGCACAATTGATTTTCCTTTCTCACATCTTCTTACCTCTTCTTCAAATTCTTCAGCTGTGTGACTTTGATCTGCATACCAACTTTTCTGTTCATCAAATGTAACATCTCTAGAAACAAGAAATTGTTTTGTTAGAGGATTCCACAACCTGTAACCCATCTGCTTTTCATCATAACCAATGAACACATATTTTTTTGCCTTTGGTTCAAGTTTATGCCTAAGCTGTGATGGCACATAAGCATATGCAATTGATCCAAACACTCTACAATGATCTAGTGTTGGTTTCTTACCCCACCAAGCTTCATATGGAGTCATTCCATTCAGAGTTGCACATGGTAATCTATTCACAAGATATGTAGCTGTATTTACAGCCTCAGCCCAAAGATAATTTGGACAGTTCTTCTCCTTTAGCATAGCTCTAGCAAACTCAACCAAAGTCCTGTTCCTTCTTTCTGCTACACCATTTTGTTGTGGTGTATACATGCAAGTTATTTCTCTCTTAATACCTGCATTCCAAAGATAATCATTGAACTCTTGGGAGAAATATTCTCCCCCTCCATCAGACCTCAGTCTCTTAAGCTTTTGACCTGTGACTCTCTCTGCATATGCATGAAAATGCTTGAAAGCTCCAAACACTTCTGATCTTTCCTTCAAAACATATAATGTTATCCATCTTGTAGCATCATCAATGAAAAGAACATAGTACCTTGAGCCACTGATAGATCCTTCTTTTGTTGGTCCCCATACATCTGTATGAATAAGCTCTAGTAATCCATCATGTTTGAATCCTTTCTTCTGAAATGGTAACCTGTGTGCTTTACCCATTTGACATGCTTCACATTTATAAACCATATGTTGACTTTGCACATTTGGTAATCCTAATACAGACTGATTAGCAACCATAGCTTTAATTCCTCTTTCATTGAAATGACCTAATCTCTTATGCCAGAGATCAAGTTCTGTAATCACTGCTTCACCATGTGTGAGCAAAGCTTGACCAATGTTCCCTTGTACTCTTAAAGTAAAGAGTCTACCTTCTTTCTTACCAGAGACAATCTGATTATATCCATTCTCTGGATCTTCAACAAATACTCCTTCATTTGTAAACCTGACTTGAAAACCTTTTTCAACTATCTGTCCCACACTAATCAAGTTTTTAGGTATTGTAGGAACATACAAAACATTGGTTAGCAAATCTACTCCACTCTTGCATTTCACTTTTCCAATTGAATGTACACTATGTCTTGTATTATCACCAGTTTGAACTGTGTGACTAGAAATGCCTTTTTCCAATTCTGACATCAATTCTATGTTTCCTGACAAATGATTAGAACATCCAGAGTCAATGTAAAATACCTTTAGATCTTCTTTATATGATGTGTTGATTGAGTTCATCATCAATGATGTATGACTTTCATTCTGTGTGTCATTTGCATAGTTGTAGTAGGTGGTGTTGTAGGATTGATTCTGTCCCCAACTTCTTCCTCCACCTCTACCATAGCCTCCTCTTTGACTTTGTCTACCTCTTTGGAAATTACTTTGATATCTTCCACCTCGACCTCTGCTATTGTTGTTCTGATTTTGATTTGATCCTTGTTGGTTGTGCCAACAGTCATGAGCCAAATGATTACTCAATCCACAGATCCAGCAAGCCTTTTTGTTGTTATTTTGATTACCTCTTCCTCTTCCAAAACCTCTTGCTCTTCCTCTGCCAGTGCCTTTACCTCTTGCATAATAAACTTGAGAAGTTGACTCTTCTTCATCCTTTGCTTTACCTTTATCTCCTTTCTTCTTGTTCTTCATGTACATTGCAGAACTTTGTCCTTTATCTCCATCTCCCTTCAAGTCTTGCTCATATGTGAGCATCAAACCAAGCAACTGGTTCAAATCTGGAACATAATGATTTAATGAAAGTTCTGTTGATAAGACAAAAGGTTTCCACCTTTCATCCCCTCTCAAACCTGCAAGTAGCTGAGCAATCAATCTGTGATCTTCAACATCTTCATCTATGGATCCAAGACTGTCTGCAAGATCCTTCATCTTAGTGACATAATCACTAATGGTTTGACTTGGCTTCTTCTTGAATGTTGTAAACTCTGACCATAGACTTGCTTTCCGTGCTTTAGTAGTGCTTTGGAAATGATACTCCAATGCATTCCATATATCTTCAGATGATTCCAATCCTCTGATGTGTGGTAGCAAATGATCAGAGATTGTATTGTAGATGTAGGCTTTTGCACTTGCATCCTTCTTCTGCCAATGCTTTAAAGCATCAAGTTCTTCTTTCTTTGGTCGGCTTTCATCTTCAAATACTGGCTTCTCTTCTTCACCTGTAACATATATCATGAGATCCTTACTCATAAGTAAGGCTTCCATTCTCATTACCCATGCGGGGTAATTATCTCTGTCCAGTTTGTCAATGGAGATATGATCTTCCATAGTTCTTTCCTTCTGCTGCAACCTGTGAGCTTAAAGGATAAAGGATAATAGCTTTTGAAGTTCTTTGTGTATGAAGATACTTTTGAAGTAACCTTTTGATGCCTTGTGTCTTCAAATGCTTCACCTTTCAAACTTTAATGGAAAACTTTACAAAACTTCTCGTACCTTTGTCGTCTTCTGCTTTCGAGAATCTTTCTGCTCTGATACCACTTGTTGATGTATGAAACACCACAAGAAATGAATTAATGTGACACTAGAACACCTCTATGGTCACCATTAACTCATTGCCACTCCAAACTTTGAGAAATGATAGCCTAAAGTGAGAACTTTGTTTCTACAGAAATTCCTAGTCACCGAAATGACATACCTTCAGTATTTTGCTAATTTCTCCTAGCTCAAGTATTATTTCTCCATGAAACTTTATAGGCTGAAACTAGAAGAGTAGAGCTTTCCAACAAGCTATCATATGCATCAAACGGATCTCTAGAACTCAAGTTATGGCTCTCACAAGATGACCCTGTATGACCTTCCAAAACTAGAAATCTTTCCTGTTATAGTAAGAGCGCCTGTTTAAAATTAGAATTCGATGCCTAGCATCGAGTTGCAACAAGAATTCGATGCCGGGCATCGACTTGGGATGTTTTTGGCCACTTTTCAGCAGGGATTCGATGTCGGGCATCGACTTCCCGCATAAAACCTTGATCTTTTGGACACCAAAATTATAGGTGATTTCATGCACATTTAGAATATGACTTATTAACTGGAATTCGATGCCAGGCATCGAGTTGCTCCAACAACATCATGTTTTCAAAACACTTCAGTACTGAATGAAAAATATAAATGAAAATATGACTTATCAGCAGAGATTCGATGCCAGGCATCGAGTTGCTTGGAAAACTTGATCTTTTTAACTTATTACACAGTAGGTAATTATGGAGATGATGGAGAGAGACTCATACACAGAACTTTACTCAGTTCTTTCTCATAGCTATGAAAACTCAGAAGTTTTACAGACACTTTCTCACTCAGAGAATCCCGACTATACACAGTCATACAAAAATGAGTTCTTCTCACTTTCTCATTGTCTTCCCCATCGCGTCAGTTGATACAAACTAACTTATATAGATTTTCATATTCTCGTGATTTTAAAAAAACTTCTAGAACTAAAATGAACTAACTTTACAAATATGATACACTTGTGAATTTGTCCCTTCACATAGGCATGGTGTTTTCTTCCTAAGATTTGACCTTCAAATATATGTCCAATTAGTGAGTGTTTCTCCAACAAAAGGCTATATCCACAATAACTTATTGGACTTAGTACATACAAACGTATGGGGACCAAGCCAAGAATCTTCATTGGCAGGATGAAGGTATTATGACTCATTTATTGATAACGATAGTAGATGGACTATTCTATACTTTATCAAGAGTAAGAATGAAGTTTTTGATTGCTTCAAAAAGTATTTAGTATATATGGAGAATCATATAGGTAGATCACTCAAGAAGCTTAGATCTGATGGAGGAGGAGAATACTTCTCCAAATAGTTTGATGAGTTCTTGCATGATAAAGGTATCAGAAGGAAAGTGAGTACTAGGTACTCTCCTCAAGTGAATGAAATTGCAAAGAGGAGAAACAAGACATTGATTGGATAAGTAAGAATAATGCTTAAAGAGAAGAGGTTGCCACATTATCTATGGACAGAGGCTATTTCAACTGTTGTGTACCTTGTCAATAGACTACCATCCAAATCACTTCAAGGTATGACTCCCTATGAAGCATGGTATAGAAGAAAACCTAGTCTTAGATATTGCAAGGTATTTTGTTGTTTAGCTAATGTTCATGTACCATCACAAATAAGAGCTAAGCTAGATGGTTCATGAAAGGGCAACAAAAGGAGTGTTTATTGGGTATGACTCAACTTAGATGGGTTACAGGTTCTATAATCCTTGAACCAAGCAATTCACTACCAGTAGAGATGTTGTGTTTGAAGAACACAGGTCTTGGTATGATGAAGATAAATAAAAGATAACTCTATCATATGATCTTGATTCTGATTCTCATTAATTTAGGAAGCAAGCATGATACACAGATCCAGGATCCAAGAAGTTATATAGATGATGATCAAGATGAAAAGGAAAAGGATTACAAGCTATGGAAGTCAAGAGGCAAAGCAATGCTGTAAGAGATTGGAGAATGCTCCAAGCAAGCACTTAGAAGGTCAACAAGAGAGAAAAAACAACCACAAAGATATGGATATGATTCCATATTTATCACAAAGCATTCAATCTACTTGGCAAAATACTCAATTTCAGAGGAGTTCTCAACCTATAAAGAGACAAAGGAAAATCCGAATTAAGAAAAGGCCATGAAAGAAGAAATAGATACATTGAAGAAGATGCACACTTGGGATTTAGTTTCAATGTCACCCAATAAAAAGATAATTGATTGCAAATGGGTATATAAAGTTAAAAGAAACTCAGATGGATCAGTTTATAGGTACATGGCAAGATTAGTTACCAAAGGATGCTCACAAACTCATGATATAGACTATGAGAAAACATTCTCACTAGTTGCAAAGATGATTACAATCAGAACATTGCTAAGTATAGTTGTTGCAAGGAATTGGAGACTCCTCCAACTTGATGTGAAAAATGCATTTTTAAATGATTAGATAAGTGAAGAGGTATAGATATCACAACCATCAAGTTTTGAAGACCCTAATCATACATCTTATGTTTGAGATCTTAAGAAAGGATTGCATGGATTGAAACAAGCTCCTAGAGCTTGGAATTACAGGTTGGTTACATACCTGCAAGATCAAGGGTTCAAAGCTAACAACTGAGATCCTTCTCTATTTATCAAAAGGGATCACAATGAGGTTATCTATCTATTTATATATGTAGATGATATTATTATGATAGGTGATGATCTAAATGACATTCAAAGGATCAAGAGACACATGCAAGCGGAGTTCAAAATCAATGACATAGGTGAGCTCACATATTTCCTTGGTATGGAAGTGATTTATATAGATGAAGGGATGTATCTCATCTAGAGAAGATACATTGAAGACCTACTTCTCAAGTTCAAAATGGAGAATGTAAAGCTTGCAGGTACATCTTTGGAATTAAACCATAAACTAAGTATTTATGAAGGAGATCAGATTGATGATCATAAAGAATATCAAAGCTTGGTAGATAGCTTAATATATGCTACTCACGCAAGACCAGATATATCATATAGTGTAGGAGTGCTTAATCAATTCATTTAATCACCTACAAGACCACACATGGATGCTGCAAAGAGAGTACTCACGTACCTCAAAGGGAGACTTAATGAAGTTATATTCTTTTCTTACTCTTTAAATTTGAATATCAAAATCTATTCAGATGCAGATTGGGCAGGAGCAAAAGATGATAGAAGAAGTACGAAGCAAAGGATGATAGAAGAAGTACCTATCGATACTTAGCATTTGGAGGTTCAACATTGATATCATCCATATCTAAGAAAAGAAAAGACAACTCCACGATCTATGCCATGAATTTGCCTTTGACATCACCGTTGCTTTATGAAAGCCATGCCACGAACGTACTGATCTACGGAATACAAGAGGAAGAAGACATAGGATTGCAGTCCACCTGTTGTTATCATAGGAGGACCGATTGCGAAGCAGCAGTAAGAAAAAGGGTGAGAGCGAGGAGTCGGTCATCGTGCCTGAAAAGAAAGGAGAATCACCCAGCTATGGAGATATTAACAAGACAATGTGCTTCTGCAGTGCACAGCTTTTGACACGAATAAAGAGACGAAGGCGAATACAGTGATATACAGAAGATTAGAAGAGGCGAAACTACAATAAGAAGCTAAAAGTATACAGTTATCACCATCTTCACGCACATGACACCATAACTACGTCTGCGAAAATGAATCATGTAACCTGTGTGATTCTCTGCTAAGAACGGACAAGAAAAAAATCCGCCATGAACTCCTCTCGTGTGGGATACGGACAATCCTGCGCGTGCCATCTCCATTCCCTGTGCTTGTACCAAACAGAAGGCCAACTCATGCAGCGGCGATGTTGATGATCCACATATCTCCGCTTTGTGAAAGCCTCCTTTGCTCCCGAAAGTCGTCCTAAAATCCCACATGCAAATGACATTCCCCTCTTTGCATTTACATGCTCTCATAGTGTACTCCTGAGCTCAAAGCTCCATGTAGTTGATATGCGATTCTCTTTTTCTCGTGGAGTACATTACTTTGTTTTATGATCTTTCCTTTTTGTTATCTCAATCATCATTGTTTGATCAATGCGACATGTTGTTATTTTCCTTATGTCGTAGGATGTATTTCTTGATGCTACCACATTTCTCATCGTCTAGATACACATTTTGATCCCACATAAAGTGGATCTAGGTTATGGTCAATAAGGTTCATTTTTGAAAACTGGTCACTTGGTAGAAACATTTGTAAGAAATAATAGCATAGTGGAATAGATCCATACATGGAGTTGGGAACGAAGACAAAGAGAGATGCAGATTGAGAGAGAGAGAGAGAGAGAACTCAAATTCTCAAAGTGCCAAGAGTAATACAACTATAAAGATAGTATTGTCCACCTATGTGCTCCCAATATGGAGCTTACATGGCAATCTAGATAGACTCTAGATAAAGGGCTTACTAATGCAAAATGCTATGTAAAGCTACACATGAGCCATGCTTATATAGCTTTTACAATGGGGAGTCAGTATAGATAAACGTAATTGGGAGAAACAAAATAGTCAGTAAAATATATAATCTAATAAAATATCCCCGACTAAAAGACTTGTTGTCACGGCCCTACGGGCCGAGGGGCTAGGCCCCTCTAGCTCCACAGCAGGGGGCATGCCCCCTCTACACTCCCACCATAAGTTTTCTATGGGGAACTACACAACACCACAAGTCCTTTGTTTTGGCCTTGAATGGCAACCCAATGGCCTAGAAGTTTATGCCCCAACTAACCTAATGGCTAGGCTCACAGAGATCATCTATTACCATCAACAATCGCACATAAAACTCATCTAACATGGAACTTAGGATTCCATAAATATCCGGGCTCTCACAATGGCTTCTCCTCATAATGGGGACCTTATGACTTAGAGCACCATGGATCTTTGTGGTCAATTAGGGGTGGATTATTGAGTATAACGATCATCCCCTTCAATGTCCACCCTATAATGGATTACCTCCTTAGTTTAATCCCAAGCTTTGGTAAGTGTCGATGAAGTTCGTCTCTCCCAAGATCTTTGGTGAAGATGTCTGCTCCATCTTCTTCAATTGGATAATAGCTTATCTCAACGACCCCATCCTCGATCAACTCACACACATAATGATATTGAATTTCTATATGTTTGGTATGGGCATGGAAAACATGATTCTTGGCAATGAACATGCAACTTTGGTTGTCAGACTTCAACCCTGTACCTCCTATCCTTATATTCCTATGTGCCATAGGATCTGCCTCAACCATATTGCTTCACATGCTGCTTTCTACTTAGCTTCAGTAGAAGATAATTCTACAATTAGAATATGCTCCTTGTTGATCCAAGAGACAAATCCTAGATCCTTAAGAAAATCAATATCTAGAAACTAATTTTCTAGTATCAATATCTCCTACCCAATTTGAGTCACAATATCCAAACAAAGAATATCCTTCTTCATAGACAATACCATAATCAATGGTTGGCTCCACAAACCTAAGTATTTGCATGCTTTCCTTCTAATGAGCTTGACAAGGCTTATTAGAGAACATATTTACTACTCCAGCAGCATAGGCGATATTTGGTCTGCTATTGCATAAGTAGATGAGACTTCCAACTAATTTACTATATGTTCTAATATCCACTAGAGGTAAAGTATCTTCAATAGATGATTTTGTGTTGACCTCCATAGGTATAGAACTCTCCTTGCAATCCTCACTACAACATATCAGGGGCATACCCATGTTGTGCATACTGATGGTCATGCTTCGGTGTCGTTATGACCATTGAAAATGCTTGAAAAACCATAGAGGCAATACCGACAGTCATTTAATCATCGATATACTCATTGGAAATCTATAGTTGGTATGCACGTCCAAAATTCGGTGCCGATATGCACGCCGATATAAGCATCGGTATAGGCATCGGTAATTTATTGGAAGTTACCGATGCTCATACTGACGCTCATACCGATGCAATCTTTTAATCGGACCCGAGAGCAAAAATTCGACATTTGCTCATGTTTTGAACCAAACTCTACTACTATCGATTTTGCGCACTCGAGCTACATCTCTTTCTCTCTCTCTCTCTCTCTCTCTCTCTCTCTCTCTCTCTTTCTCTACGCACACCTCTCTATTTCTCTAGATTTGAAATTTTGGTAAGTATCACACATATTGTAGCACCTTTTTCTCTTTCTTTATGTTTTCCCTTTTCTAATTTCTCTTCTCTTTAGTTTTGCAGGAGCTTTTTGGCATCAATTCTTTGGAATTCAACGAAGGACAACATTAAGTGGACTTTGACGACAACGATCCAAACAATTACATCGATGTAAGTGATTGTTTTGTTTTTTATTGACACAAAGAGAGAGAGAGATGAAAGAAAGAGAGATCTAGAGAAACATAAAGAGAGAGAGATCAGAGAGAGAGAGAGAGAAAAAGAGACATATACATATACATACACACTCACACATGTATACACGCACATATGTGCATACACACATGCATATGCGTACATGCATACACACACATATGCATATACATACACACATGCATATACATACATACATACACACATGTATATGCATATACATACATACATACACATGCATATACATACACACATATGTACATACACACATGTGCATATACATACACACATATGCATACATACACACACATGTATACATACATGCATATGCATACATACATACACACACATATGCATATACATACACACATATGTGCATACACACATGCATATGCATACATACATACACACACATACGCATACATACATGTACACATACACATGTATACATACACAATACGCATACATACATACACACACATTTGCATGTACACATGCATATACATACACACATATGTGCATACACACATGCATATGCATACATACATACACACACATGCATACATACATGTACACACACATGTATATATACACACATGCATATGCATACATACATACACGCACATTTGCATGTACACATGCATATACATACACAGATGCATATACATACACACATATGTGCATACACACATGCATATGCATACATACATACACACACATATGCATACATACATGTGCACACACATGTATACATACACATGCATACACACACATACATACATGCATGAATATTACACACACACATATACATACACACACATACACGCATGCATACACACATACACACACATATGCATACATACATGTACACACATACACACATACACACATACACACACATATGCATACATACATGTACACACACACATTATACATACACACATGCACACATACACATACATACACATATGCATATTACACACACACATATGCATACACACACATTTGCATGTAAACACACACATACATACACACATATGCACACACACACATACATACACACATACACACACACATACATACACACACACATACACACATATACATACAAACACAAATATACATACATGCCCACACATACATACACACACATATACATACATGCACACACATACATACACACACACACACATACATACATTTTTATGAAATATTAGAGAAAAATCTAAATATATTTAGGGTATATATATATATATATATATATATATATATATATATATATATATATATATATATATATATATATATATATATATATATATATATATATATATATATATATATATATATAACTAAATATACTAAAAATAGGATTTTTGAGTTTATACACATAAACACATCCTAAATAAAGTATGTAATTAAATGTATGTAAACATTAGAGAAAAAATCTAAATATATAAAATAAAAAATAGATCTTTAAATTTTTAGGGTGTATATATATATATATATATATATATATATATATATATATATATATATATATATATATATATATATATATATATATATATATATATATATATATATATATATATATCAAAAATAGGTTTTTGGACTTTTACACACAGACACACATACATACATACATTTTTATGAAATATTAAAGAAAAATATAAATATATAAAATATCTAAAAAATAGATCTTTAAATTTTTAAGGTTTATATATATATATATATATATATATATATATATATATATATATATATATATATATATATATATATATATATATATATATATATATATATATATATATATATATATATATATATCAAAAATAGGATTTTTGAGTTTTTACACACACACACATATATACATTTTTATGAAACATTAGAGAAAAATCTAAATATATAAAATATAAACAATTAAATATCTAAAAATAGATCTTTAAATTTTTAGGGTTTATTTATATATATATATATACCTATTTATTTATTTATTTATTTATTTATAATCTTTAAATTAAACATATAATTAATATATCAAAAATAGGATTTTTGAGTTTTTCCACACACACACACATACACACAAATAGTTTTATGAAATATTAGAGAAAAATCTAAATTAATATATAACTCATGTATAATTAATATATAATTAATATATCAAAAATAAGATTTTTGAGTTTTTACACACACACATACATACACACATACACACATACATACATACATTTTTATGAAATATATCAAAAATAGGATTTTTGAGTTGTTACACATAAACACATTCGAAATAAAGTTTTAGGATTAATATTAATTTATAGAATGAAATAGATGTAAAAATATCAAAAAAATAGATCTATAGATCTTTTAGGGTTTATATATATATCCTAGCATCTCCACGTTGGATCAGATGGGATCTCCACATTGGATCTGATGGGATCTCCACATACACCTTGGGGAGCTCATGACCATGATGACTCCAAGATATATCGCATACGTAACGGAGCTTCGGTGATGGATGTGACCAGAAAGTCCATGCGTCAATCGATTTGATAGCTTTGCTCCATACAGTTTAGACATTCTATCATGTTAAAATGGAGCAAACGGGATAAAGATTCCAAAAATTATATCACACAGTCGCTATATTAAGAGTATCGGCTAGCACGTGGGGATCGTATTGTGAGCTTAGAGTGGATTCAGCACATGACATGCGAGGTGATGTCTCATCAGCTATCTGAGGCTCACGATGCTTTCAGAACTATGTTTAGATGTTGAGGAGTGGGAATCGATTCACGATGAGCAGCAGCATACTCCTGACTGATATCATCAAAAGCAAGATGCGATGGCCACACATTTAGATACGATTGGAACATCACATTTGGGTAGCAACGGATACGATAGTATGTGTTACCAATTTGTAAGTATCATTTTAATTATTGAATTTTCTTGTGTTAAGCACATCATATATGTTCATCTAAGATTTTGCATATTTATTATAAGAGTTGGCAGTGGGTCATCCTCCGACACAAACCGAAGAAGCTTATGGATATTGTCATGGATTGGCTCCACTGTTGCAAGACTTAGAGGGATGTGGTGCAATCATTTCATGGGAGAATCTATGATGAGGTAAACTTGTAGCTTGGTTTCATATTTTTAGATGTTGTTTGTAAATATCATGTCAATTTGTCTCGTTTTACCCATATGCTTTGCTGCAGGATTGTAGGTGTAAAGGTTTTGATTCCCTTGAGTATATGTATGGTAGCGCTTTCCACAATTTTGTATTACACTCATATGTGGCAATGGTGCACCATAATTTTGTATTCGGTTCCTATATGGAAGTGATTTGCCACATTTTTTATTTGGCTCATATATGGCAGTGGTTTGCCACACTCTTGTACATGCTTCATTTATGGAATATATAGCTTTTTTGTACATGATTCATGGTTCATTTTGCTCATCTCTTTTGTGTCCGACAATATTTTGCTATATGAAATCATGTTTTGGTTGCCATTAGAGTACACATCACATGTACTTGGTTTTCTTTGGGCTGAGCGTATTGTCTTTTTCTACACAACATCATGGTAATGTTGCTACAACAAGAGACAACACATTCTGCCCAAAAAAAATTCTGCACATTATTGAGATTTTCATGTGTTTTGTGTTTTGATATAGTAGCTAAAGGTTCATGAGGGCATGGATAGGCCTAAAATTATTTGGATGTATCTGGACACAAAGAAGAGAAAATATATTTTCCATATAATCTGTAAATAAAAGACCCATGTAGAGGGTTCTTTCGAGAAATTCATAAAAATAGTGTTTGAGATAACAATCATTGTAAAACATGATTTGTAAATAAAAGTTAAGGCTCATAATAAAAGTGAGTGACTTTTTCTTGAGATACCCAGTGCAACAAACTAGGATTCCGACCACCACGTGCTTGAGAGATGACTCTCCTCCCAACCTTATGCCTATATATATATAGCTGCTTGAATCAACGAGGACCACAAATGTAACTAGAGTCCACAAGTGCATGTGCAATCTCCTCCACTCCTTTCACTAGAGTCTACTAGTGGTTGGAGTGATCTTGACCACTACTTTACTACCTTCCACTAGAGTCCACTAGTGGTTGGTGTACTCACCTCTTGAGTTATGTCTCACTAGACTCAAGTTAACTCACGTTAACTTGAGTTAGAAGGCTTTAGAGCTACTTGGGCAAAACTCTCTCCCCATGCTCCCCATGGGGATTGAACTCAAGACCTCCTCCTTCACAACCATGAGACTTAACCACTAGGCTAAGTGGATCACTTGAATATGAGAGCACATGACTTATGCATGAGTCTATCCTTGAGATCTTTGATCCTACAGACGAGTGACCAAACGGTATTCGATTTCAGATCTGTCTCAAGTAGTCGGATCCCTAGACCATAGACTTACTTTATTACATTCTTTCCCCCTTGGGAAAGATTTTCGCCCTCGAAAATAAAGCTATATATAGTATCCGTAGGCAACCCCCAAGCCTCATGTTCTTAAAACTAGAAGAACATTCATCTCTGTGGTGGCGTCCTTGCCCAAATGATTCAAAACACTATCTCATTTTGCACTTTGATGAACTGGACAAAGTACAAACTAGTGAAAGAATAATAAGGGTGGATCTAAAAATATCCCTGGCCAATTCACAATTTCTTGATGTGCGATCTAGACACAAACATGTGAACTGGGTGGATTCAAATTACTAGTCCATTTCTAGGTATAACTGGTGCATGGACTTAGTAATGAAGGTGGGATTCTTATCCCTTGCAATACTTTGAGAATTCTAGATTCACTTGAATTTGTTTTGGAAAACTTGAAGTTTGGTTGTCCCAAACATCTAACTTAGATGTTTGTACTTTGATCCAACAGTTACTTGTTTTTTTCACCCGAGTAGAAGACTACTTTGTCCTAATGAGTTTAAAAATCCTATGTAAACTGTAAGAGAAAGTTACCATTTTCTTTGAGTCAACCATACTATATCTTGCCTAATATAAATTCGCAATGAAATTTATCCAACTTAGGACACTTTTCTCAAAGACTAGTTTTTAGCTAAAAGTTCTTGGGAATTGTCAATCTATTGAGCAATTCCTAACTTCTCTTTTCTAGAGTATACTGGACTCTAGGAAATCATTTATGGTATAAATTGAAGCAAACGTAAATAAATAAGTCCATTATTTTTTTGAAGATTAAAAAGTTTCTTGTACATAACATCTATCTAGGATGTTTTAACTTAGCTATCTAGTTCTAACCAGCTAACCCTAGTCTTTTGCAAAAGGAATCAGATACCATATCTGAGCCAATTCCAAAAGATTTGAAAAGCAGAAAGAAATAACTGAAACTCAGTACAACCAATTCAAACTTCGAAGACACGTAAGCTTGCTATGATTCAAAGTCTAGATGACTCAGGACTTTAACTTCTCAAAGATCTGTTTAAACAGGGTATTGAAGCATTTTCTCTATTTTTAAGAGAAATAAACTGGATTATCAAAAATATTCAAAGCAAATCCAAAAAACATCATCCAACCAGTAGAGCCATTTAGATTCATCTCCTCTGTGACCATGAGGGCAATAAGTTGATCAAAATCTGGTAATTCTCCTCTGACATAAACTGAAGTAATGAAGGGTTTCCATCTCTCATCATCTTTGAGTCCGTTGAGAGTATGTGCAACCAAGTCGTCGTCCTCCACATGAGCTTGAATTGATCCTAGTTGATCTGCAATCTCTTTAACTTTCAATATGTAATCATTGACCGATGTCCTTGTATCTTTCTTTATGTTATTCAACTCTTTTTTGAGTTGAATCTTCCTTGCTCTTGTACCTGTAGCATACAACCTTTCCAATGCAAGCCAAACATCTCTACTTGTGTCTAGATCTTGTATGTGTCCTACCATTGAATCTTGAATATTTTGTGATAAAATGAATATAACCCTTTTGTCTCTCTCATTCCAAAGTCTAAACTCCCTCAATTGTTGCTGATTTGGGTCCTCTGGTAATGTGGGTTTGATATATGTGCCGTCAATCAAACCATACAAGCCTCTACCTTGCAAGTATGCTGTGATTCTAAACTTCCATGCTTGATAATTGGTCTTATCAAGCTTCTCTATTTGTGCATGTTGGTCTCCCATAATACAAATGCTAAGCTTCCTCCTTTAAGCCTCTTTTCCAATGTGTGTGATGAGAAGAAATAAAATATTTACCTTGTAAATGAGGTATGTGCACCTTTCTTTGCTTGGATGTTGCTTCAGATGCCTCCTTGCAATCTTCTTCTACCTTTGTGTAGTGTTGATGATGAACTGCTTCTTTGATAGCTTCAAATTCTTCGTCAAGGTATGATAACCTTCTCCAAGCCTCCAAGTACTTGCTCTGATACCAATGTTGGATTTTATTGATCTCCAAAGTACAGCTAGAAGTAGGTGAAACCCAACAGGACCTAGTTGACTTTTTCACAAACTTGTATGCATAGACCAATTTTCTTGCAGAGCAAATTGCTCTTTACTCACTTAGAATTTTCCAAAACTGTTTCACACAAATAAACTAGACTCTAAGAGCTTTCCAACAAGATATAGAAAACCTCAAATGGATAAATACACAATGAGCTATGACCTCTGCAATATGCAACTTTAATGGAGACCTTGAAACAGAGATGAACCTGAGGACACACATCACTTGCAGAGACTACTACTCTTAACTCACAACTCCAATGGCTTTGAAACTTTTCTGAATACAAGTAGACTTAAAGAACTTTCTAACAAGCCAAAGAACACATGATTTGGATTCATACACAAGGAGATATGACCTCTGCAAGTTTGAGGTTTAATGGAGATCTTCAGCAGGGATAAAAAACAGAGAACACACACTACTTGCAGAGAGTATTGCTCTCAGCTCACAAATCCAATGATTATGAAAATTTACAGGAAGACATTAGACAGTAAGAGCGTTCCAATGAGCTATCAAACATGTAATTTGGATATATAATTAGGGAGATACAAGCTCTGCAATCTCTGCATACAAAACTACAATAGTGTAGAGATACACATATGACTCTATTGGACATCCCACAAGATCACGACTTTTCTCCTCTTTTTATAGCATGGGAAACTAATCTAAAACCTTCCTAATACATCTAAATTCGTGGTAGACACTTGGATGGAGGTATTACATGACTCAAGTGCTCAAATAAGCAAAGTATTGATGGACTTTGAGAACTAGCCACATCGACCTTCCACTATGACACCACTGAAGCTCCTTTGTGACTCACTAATTTGACTCACCATGTTCTAAAACTCACGTGGTATTTTTGCTACATTTTATGAATAATATGAGCCTTCTTGAAGTATTTGAAGACTTCCCAAAGGTATTTACATAATTTGAAACTTGTACCCTACATAAAACAAATGTTCGCAACACAATCTCCTCCACTCCTTTCACTAGAGTCTGCTAGTGGCTGGAGTGATCTCGACCACTGCGTTACTACCTTCCACTAGAGTCCACTAGTGGTTGGTGTACTGACCTCTTGAGTTATGTCTCACTAGACTCAAGTTAACTCATGTTAACTTGAGTTAGAAGGCTTTAGAGCTCCTTGGGCAAAACTCTCTCCCCATGCTCCCCATGGGGATTGAACTCAAGACCTCCTCCTTCACAACCATGAGACTTAACCACTAGGCTAAGTGGATCACTTGAATATGAAAGCACATGACTTATGCATGAGTCTATTCTTGAGATCTTTGATCCTGTAGATGAGTGACCAAACGGTGTCTGATTTCAGATTTGTCTGAAGCAGTCGGATTCCTAAACCATAGACTTACTTTATTACATCAAGCTCAACATGTGATGAAGGATGACACGTACCAGTTTTTCATTTCTATGACATGTATAGTGGTCATGCTGGTATATGTCAGGGATACTTCATTGAGCTTTATTAGATTTATCTACCGATAGTGATGGCACATTTGTTCCTTGCCAGCTCACTCATTCGGGGACATTAGGTTTTTCCTTATGTATTGATCTTTATATATTGCACTTTTTGTATTCTTGTTTTTAGGTCATTCTTGTACATTCCTTTTTATGTAATAGAACAAGATGAAGAAGATCATTTCTTCCTTGCTTCAATCTGTGTGTGCTTCTCCTTGAGAGTGAGAGTATGTGTGTGAGCTCTCTTCCTTGTCTCCTTCCTTGTGACATGGTATCAGAGCCAGCGTATCGTAGAGAGCTCGTGGAGAAGGTGACGGTGAAGAGTATGCAACAAGGCATGGAGAAAACACGATTCACAAATGACCTCCATTTGCTACAAAAATTGGCATGAAGGTAGAAGTTTTGAAGCCATCTCGACCTCCGTTTTGAGCCCACAAAGTGGGGCCCATAGAAAAACCAGGTCACTTTCAAAAACTATAACTTGCATCGTGTTTGCCAACACTCATACATTCTAGATCTAGAACTTCACGCAATTCCGTGTACTATCGATACACAAAAACTGTGTTTTTCTGAGATCGAACTGTCACGTCATAGTGTGAGAGCGTTCAAGCAAAAGTACTGCTTGTAGTGGTTTGCAGTGTTGTATTGCTGTAGAAATGGCGAGCTCAGATGGAATGAGGCAGCTTATGAGCGATAAGCTAGGCAAGAATAACTTCCATGCTTGGAGATTTCGAATGACAAATTTCCTGATGGGAAAAGGCTACTGGAAGTACATCGAAGGAGAGAACGAAAATGCTCCATAGTTACCAGAGAGGAATCGAACTGCAGAACAGATAAGAGCATATGAGGAATGGAATTAAGGAGCACGAAAGGTAATGTATTGGCTCTCTGTTAGCATACAGGATAGCATGATTGGGCACATACAAGATGCCAAGACTCCAAAAGAGGCTTGGAACAGTTTGGTCACATTGTATGAGACCAATACAAAGGCACAGAAATTGCAACTCAAGAACGAGTTGCATACCTTGGAGAAAAAGAGCATGTCAGTAAGTGACTATACCTTGAAAATCAAAAGCATATGTGAGTCACTTGCATCTATTGGAGTGAATGTAGATGATGATGATAAGGTGGAAGTATGCCTTTGTGATTTGGGAGCTGCATATAAGCAGTTCAGAACTTCTATACATACTAGGGAAAATATTCCAAATTTTGCTAATTTGGTATCTATGCTGATTATTGAAGAAAAGAATCTTGGTGAGGATTCAAACTCCCAAGGAAAGCCCAATTTTGAGTAGGTATTCACTCTGGCAAAGGAAGAGGCAGAGGTAGAGGTTTCAGAAGTGGAAGAGGAAAAAGTAACCAAGACCAAGGTCAACAACAGAATAATGCAGGAGTAAGAGGACAGTTTCGAGGCAGGGGGAGCCAAAGAGGTCGTAGAAATTTCCAAAGAAATGATTCAGGTAATGATAGTAAAGGATGCTGGAATTGTGGTAAACCTGGACACTTTGAACCTGATTGCAGGTTGAAGAATCAAAATAACAGAAGGCAACAAAACAACTATGCATCCACAAGTGTAGATGATTCTGAGAAGTTGTTTATGGTTCAACATCACATGATGAATACGATGTTTGCTGGTGTTTCAAAATCGAATGATAATGTCTGGTATGTTGATTCAGGTGCTTCAAATCACATGAACAATCATGCAGAATGGTTTAGTACTTTGTAGAGTCAGTTTCTGGATATGTTGAAACAGGTGATGACACATCACATCCTATTCAGCATACAAGAAACATAGCACTATCTTGGAGGATGGAAAGGTAAAACATCTTGCTTATGTGCTGCATGTTCCAAATATAACAAAGAATCTAGTTTTTGTTGGACAAATGGTTGACCACAGATTACAAGTCAGGTTCAATGCTGATGGATTATATGTAGAGGAGTACGAGCAAGATGGACAATTGGTTGCCAAAGGAAACAAAGTGGGTAGGATGTTCACCTTAAATGTGAATTGACTAACCACTTTCCCCAAGAGCCATGATTGGGGATTACTTCTAAAACCTCCCTCTTATGATGTGGCTCAACCATCTCTTGCTTATCATTTCTTGAATCCAACAATCCCTATTACAATCTTGCTTATCATTTCTTGAATCTAACCATCCCTATTACAATCACGCTAAAAATTAGACAATTCGACCTCAAGAGCATCTTAATATGCACAAAATTTCTTATTTAAATGTAAGAAAAGTAGAAAGTTTGTGCAATAAGCATGTGAAAACAATAAGAAAACTTGTCACTTTGAAAAATGGAAAGTCACGTTGCTCGTTCCTTAGAATCCCTTGTGATTCAACTACTTTAATACTTGGAGTTGTGAAGAATTACCTCCAAATTATATTCGATTTGTAACTACTCTAATACTTGAAGAATTAGCTCCAAATTATATTCGATTTGTAACTTAAAGTGTCGATTGAACAAATGGTAGAGATACTACATCTACCTTCTCACTCACATATCATTCAATATTTCGCCCTCCTTAATTCAGAAAATCAATTAATAAAGTTGTTGGTGTTCTAAGTAATGGGATGACGAAGAAAATTCATTCCTTTTTTTTTTAAAGAGGAAGTTTGATCGAAGCCTAATCTCTCTAGCTTGAATTAGATTGAAAGTACAATTGCATAGGTGAAAAGCATAGTACCCGTGGGACCTCCCATATCCTGCAAAGTAGGGGTTAGACTATCAAAGGCAAGACTGAGAAAGGACTATTCAAAGGCATTTGCTTTATAACCCTCTCGTCCCACTCATGTGGGGCCCATTTGGATTTGATCGTGTTGCTCTCTAGAAAGAACACTCTATGATTTCTAATGAGTGGAGGCTTCTTACAATTGGAAATTCTTTTGCCTAAAAGGAATAGAGATTCTCGATCAACCATTCTTTAGGAGGGCTTCCAAAGTTGCCAGCACACCTCTCTTTCCATATTTTCCATAGAGTCTCCCCTCTTATAGCATTCCATAGTGTTGAGGAACACTCGATCACTTCACCCAACAAAGCTTGCTTCTAGTTCATTTGTCCCTATAATAGCATGATTCTCTCAAGGGCCTGTCAAACTGATATTGAATTGGGGCATGAAAAGAAAAGGTGTCCCAAGTCTTCCGTGCCACGAAGGCATCATTTGCACCATGGGGGGACCCCACAATTTTTGTTAGCTTTAGCATTGATCGAGATTCCACATCGTAGGATCTACCACATAAGCACATACTTTCTTATCTCAATGATGGGTGCCAAATGGATTGGAACTTGAAGTCCCACCTCCAGCACAACCAATCCAGACACCACTTCCTATTGAATTTGACATGAAATTCCACATCCTTCTTCAATCTCAGAATTTTCTCAAGGCTATCGCCATTGTGCCATCTTAGACCCTTAGGGTGAGAAGTGTCCCCACCAATGAGGAGGCAAGTCCTCGAGCGCTCCCAAGCATTGAATATGCTATGCAATAAATGCCATTCTTCATAGTCCACTCTTTTGGCTTGATCAATGTCCTCCAATCTAATCTGTTGAAAAGTTTTTTGGTTGGACAGGTGTCTTCACAAATAGAAGCCTTTGTTCCAAAGCCACCTAGCTTTATGGAGGTTCAAAGAATCCACACCTCTGATGCCCTCGATAGGGAATGAGATCGAATCCTTCTGTCTAATATTGGTTGCCCATTTCCAATCTTCATTGATTCCAATAAACTGTTTAACGTTGTTCCAACTCTTCCATAGAGAACAAACCAAGCTTGAGCCTTTGGGAGTCATCGAAAATGGGGAGAACAATATGGTGAGAAAGCTGAGATGCTTCCACCCCGAGAGGCCCACAAGTTTAAGAGTATTCCTGTTTCTAAAAATAAACTTGGCCCAAGAGGCATCACTATTGCTCCATGTTTTAACTAACCATTTTGGTGCTAACTTATTGGCCATTCCTTCGATGTCTAGAATGGCCAAACCACCTTGATCCTTTTTGGCTAATGTAAGTAGTCCATTTCATTTTGGGGATATCCCTTTTGTTAAGGTCACCTGTCTAGAGGAAGTTCCTTTAGATTCTCTCCAATTTGAAGATCTCTTGGTTTTTTGGTCTCCAACAGGAGAGAAAGTAAAGCATCAAAGAGAGAAGGAATGTGTTAATGACCATAGCTATTCCAACCAGATTAATCAGCATACCTTTCCAATACATCATCTTGATCTTGAGCTTAGAGAGAGCCGAGTTCCATTGCTTCTACATTAAAACATTGAATCCCATCATAATACCTAAGAAACGAAAGATTTGACCACTAGGGATCAACTGACAACCATGGTCAATAAGCAAATGATAGGGGTTCCCAATCACTGCCTTGTAAGCAGTTTTAGAATGATTTATTTTGGATCCAGAAGCCTCACAAAAAGTATTCATACAACTCCAAAAAGTGTCAATGCTTAACATGTCATTATGCACAAAGACATTAGTATCATCAACGAAAAGTCTCATGATCATCTGATCTTGATTGAGAGGTAGATTGAGGCTCTGAATACAACTTAAGTGAGCTTGATGGTTAACAAGGTAGCTGAGACCATCGATCGCGATAGCAAAAAGAAGAGGGGCCAACAGGCACCCTTATCTGATAGAACGTTTTAATCTAATCACTTGAGAGAGTTGACCATTGATGTTTATTTGAGCAGTTGCATTTCCCAGTAGAGTAGAGATCATCTTAATGATTTTTCGGCCATAGCTCATCTTTGAACGATTGGAGAATGAAGTCCCACTCGAATCTGTCATAAGCTTTGTTGAAGTCAATCTTAAGGACGAGGAAATCTTGCATTGATTCCTTGGTAAAAACTAGTCCTTCTCAAATATCAATGATAGCCTCGAGGATGAACCTCCCCTTAATGAACCCTTTTTGATCCTCACTGATCGAGTCTCGAAAGTGACAAGTAATATGGTTTGCAATTGCCTTTTACAAGGTTGGAACACGTTCTTGAGGCGGCCAATTACGATGCTGCAAACCGATTACAAAATTCAAACCGATTACAAAATTCATCCTTTTACAAGGTTGGAATTCTTCTCCATTTAATGGATTTAAGGCTCGAAAAATTGATTTAGTATGGTAAAGGGAATAAGGATAGGTCAAGCTCATATCAACTTGAGATGCGATAAACTGTGGATGAGATGTGATAAAGTGTGCATGATTAAAAGGGCAAGTCCCATGCACACATAAACATTTAGATATGTCAAGAGTTTGAGTGGAGAACATCACACTTCTGCTATTAGGGTGAAGATTCAAGAACATGTCACTTCTGGTTCATGTCTACTGTGGCACGTGAAGCATATAAATAGACAAGAGGAAATTTGGTGATTGAGGTCTTCCTCATCGTGTTTGTGAGTATTTCTTTCCTACATCGTTTGTCCATACCCTTTGATTTGTTCTGAATACACACACATTCCAGGAGTACAAAGTTGCCACTGGCTCTTATCACTGTCTAAGCTTCGTTTTCACTTTCGGAGAGGAGGAAGAAGCAAAACACTCTGCATCGTACCAGCCAACATCTGCTTTTTTGTTCGAACAGTAGAATGCACGAATGATGTATTGAACACTCCACGTGCAGAGAGAGCGAACATCAACGCTGTCCTTGGGCGTTCTGCACAGACCTGAAAAACCATGTGAAATGGCTTGGCCATGAAGAAACGAGTAGAGTGGAAAGAATGGAATCTGATATGAAAATATGAGTAGAGCTCTGACCCTCGAGGGACCTAATACTCCTCGTTGTCTGAGCTAGTACAGGGAGAAGACCACGACATCTATTATCGAGTTTTTCGCGGGAAACTGTCCATGGAACCTGTGCTGTGGACCACAAGGGAGGGGCAAGCAGTACTTCTCTCAGGCTTCGTGCTTCTCTTGTTATCTGTACTCATGCTTCTGCTCCAGTGTCGCCAGCACAAGCTCCACCTCCCTCCGCGTCCCTTCCCTTCTATTCCGCTGCTTGGGGATGTCCATCATTTACGTGAGTACAGGAGGACGCTCTCCCTGGAGGGCCTCCGGAGAAGGTTGGGTCCGATATTTACTCTCTACGTGGGAAGCACTCCCATTATCTATATCACATGCGCTGCTCTTGCCCACGAAGCCCTCATCGAGAAAGGGTCCCTCTTTGCGGCTCGTCCACACTGGCCTGCAAACGCTATTTTCAATAATAACTTCCGCACCATCAGCTCTGCGACGTACGGCCATCTCTGGCGCATCATGCGCCGGAACCTGGTGCAGGAGATGATGAGCATGTCTAAGATCCGTTCATTCAAACATTTTCGGCAAAAGGTCCTTGATGATCTGTTGCTCCAGATTGCCACCGAAAGCCGTCATAATGGAGGTATTCTTTCTGTATACCCCAATCTTCGGATGGCTATGTTTCGCCTCCTCTTAGTTATCTGCTTCGGGTTTGAGTTCTCTCAAGCTGCAGCGCAAGAAATCAGTTCCCTGGCAGACGAGATGATGAAGTTGGCTCTTCTGCTCGGATTCTTTCCTTTCTTACGCGTTTTTAACTGGAACAGACGGAAGCATGCTCTCGCCATCCGAACAAGGGAGATGCAGGTTTATGTGTCTCACATTGAGAGACATAAGGAACTTGCGAAGGTTGGGAAACTAGTTGTAGGAAGCTATTTGGAAACTCTTATCCACATGGATGCTGGCACAAAGCTGTCTACAGAAGATCTTGTTTCGCTTTGTGCAGAATTTCTTGCTGCTGCTATTGATACAACTGTCACAACACTTGAATGGACCATGGCCTGCCTCATTGCAGACCCTTCAATTCAGGCGAAGCTCTATGCTGAAATTCATGATGTGGTGGGAGACCGGCATGTTGAGGAGACTGATCTCCCTAATCTGCCTTACTTGCAAGCAATCATGAAAGAGACTCTTAGGCTCCACCCACCTGGCCATTTGTTATTGCCACATGCTGTATCAGAGCCATGTAAGCTAGGAGACTATGACATCCCAACAAATGCAATCATCCAATTCCATGTTGTGTCTATTTCAAGAGATGGTGCCATTTGGGATGAGCCCTTGAAGTTCAAACCTGAGCGGTTTTTGGTATCAGAAGTAGACATAACAGGAACGAAGGAAGTAAAAATGATACCTTTCGGAGCAGGCCGCCGTATTTGCCCTGCCCTTAGTCTGGCATCAATTCATCTTGAGCTCTTTATTGCACACCTTGTGCAGAAGTTTTCATGGGCTAATGTTGCAGGTAATCCATTGGACATGGGCGAGGATCAACAATTCTTCACTGTCCGTATGAAGTCACCTCTCAGAGTGCTAGTGCAGGAGAGAGGGGCATGTTGATTTCATGTTTGGGATGCAGTAGGCTTGCATGTACTATATGCTTAGCAATGTATATGTGGAAAATGATTCAAGCTCCTGCTTATTGGAAGAGTGTGAAGGATGTGCCTCTTTCAGCATGGAAGCTGTCGTTGTGCTGTCATACATTTTGTAATCCTCATCTTCGACGACTGGATTTCATGTGATACAGAGGTTTGGTTCTGATACTTGAAGAGAGTCGAAGCATTTGGCACATACTACTGTGAATACTCATAGCAAATGGACTGCATTTCCAAGCAAGGAAAAACAGAAGGATGGCTGTTGTTCAAAATAACCTTAAGGATTCTATGGGAGTTGAAGTTTCCTTGAACTCAAATGTCTATATTATGATGTATTTTAATGCGAACATTATTCAAATTACTACTATCACCATCACCAGTGCTATCGTCAAAACCATTAATAGGTGTCTGAAGTTGAGGAAATGTCAAAACGACAATTGCTTCACTCGTGTCATATGACAGAATTGATGCATGTTTAACCTTGTCTTTCCAACCCTCTACTCTTCTCTCAATTAGTGTATTTCTCCGCCCATTTGCTTTTACCATCCCCACGACAAGTTTGTCTGCATGCAATAGTGCATTTCCCACGTTCAAGTCCTTTTCTTATATCTCTTGATTCTCCTTTTAGCCTAACCAAGAAAAAGGGTGGTGAAGGCCTAGCTTCTTAGAAAATTGTATTTATAAAGGGCGAAAATTGTGTATGTGTGGTGCATCCGTACAAAATCATAAAGTTTACATCTATTCATGCATGAAAAGACTCAAGAACTTTGTCCAAGCCTGCATAACCTAGTGGCGGACACTTTGAGTCTGGGGGGGGGGAAGTCTTGAGTTTAAATCATGGCTGGACATATCCATGAGATCCCCAAGATGGGTGCCTCTACGTTACGAGGTTGGGTGTGTGTGAATCTTGATTCACTTTATGTTTGAAAAAGAAAGGACTTAAGAACTACACTCCTCACTTATGGTCTCTATCTCAAGGTTGAGTCTACCTCATTGGGTTGCTACCAACCACACAGTCTTACAGTTTGCGAGGAACATGAGACAATTTATGTGAGGAATATGGAAAAAATGTTTGTACCCTCACCACATGGTGAAATGAGATAACGATCAATGAAGTTCTTCCAAAAATGAGATAATGATGAATGAAGTTCTTCCACATTTCATTTCTTCGTTCATTGATAAATATACTCCCATCTTCAGCTCTCATGAGGTATGAAGACACACTAAAGCTAGCATGTCATTCTCGACAAATCGAAATCTCTCCGCTACTCTCTCTGGGTCGAACTCACTAACTTGACTTACTTCTTGTACAATTCGTGTGGGACATCATATCTCCTATCGACAAGCCGTTGGCTTCGCGGGATGATGTTGGTGGTCTCATTTATGAAGGGGCGAGACATTCTTTCAACGCTTAGTGGCACCTTCAAATATGTGTCGAGGCTCACCTCAGCACGCCGCTTCCATCAAAGATCAAAGTGGACTTGGGCGAAGGGGATGTCTGGGAACAAGACATTAATTACAAAAACCTACCTAATACGTGCTTTCGCTGTGGCCAACAAGGCCATAGGATTAAAGATTGCCCACTAAGATAAAAATGTAGAAAAAACAAGAAGCACCTAGAAAAGCTCAAGACAATAATGGAACACTGAATCACCCGACAACGAAGAGGAAGTTAAAGGCCCCCAAAACTCAGAAACTGGGGCTCACGGAAGTCAGAAGAAGAAGGAAAAGAAGCCCTAGGGCGATTTCTGAGAGAAACCACATGCTAGATACCCCCCAAACAACTTGTATTGCAATCTAGAAAAAGAGATTAATGAGCTTGATTACCCAGGTAGGAACCAATTTGAGGCGAATACCAACGACAAATCCCTAGAGATCCCTGATAACAAAGAAACCAGTCAGGAGGGTTACACTACAAGCAAAGAAGACGACTTTACCACTAGCAATGAAGACAACATGGATAGTGAAAGTTCCATCATTGGATTGACGATTCCGGAAGCAGTTTCCTATTCAAGACGAATCCAAGAAGAGGAAGGATAAGGTTCCCTCCCGCAAAGAGAGTAGCTTACAAGAATGATCATCATCTTGGTAAATGCAAGGGGGTTGATCGACCCCTCAAGAGTGACTATCATTGGTCAATGGCTTCGTGACATTAGCCTAAACCCTGGATTTATCTGTATTCAAGAGACTAAAATTGATGGTGCAGACCAACAGAAATGCCTTAGACATGTCTCTCCAGCCCATGTTTGGATTTCAACATTGCACTCCCGGGGGTCCGGTGGGACGGTAATTGGTATAAATCAATTTTGGTTTGAAAAGCTTGAGAGCTATATTGAAGACTAGAGCCATAGATGGATTGCCATTTCCTTTGGTGCCCCTTTTCGATTTACATTGGTTTCTATGTACGCCCCTAACGGGGAGGTGGAGAGACTAAACACCTGGGCCTCCTTAGACTCGCTCCCTAGAACGTGCTTGTTTGCGGCGACTTCAATATGGTGGAGGAACCTTTAGACAGATGGAATGGCAAGGGCCGGGTCATTGACAGTCGAGAGAAAGAAACTTGGGAGAAAACCAAACTACACTTGGATCTAGTCAAATTCAAAGATTCGAACGGCTTTTCGTGGTCAAATCTCTAAGCGGGCGAGGACCTGAGGAAAGATAGACTCGATAGAAGCTACATTGCTCAGAGCATTATTCATTAGTGGGGCCTTCCTTCCCTCTCGCAACACAACGACCTCGCCATCTCTGATCACTACGTGATCATTATTTCCTTCTAGCCTCTCTCCAAAACCTGTAAGCCTCCTTGGTTTCATGCCTGCTTGACTTCTTTCTCTCTCCCCTCCGTCCATCAAGAAATTGCCAAAGTGTGAAAGGAGGCTTTTGCTTCCTGCTTGTCCCTAGCCAAGAGCTGGAGATGCACGATCGATAAGTCGGGGTAGATCATGATAAGAACTAGGAAGATGCTCCAGTCTATTCGGTGTGGAGGCAGAGAAGCTCTATATCATAGACTCTGGAAACTTGAGGAGGAAGTGAACAAAGGAGAAGCTCAATCCCAGAAGGGTCTACAAAGAATCAGAGTGCTATTGAGATACGAGGAAGAAATACAAAGGAAAAATCTGCAAATTTTCTTTAAGGAGTGGTGGGCTGGCAAAGCCGACAAGCCCACCAAAGAGATGTGCAGCATCCTTAAAAGGAAACAAAATAGAGAATCGATCCCCCTATTGCTAGACCCAAATGGCGTTGCTTGCAATTCGAAAGAAGAAAATATCAAAATCATTGAAGAATATATTACGAGACTCCTGGGGATCTCGACTCCCCTCTCCCCTCATAGACGTGACTGCAAGGCACCATCTCTAGGGTATCCTCCCACATGATCCCACACAACCTTTGATCCTTGCTTGATGCCCCTATCTCGGAAGGAGAAATCATTGAAGTCATTGACACCCTTCCTAGTGGGAAAAGCCCAAGGCCAGATGGGCTCACTAATGAGTTCTTTAAGTCCTTCAAGTCAGTTTTGGCCACCCCTCTTCGCTTGGTCTGACAAGAGGCGCTTGAGTTTGGCACGCTTCCAACTTGTCTCAACAATGACATCATCAAATTAATCCAAAAAAATGGGGAAAAGAACAGAATTGAGAACTGATGTCCGATTACGATGTTTCAAACAGGATATAAGATCATTGCTAAAGTCATAGCCAATAGAATTTTGGACATCTCAGAGCTTGGTTAAGCGAGGACCAAAAGGGTTTCATCAAAGGCAGGTCAATTTTGGAAGCCATAATTGATAGTTTGGAACGTCTCGACTTCACGGATGAGTCAAGATAAGATGTGGTTTTTCTCAAGATCGACTTTGATAAAGCTTATGACAGGCTAGAATGGGACTATATTTTGCAATCACTCAAAGATCTCGGTTGTACCCGAAAATTCACCAAGATGATCTCGACGGTATTGGGTAACACGTCGACTCAAATTAATGTTAACGGTCAACTTTTGAAGGCGATCAAATTAAAACGATCAATTAGACAAGGGTGCCCTTTGGCTCTCCTTCTCTTTGCCATTGCCACGGAAGCGCTTAGCCGGCTGGTGGAACAACAGGTGGAAGTTGGTAATATCAAAGGCTTCTAGCTGCCCCATAACCATGGCCATATGACCATGAGACTTTTTGCCGACAATATGAACACGTTTGTCCACAATGATTATTCGAGTCTAGAGACGTTTTGGAGGTGCTTGGACACTTTTTGCGAAGCCTCTGGATCCAAAATCAACCACTCAAAGGCCGCTTCTCGAGCTATTGTCGGGATCCAACCTGTCCTTCTCTTTGAACATGGTTGCCAAAACACTCCCCTAGGTCAAGTCTTCCGGCTTCTTGAGATTCCCTTGGGCTTTGTATCTCGATGGAGCAGCACTAGAACTGGGTCCGGGTCAGACTCGAAAGAAAGCTAAACTAATGGAGAGGTATGCAAATCAATCTAGCAGGTCGATTGGAGACCGAAAGAGCAAGAGTTGTCCAAACTAGAAAGTATTTGCATAAACTTCCTTTGGATGGGAGACCATAACAAGAGGGGAGTTCCTAAAATCAAATGGTCCATCTGCACTAGCCAAAGGGATAGTGGGGGCCTTGGTATTCTGGACATGAATTGCATGGCTACCAAACTGGTAGCAAAATGAACGATTAAGGTGTGGTGCAATGGGGAGTCTTCATGGGCCAAACGGATATTCAGAAACAAGAATGCAATGACTTTTGTGGGATCAGGCATCATAAAGTGCTTCTCCTAATTAACAACAAGCTTAAACCCAAGTGGGCCCCACATGAGCGTGATGAGAGGGTGTACTTTTCTTTTCCGTTTATTTAATACAAGTCCGGGAGAGTAGGCTAAGGCCGAACTTCCTTTATTAAAAAAAAAAAAAACATACTTCCATTTGTTCCACATGTGTCAAGTGGACTGTTGGGCCATTCACCTTCAGGGTGGGGAGCGAGAATTCAAGTCCCTTGGACCTTGTGGATGCTCCCCAACCATATGGTTGGGATGTATGTCTCTCAGCAAAGTGGATTTCGGCCTTCGTGCATCCTTTCGAATGTAACGGGCCTTTGGGCTAGGTGTTCCCTCTCGGCCTTCGGTCTTGTCAAACTAGTATTCGTGTCTGGCCTTAGGGCCATCCCTTCCCCAACTCTACCCTAGCAGGCCTTTGGGCTCTGTATCTTAGCAGTGTTCAAATGTCTGCTATAATCTCTATTATTCTATGAGCATTCTTGTTATACTTGATTGGAAAAGGGCGTCAATACATGGCAATCAATGGGAATCATTTCAACAAGGATTGTTAGTGTTCATTGCTCCAAAATAGAGAATAGAATTCAATTGTTTCCGGACTAAACCATTGGGATGGTTTTAAAAGTACATACTAAATATCATGATAAGTACAAAGACCAACTACTATTTCTTATGATATGATGTATAAGGATAGATTAAACATCTAATTCTCACTAAAAACACACTAATTTGGTCAATTCTCAAGTCTTGAGCATTGGTATGCTGAGTTTTCGACTCCCAAGCTTCCAAGAAATCAAGCAATCACTAGAACCGAGGACATGATGGTCCAATAGGTAGAATCAATGTCTATGTAGGATTGAAATAAATGTAACAAGAGGAATTACCTATAAATGGACATGTAAAGAAGGATGCCAAATTTTGCTCATTACGACTACCCCAAAAGATGTGATAGTGCTGCCGAAATATGTGCGTGTTCCATCAATCGACCACATGTCTCTTAGTCTTCCTCAACCACTTGTGCACATAAGAAGATGCACATTGGGTGCCTTTAAAGTTGTTGTTAGCCCAAGCCCCTCACCTTATGGCGTTCACATATTTATGCTACATTCAATTATTTCTTCTTCTTAGACACATTCTATTCCATTAATAAAAAAAGAGTATGTACCATTTACTCTTTCTGATTATACCTTCCTCTACCCTTGCCTTGTGCACATTGTCTTCTTACCTTGCTTCTTTGATTGCATACATGCAAAGCATGGGGTTGATTTCCCTTCATTTGACCATCACTAACGTTCATCTCCTAAGTCATCATAAGGGTAATTCATTGCTCCATCTTTGGAAATTTTCCTTCACATGAACGGAGGTTGTGAAGGGCTTCCATTCATTGTCATCCATGAAAATAAGTGAACGGCATCCGGAACCAAGTCATCATCACTTACATGACTACTCGAGCCCAAAGCATCGGGTTATTCCTTCAGCTTTATAATATGATAATTGATGGTGTTCCTAGGGATCTTTCTCAAGTTTCTAAACTCATTATGTATTTTGATTTACCTTGCATTAGTTGATGTAGAACGTAATCTTTCCTTGGCTTCCCAAACTTTCCTGACAAGATGGTTCTTGTATGTGCCCAATGACCTTGGATCTTGTTGGTGCAAGACAATCAACAATTGAAGGTCTTGAAGTCCGCAGAGATTTCAGCAAAAATTTCCTTAAAAAGGTCACCGGAAGGCTACCGGAACAGTACCGGAAGGTCACAGGAAAGTCACCGGAATGTTACCGGAATAGTTCAATTTTACAGTTTTCAGTTCATGAAGAGTTGAAGGATGAAAGGAAGAAGAAAAGAACAAATTTTGAAGCGTGGAAGAAAACCGGAAAAAGATGTACACATATGTACAGTAGTATAGTCAAGTTGTAAGCTTGTACAAATTTATCTATAAATACCTGAAAAATGTCGAGGCGCATAGGTGAGGAAGAATGAGAGGCGTAGATAATAGAATGAGAGACATAGAATGAGAGAATGAGAAGTTAGATGTCATGAGACATATGAAAAGTTAGTTGAGTTTTCCTCTCATCACTCAACTGTAACTTTCTGAGTAATCGAAGAAAAATTGCGCCAAAATTTCTGTGTGTTCTTCATCTGTGTTAGATGATTTGTGAAATCCTTTTGAGGATATCTAAGTCTATAGTTAATCAATCTATAGCTTAAGTTTCAGAGTTTAATTGTAAACAGAAACTGAGAATTGTAAGTAGGAACATTCATATGTGTTGAGTGTTCAGAGTTTACTGAAACAGGCGCATTTTCGGTGATCAATGTTTTGATCATTTCTCAGTGCATACTTTAAAGTTTTGCATGAGTGAGAGCTTAATCTTTAAGTTAGAAGATAAGCTACTTGTAACCAGAAGCATTTGCTTAAACGGGTTCTATTCAAGGAGAACCAAGTCTTAGAAGGTACAGGTGTGAAGTCGACTGTTCAGAATGACAGTTTCAGACATAGGCGACACTCCAGACAAAGTTTCATAAAAACTTTCCGCGTTTGATAGATTAATTTGAAGAAACTGTGCAGCAGAAATGTTTGTGTTGTGAAGTTTTGACTTACTCTTGGTATAGAGGTGCTCTAATCACAAGAGTAGGTTATTCTGAAGGAGATTAACATTCTCCAACAGTGGTATCAGAGCAGGTATCAGAGCAGCAGTGGTATCAGAGCAGCAGTGGTATCAGAGCAGGAGACACCAAAATCAAAGAAAGGAGGTTCCCGACTGCTGCAGTTACAAAGAATTCAACAACCGAAGAACTAGAAGGTGAAAGCTTGAAGGCGAAACCTGAAGAAGAGATCATACGGCATCAAGAAAGACAAACGGAGTCCAATTTGAAGTAAAGGTACATATATTATTCATAAAAGTTGAAGATTTCAATACACAGGAAGACACAAGATGGGAGATTCTCTACAGATAGAGAAACTGGATAGGGAAAACTATCCTGCGTGGTCAATGAGGATGGAAGCTCATCTTATGAGCAAAGATTTGATAGCTTATATCACAGGAGAAGAAGAAAAGCCACAGTTCAGAGATCCTAGTGTTCCGACTAGGGAAGAATTGGCAGATTTGAAAAATTGGATGAAGAAAGATGCGCAAGCTAGAAGCATTATCTATATGGCAGTAAATGATTACTTGTTACCTCATATTCGAGGTCTTGAAAGTGCAACTGACATTTTGAATGCTTTGGAGGAGCATTTCCAGAATACTACTAAGTCAAGGAAGGCATCCTTATGGGCAGAATTTACAACCTTCAAGAAGAAGGCTTCTCAGTCCGTTTCAGACTATGTGACAAGAATGAAAGATATTGCAGATGCTTTAGGAGCTGTTGATGAAGACATTGAGGAGGATAAATTGGTAAGGCAAATTCTTACAGGCTTAAGAGGTGATGACAAATGGAAGCCGTTCATTTTGTCTACAGAGTTATCGCTTGATCATTTCACTCCAGATTTAAATCAGTTGCTAGGTCATATGCTAACATTTGAGAATGATATTAAAGGAGATGGTGACAAGAGTGCAGGTCACGCAATGTACTCAAAGGATAAAAAGAAGAATAGCAAAGGAAAGCAACAAGCAAATGAAGATGAAGGAACAACTAGCCAAGCCAACTTCCTAAGAGGAAGAGGAGGTGGCAAAGGTAGAGGAAGAGGCAGAAACAACAAAGATGGAGGCAAAGCTTGCTGGATTTGTGGTAAGACAAATCATTTAGCTAATGATTGTTGGCACAATACTCAAAGTAATAATGGATATAGTCAAAGTTACAATGCAAGAGGAAGAGGTGGCAGAAATCAAAGAGGAAATTTCAGAGGTAGAGGTGGTAGGAGTTACTTTGGAAGAAATGCAGGTAGAGGATTCCAAAGTCAACAATATAACAATACCTACTACAATTACGCTTCAGAACAGAAGGAGGATTCAACATTGATATTGAATGCTACTTGTGAAAGTCAGAGTGAAGATCAAAGAGTCTTCTACATTGACTCAGGGTGTAGCAATCACCTGAGTGGAAACATATCATTGATGACTGATTTGGAGAATAAAGTTTCTAATCATGTTGTTCAAACAGGTGACAACACAAAGCATAAAGTGCAGTCGATTGGATCAGTGAAAGCCAAAAACGGCAGTACCTTATTGGGTAAGGTTCTGTATGTTCCTACAATTCCTAAGAATTTGATAAGTGTAGGACAAATTGTTGAAAAAGGATATGAAGTAAGATTCACTAATGAAGGAGTATATGTGGAAGATCCCAGTCAAGGGTATAAACAGATTGTTTCAGGAAAGAAAGAGGGAAGACTGTTTACACTGAAGATTCAAGGCAACATTGGTCAGGCCATGTTTACATATGAAGGACAGAAAATTTCTGAGTTAGATCTTTGGCACAAGAGGCTTGGACATTTCAATGAAAGAGGTATTAAAGATATGGTTAACAATGGTTCGGTGCTTGGATTGCCTAATGTTGCAGGTCAACATATGACATACAAATGTGAGGCATGTCAATTTGGTAAGGCTCATAAGAACTCTTACTCCAAGCATGGTTTTATGCACTCAGAGAAGCTTGAGTTGGTACACACAGATGTGTGGGGACCATCAAAGGATTTCAGTATAAATGGATCAAGATATTATGTGATTTATGTTGATGATGCTACCAGATGGATCACTATCTATGTGATCAAGGATAAGTCAGAAGTATTCAATACATTCAAACATTATCATGCGTATGCAGAAAGAACTACAGGTCATAGACTGAAGAGACTAAGATCAGATGGAGGGGGAGAGTATTTCTCCAACGAATTCAGTGATTACTTATGGAATGCAGGTATAAAAAGGGAAGTTACTTGCAGATATTCTCCTCAACAAAATGGTGTAGCAGAAAGAAGGAACAGGACTCTTGTTGAGTTTGCAAGGTCCATGATGAATGAGAAAAATTGCCCTAATTATTTGTGGGCTGAAGCTGTAAATAGAGCTACTTATTTGGTCAATAGGTTACCATGTAAAGCCCTGCAAGGTATGACACCATATGAAGCTTGGTGGGGTAAAAGACCTATCCTGGATCATTGCAGAGTATTTGGATGTGTGGCATTTGCATATGTGCCATCACAATTAAGACACAAATTGGAACCTAAAGCTGAAAAATATGTTTTCATTGGTTATGATGACAGACAGATGGGATACAGGTTGTGGAATCCATCCACAAAACATTTTCTGGTTTCGAAAGATGTTACGTTTGATGAGCAAAGTTCTTGGTATGCAGGAACAGTTAATGTCAATACAGGTGATGAAGAAGAAGTGAGTCAGAAGAAAGGTAAATCAAAGGTTCAAATAATTGATGAAGAAGAAAATTATGAAGTGCAGAAAGAAGTTGAAGAAAGGCCAAGATTTGATCCTGAGTGTGAAGAACCAGAAACCTCAAGGACTGGAGAACTCAGAAGGTCATCAAGAAATAGATGGCAACCTACAAGGTACAGTTATGATACTTCATTTTTGGCTACGAAAGATTATGCTTACATAGTGAAAGCAGATGAAGACCCTTCTACATATGAAGAGGCAAAAGGTAAGGAAAAATGGGAAAAAGCTAAAATCAAACATGGGATTTAGTTCCTAAACCAAATAGCCAGAAGATTATTGGATGCAAGTGGGTCTACAAGACCAAAAGATTTGCAGATGGAAGTGTGTCTAGATATAAAGCTAGACTTGTTGTCAAAGGGTTTGCTCAGACTTATGGAGTTGATTATGATGAGACTTATAGTCCAGTAGCAAAGATGACAACCATCAGAACACTCATAGCTGTTGCTGCGAGCAAAGGTTGGAAGTTATGTCAGTTAGATGTGAAAAATGCTTTTCTGAATGGTTATATTTCAGATGATGTGTTCATGGAGCAACCTCAAGGGTTCAGAGATAAAAGGTATCCATATCATGTGTGCAAGCTCAAGAGAGCTTTGTATGGCTTGAAGCAAGCGCCAAGAGCGTGGAATTATAGACTTGTAAAGTTCTTGTAAGAACTTGGTTTTCAGGTGTCTGAAGCAGATAGTAGTCTGCTTATAAAAGCAAGTGATAATGGTTTCATATACATGTGCATATATGTTGATGATATAATCCTTACAGGAACAGATGAGTCAGGTATACAAAGACTCAAGAAGCAAATGGAAAAGGAGTTCAAGATAAGTGACTTGGGAAACTTGTCTTATTTTTTGGGTATGGAGATCACATATACTCCGCATGGAGTATTCGTGACCCAAGAAAGATATTTGAAGAACTTGTTAATCAAGTTTAAAATGAATGATTGCCGAATAGCACCTACTCCAATGGAGGTGAACCACAAACTGAGTAAGTTTGGAGGTGAAGAATTCAAGGATGTGAGACAATATCAGAGTTTGGTTGGTAGTCTTATCTATGCTACTTTAACCAGACCTGATTTATCATATGCAGTAGGAGTATTGTCTCAATTCATGCACTGTCCAAGAAAAGAACACTGGATTGCAGGACAAAGGGTGTTGAGGTACATTAAGGGTACACTCAAAGAAGGTTTGTATTATGGTTTTACATCAGATACAAACATCAAAATATACAGTGACGTAGATTGGGCAGGTAATCCAGATGACAGAAGGTCAACCTATGGATACATGTGTTATGTGGGAGATAAGCTAATCTCATGGTGTTCCAAGAAGCAACATACAGTTGCTTTGTCTTCTACTGAAGCTGAGTACAAAGGCATGGTTGAAGCCGCAAAGGAAGTGATTTGGCTAAAGACTTTAATGAAGAATTTTGACACTATACAGAGGACTCCAATCATATTTGGAGATAATATGAGTTCATTATATTTAGCTGCTAATCCTGTTTTTCATGCCAGGACTAAACACATTGAGATTCAGTATCACTTTCTAAGAGAGAAGGTGATGGATAAAGAGATTGAAGTAATCCATACTTCAACGAAAGATCAGATAGCTGATATGCTTACAAAAAGTTTGGATGGACCAAAGTTACAAAGGTTTAAAGATATGGCAGGAATAAAGAAGACAGAGAAAACCTCAATTGATGATTGAGGGGGAGCTGTTGGTGCAAGACAATCAACAATTGAAGGTCTTGAAGTCCGCAGAGATTTCAGCAAAAATTTCCTTAAAAAGGTCACCGGAAGGCTACCGGAACAGTACCGGAAGGTCACAGGAAAGTCACCGGAATGTTACCGGAATAGTTCAATTTTACAGTTTTCAGTTCATGAAGAGTTGAAGGATGAAAGGAAGAAGAAAAGAACAAATTTTGAAGCGTGGAAGAAAACCGGAAACAGATGTACACATATGTACAGTAGTATAGTCAAGTTGTAAGCTTGTACAAATTTATCTATAAATACCTGAAAAATGTCGAGGCGCATAGGTGAGGAAGAATGAGAGGCGTAGATAATAGAATGAGAGACATAGAATGAGAGAATGAGAAGTTAGATGTCATGAGACATATGAAAAGTTAGTTGAGTTTTCCTCTCATCACTCAACTGTAACTTTCTGAGTAATCGAAGAAAAATTGCGCCAAAATTTCTGTGTGTTCTTCATCTGTGTTAGATGATTTGTGAAATCCTTTTGAGGATATCTAAGTCTATAGTTAATCAATCTATAGCTTAAGTTTCAGAGTTTAATTGTAAACAGAAACTGAGAATTGTAAGTAGGAACATTCATATGTGTTGAGTGTTCAGAGTTTACTGAAACAGGCGCATTTTCGGTGATCAATGTTTTGATCATTTCTCAGTGCATACTTTAAAGTTTTGCATGAGTGAGAGCTTAATCTTTAAGTTAGAAGATAAGCTACTTGTAACCAGAAGCATTTGCTTAAACGGGTTCTATTCAAGGAGAACCAAGTCTTAGAAGGTACAGGTGTGAAGTCGACTGTTCAGAATGACAGTTTCAGACATAGGCGACACTCCAGACAAAGTTTCATAAAAACTTTCCGCGTTTGATAGATTAATTTGAAGAAACTGTGCAGCAGAAATGTTTGTGTTGTGAAGTTTTGACTTACTCTTGGTATAGAGGTGCTCTAATCACAAGAGTAGGTTATTCTGAAGGAGATTAACATTCTCCAGCAGATCTTGTGTGTGCCCATTGACAATTTTGCTAATATGTTTGGAAAGTATTGATGCTACTTATTTCTCCCTCCATTTTGTTATTGTTAGTGTCTGTCACTCTAGCACAATGGTGAATACCAACGTGAGGAGATCCACCTCATAATTTTCAATCCGTGGAGACGTGAGGACTAGTATGAAGACTATGAGCAAGTGATGGCACAAGTGTGTGAGTGAGAAGCACACAAACATGCACACACATACACACACATGCACACAAGGCAAGAACAAGGAGAGGAACAATGGAGTTCTTTGCATTAGTCAAAAAGTCTCTTACATAAGCTCGATTCACAAACAACCTAACCTCAAAAATGAGCTCTCTAGCTCTTTTTAGAGTTTTTTGATTAGCTTTGGCCTTGTCCGGCCTAGTTAAAAATTAGGTTCTAGAGCCTATTTGAGGGCTCAAACGGAGTCTAAAAATTATGAAAGTTGGTATGTAGCTAATTCTAATACTCCTCAAGCTCAAGGACTCCTTGGCTTGAACAAAATGGAGTCTATTCTACCAAAAACGGAATTTACAATGTGTGTGGAGTCATGAAAATCACTAAAGTTGGAAATTGTTTATGAAAAAAATGATTGGGCCTAGTTGCCATATTGTGCATGACTACTCCTTTGTGCTGGTATGCTCTTCATATGACTTGTATGCCAACACTCCCCCCTTCCTAGCGTCTGTCGCCCCTAACAGACCTCTGTTCTATAGGATGGTCAATATAGTATTGGATGACGTTGGTGGCTAGTTCATGTTCTCCTATTCGTAATCCTCTTGCTAGGTCAGCTTCCAATGCATCCCAATTTATTGCACCTGGGACCTCTGGTTGTGGTGTGGTGTAGTACTCGGAGTACATGGCTTGTTCACAAGCAAAGACATGGAGCAGGTGTGTTGGCTTAGGTGCAAACACTTCTGAGTGGTACTCCCAAAATCTTGATCGGAACATCTCTTCAAATGTTCGTTTATAGCATGCGGGAAGATACTTAATTTGTGCATGCCAAACATAAGCTACCCGAATGCTCGGGGTGGTGCTCATGTCGTACACCAAATCATAATTTCCATTAGTAAACCCCGGTAGCTGTACCTGTGGTGCTGCTACATTTCTAAAGGTTTTGAGTACTACATGCATCATATCTGAAATCTTAAGCATCATTTGGGCCACCACATCTGGCATGGGTTTCAAACGAGGCATCCAATGTCGAATTGTGGCCTGTATGCTATCGATGGTGGTCCCTGCGGTGGCGCTATGTATGGATAATTGAGCCACTCCTTACATTGAGCATTATTCTGTACCTTTATGTTGAATGCTTTCCATGATCGGCGTCGTGGAACAGGGCCATAGCATGGATTGTAAAGTAGATGTAAAGGCGCATTGTTCCAGGTGCGCATCATTTCAGGATATGTTTCAATAAGTTTTTGCCGCCATGTCGGTTGACGGATTTTGCCTTTTTGCGCCTCTGGAGGAAGGTCTTCGGGTTGAAATTGGGTTGCGAAGGAAGGTATCTTTCCTGTGACTCTCTGTATTTCTGCATTATAATCTGCCAAAATGATATAGTAAGGCCTATATTGGAGTTCTGATGAGAGGATAAGGCGTCTAGATGACAGGTTCTTGAAGTAATTGGATTGTAATACAGTTTCTTCTATGACTCTCATGGCCTGATTTTGCACTACTGTTCGCTCTTCATGTGAAATCCCCATTTCCTCCACTTGTCGTAGCCATGGGGGTCGCAGTGCTTCGAACGTATCCTGACCTTCTTCCGTTTGTCTTCCTCCTGGGAAGGGTTGTGGGTTATATTCTTCTTCAAACATTTGTTCCACAGGAATTTGTACTGTTTCTTTGTCAGTGGGAGCCTCTGGTGGGGAAGGTGGTCTTTCATATTGTAGTAGGCGTGCTTGCAATTCTGTGACCTGTTTCTGGAGATCTTTTAGGGCCTCTGAGTCGGTGAGAAGTGAAGCCGCACAGGAGGTGGTTTGAGGGGCAGTCGTGGTGTCTTTTTGTTGTTTCTGCTTCAGTTGACCCAGTTCCTCTGATAACTGGTCATGTGCTTCAAGCAGCATAGCATAACCTTCGAGGATTCTCTTTATGTTTTCCGGGGTCACTACTTGAAATTTTGAGGGGCTGATTGTTGCTCTGGGTGTGCTTTCCATGTTCGCCTCTAAATTTTCCTGATTCTGTAGTTGCAAGCATCGATTTTCTTCATGAGCTGCTGTAAAGTGTCACTTGAGTAGGGCCATGTTTCGCTGAAGCATTGAGTTGCGTTCCAACTGTATCTGTAGATGGCCTTCCACCACTTGTATTGCTTCTTGGTCTGTGTTCTGTAACTGTACTTCCAATATGCTATGAGCCTCTTGTAAAGTTTGGAATTGTGTCTAGAAGCGAGAATTCTCCTCTTCAAGTGCAGCAAGACGATGTTGTAGCACCTCCGAGTGCTGTTGAAGTCGTGCGTTATGTTGCTGGAGCTGATTGTACTCAGTCCTTAACTGTGATATACATGCGAGCATGGTGTCCAATGCATTGCCTATGGATGGAGATGTGGTTTGTACAATGGAAAATGCAAGGGGAGGGGATTGGGGAATGGGAAGAGTGAATGATGTGTCTATTGGAGATGTGTGGGTGGGTGAAATTGGTGGAGGGGGAATGGGAGAAGGTGGAAGTGTGGGGGGAGGGGGAGGTGTGTTGCGAACATTTGTTTTATGTAGGGTACAAGTTTCAAATTATGTAAATACCTTTGGGAAGTCTTCAAATACTTCAAGAAGGCTCATATTATTCATAAAATGTAGCAAAAATACCACGTGAGTTCTAGAACATGGTGAGTCAAATTAGTGAGTCACAAGGGAGCTTCAGTGGTGTTCTAGTGGAAGGTCGATGTGGCTAGTTCTCAAAGTCTATCAATACTTTGCTTATTTGAGCACTTGAGTCATGTAATACCTCCATCCAAGTGTCTACCACGAATTTAGATGTATTAGGAAGGTTTTAGATTAGTTTCCCATGCTATAAAAAGAGGAGAAAAGTCGTGATCTTGTGGGATGTCCAAGAGAGTCATATGTGTATCTCTACACTGCTGTAGTTTTGTATGCAGAGATTGCAGAGCTTGTATCTCCCTCATTATATATCCAAATTACATGTTTGATAGCTCATTGGAAAGCTCTTACTGTCTACTTTCTTCCTGTAAATTTTCATAATCATTGGATTTGTGAGCTGAGAGCAATACTCTCTGCAAGTAGTGTGTGTTCTCTGTTTTTTATCCCTGCTGAAGGTCTCCATTAAACCTCAAACTTGCAGAGGTCATATCTCCTTGTGTATGTATCCAAATCATGTGTTCTTTGGCTTGTTAGAAAGCTCTTTAAGTCTACTTGTATTCTGGAAAGTTTCAAGGTTATTGGAGTTGTGAGTTAAGAGCAGTAGTCTCTGCAAGTGATGTGTGTCCTCAGGTTCATCTCTGTTTCAAGGTCTCCATTAAAGCTGCATATTGCAGAGGTCATAGCTCATTGTCTATTTATCCATTTGAGGTGTTCTATATCTTGTTGGAAAGCTCTTAGAGTCTAGTTTATGTGTGGGAAACAGTTTTGGAAAATTCCAAGTGAGTAAAGAGCAATTTTCTCTGCAAGAAAATTGGTCTGTGCATACAAGTTTGTGAAAAAGTCAACTAGGTCCTGTTGGGTTTCACCTACTTCTAGCTGTACTTTGGAGATCAATAAACTCCAACATTGGTATCAGAACAAGTACTTGGAGGCTTGGAGAAGGTTATCATACCTTGACGAAGAATTTGAAGCTATCAAAGAAGCAGTTCATCATCAACACTACACAAAGGTAGAAGAAGATTGCAAGGAGGCATATGAAGCAACATCCAAGCAAAGAAAGGTGCACATACCTCATTTACAAGGTAAATATTATATTTCTTCTCATCACACACATTGGAAAGGAGGCTTAAAGGAGGAAGCTTAGCATTTGTATTATGGGAGACCAACATGCACAAATAGAGAAGCTTGATAAGACCAATTATCAAGCATGGAAGTTTAGAATCACAGCATACTTGCAAGGTAGAGGCTTGTATGGTTTGATTGACGGCATAGATATCAAACCCACATTACCAGAGGACCCAAATCAGCAACAATTGAGGGAGTTTAGACTTTGGAATGAGAGAGACAAAAGGGTTATATTCATTTTATCACAAAATATTCAAGATTCAATGGTAGGACACATACAAGATCTAGACACAAGTAGAGATGTTTGGTTTGCATTGGAAAGGTTGTATGCTACAGGTACAAGAGCAAGGAAGATTCAACTCAAAAATGAGTTGAATAACATAAAGAAAGATACAAGGACATCGGTCAATGATTACATATTGAAAGTTAAAGAGATTGCAGATCAACTAGGATCAATTCAAGCTCATGTGGAGGACGACGACTTGGTTGCACATACTCTCAACGGACTCAAAGATGATGAGAGATGGAAACCCTTCATTACTTCAGTTTATGTCAAAGGAGAATTACCAGATTTTGATCAACTTATTGTCCTCATGGTCACGGAGGAGATGAATCTAAATGGTTCTACTTCAAATCAAAAAGGATCTCAAGGACAAGCTCTTTATGTAGGATCATCAAGAGGTGGAAACAGAGGTGGAAGAGGTTCAAATAGAGGTCGAGGAAGAAGGAGCGATGATCAAAGGACTTCAAGTGGCTTCTTCAACACAAGAGGAAGAGGAAGATCAAGCGCTAGAGGTACGAGAGGCTACTACAACTACAACCAAAGACAAAGGAGTGAAGATAATAAGAACAATTGCTATATATGTGGAAGGTATGGACACTATGCCAAAGATTGTTATCAAAATGAAAATAATCAAGGTGGTAATCGAAGAGGAGGCTATTCAAGAAGAGGTAAACAACAAGGAAATTATGCAGTTGAAGGTAAAAGTGATGATTATGATTCTCTTCTTATGATGAATGTAGAAACTAAGATGAATTGCAATAGCGATGTATGGTATGTAGATAGTGGTTGTTCTAATCACATGTCTCATGATGCTTCATGGTTTTCTAGTATGCATAATCCGTCATGTAAAGGTCATGTTGAAACAGGAGATGATACAACACATAAGATTATGCAGGTTGGAGATGTTGTTATGCAGGATAAGAGCAAGAAAAATTGCTTGAAGGATGTACTTTATGTGCCAACGATCACTAAGAATTTGATGTCGGTTGGTCAAATGGTAGAAAAAGGTCTACAAGTGAGATTTAATCATGCAGGTTGCTTCATTGAGGATCCAAAGCAAAGGAGGTTAATTGCTAGAGGTCAAAAACAAGGTAGATTGTTTACATTCAAGGTAAACCCAAATCATACAAACTATTTCTCTTATGGTATGCATCGAATAGCACAGCTTGATCTATGGCACAAAAGGATTGGACACATGAATGTACACAGGTTAAAGGAGCTATCAAAGAAGAGGATTGTTGAAGGATTACCTGATCTTACTAAGCAACATATGGTGCATCTTTGTGAAGCATGTCAAATGGGTAAGTAGAGTAGACAACCTTTCAAGCATTCAAGCTATGTAAGTGATGGTTTGCTAGATCTCATACACACAGATGTGTGGGGACCTACTAAAGAGGCATCCTTGGTTGGTAATAAGTACTATGTATCATTCATTGATGATCATAGTAGAATGACATTTGTGTATTTCATTAAACATAAGAGTGAGGTCTTTGATTGTTTCAAGAAGTTCAAATCATATGTCGAAAAGCAAACAGGAAGGTATATTAAGAAGCTAAGATCCGATGGAGGAGGAGAGTATTTCTCTCAAGCTTTTACTGATTTTTTGTATGATGAAGGTATCAAAAGAGAAGTTACATGCAGGTATACTCCACAACAAAATGGAGTCGCAGAAAGAAGAAACAGAATCATAGCAGAAGCATCTAGAAGCATGCTTAATGATATGTGTTTGCCTAATTATTTTTGGGCTGAAGCTGTTAGCACAAGTGTTTACATTATGAATAGAGTTCCGACTGCTGGAGTTCATCATTTGACACCATATGAGGTATGGCATGGAAGGAAACCAAGTGTAAGTCATTTGAAAGTATTTGGTTGTGTATGTTATGTACATGTACCTAGTGAGGTGAGATCTAAACTTGATGCCAAATAAGAAAAATGTATATTTATTGGTTATGCAGATACTCAAAGAGGATATAGATGCTATAATCCTCATACCAATAAGGTTGTTGTGTCAAGAGATGTAAACTTTGATGAATCACTTTCATGGTATGCAGATAAGAATTGTTTGCAGGTCATGGATGAAAATGAAGAAGGTGTGGTTGAAGGAGATGAATGCATAGTTCAGCCATCAAGAAGTTTAAATGATGAAAGGAGTGGTTTAGATGAAGAAAGAGGATCACCTTTCAATGGAATATTAAGGCAAGAGTCACCTCCAAGTGTTAAAAGTAAAGGTAAACTCAAACTTGTTGAAGTTAATGATGATGGAGAGGAAATTAGTGATGTATGTGAGTATGGAGAATCATCAAAGGTTCCTAATAAGAAAGGAAGAGCATCTACATTGGAGGTAAGAAGAACTTCAAGAGTAAGTAAGCAACCTCAAAGGTATACTTATGAATCTTTCATGAATACTCATTATGCTTTTATGACAAAAGTTGAGCAGGAAAATGAACCCACATGTTATGATGAGGCCAAAGGAGATGAAAAGTGGGAGAAAGCAATGAGAGAAGAAATGGAAGCACTACAGGATAACAATACTTGGAATTTAGTTCCAAGTACACCAAAGCAAAAGGTAATTGGTTGCAAGTGGGTTTTTAAGATTAAAAGAAATAGTAATGGTAGTGTGTCTAGATATAAGGCTAGACTTGTAGCAAAAGGATATAATCAAACTCAAGGTGTGGACTATGAGGAAACATTTAGTCCAGTAGCAAATATGGCAACTGTGAGAACTTTGTTGGCTTTAGCTGCAAGTAAAAGGTGGAATATATATCAACTCGATATAAAGAATGCCTTTCTTAATGGTGAGTTAAATGAAGAAGTGTATATGTCACAACCAGATGGTTATGTGGATGCAAAATGTCCTAATCATGTATGCAGGTTAAAGAAGGCATTGTATGGTCTTAAGCAGGCACCAAGGGCATGGAATGCAAGGTTGGTAAAGTATCTTATGCTGCAAGGATACACAGCGAGTCATGCTGATCCTTCACTTTATGTAAAACATGTAGATGGCATGTGTGTCTATGTATGCATTTATGTGGATGACTTGTTGATTACAGGGAATGATGCAAAAGCAATTGATGAGATAAATAGTAATTTGGGAAAGGAATTTAAAATTTCAGATCTTGGTTTGCTCAGATACTTTCTTGGGATTGAAATTGTCGATGAAGGTATGTGGTTGATACAAAGAAAGTATATATGTGATATGCTGAAAAGGTTTGGTATGCAGGAATGTAAATTTGTTTCTACTCCAATGGAATGTAATGTAAAGCTAAGCGCAAAGGAAGGTGATGAGTTGCATGATATGAATGTATATAGATCCATGGTAGGATCTTTGATTTATGCAACAAAAACTAGACCTGATATATGTTATGCAGTGGGAGTATTGTCACAGTTTATGCATGAACCTAGAGTACCTCATATGCATGCAGCGAAAAGAGTGCTTAGGCATTTGAAAGGTACCATGAACGAAGGATTATTTTATAGTCATGATGCTGATCTAACTCTTAAAGTCTTTAGTGATGCAGATTGGGCTGGAAGCAAAGATGACAGAAGATCCACAAGTGGATATGTGGTAATAGCAGGAAACAAGACATTAACATGGAGTTCAAAGAAACAGCCTACAGTTGCTTTATCTTCTACAGAGGCTGAGTATAGAGGTTTAGCATTGGCTACTACTGAGGTTATGTGGTTTCAAAAGTTGTTTCATGACTTGAATGTGCAGGTTGATGTACCACTGATATATGGGGATAACTTGAGCAGCATTCATATGACCTCAAATCCTATTTTTCATGCTAGAACAAAGCATATAGAGGTTCACTATCATTATGTTCGAGAGAAGGCCATGAACAATGAAGTGCAGGTTTCTTTTGTTGGAACAAAGGATCAAGTTGCAGATATCTTCACCAAATCCTTGGATGGACCAAAGCTTCAAAGATTCAACTATATTCTTGGCATGAAGGAAATACCCTTTGAAACTTGAGGGGGAGAATGTTGCGAACATTTGTTTTATGTAGGGTACAAGTTTCAAATTATGTAAATACCTTTGGGAAGTCTTCAAATACTTCAAGAAGGCTCATATTATTCATAAAATGTAGCAAAAATACCACGTGAGTTCTAGAACATGGTGAGTCAAATTAGTGAGTCACAAGGGAGCTTCAGTGGTGTCCTAGTGGAAGGTCGATGTGGCTAGTTCTCAAAGTCCATCAATACTTTGCTTATTTGAGCACTTGAGTCATGTAATACCTCCATCCAAGTGTCTACCACGAATTTAGATGTATTAGGAAGGTTTTAGATTAGTTTCCCATGCTATAAAAAGAAGAGAAAAGTCGTGATCTTGTGGGATGTCCAAGAGAGTCATATGTGTATCTCTACACTGCTGTAGTTTTGTATGCAGAGATTGCAGAGCTCGTATCTCCCTCATTATATATCCAAATTACATGTTTGATAGCTCATTGGAAAGCTCTTACTGTCTAATTTGTTCCTGTAAATTTTCATAATCATTGGATTTGTGAGCTGAGAGCAATACTCTCTGCAAGTAGTGTGTGTTCTCTATTTTTTATCCCTGCTGAAGGTCTCCATTAAACCTCAAACTTGCAGAGGTCATATCTCCTTGTGTATGTATCCAAATCATGTGTTCTTTGGCTTGTTAGAAAGCTCTTTAAGTCTACTTGTATTCTGGAAAGTTTCAAAGTCATTGGATTTGTGAGTTAAGGGCAGTAGTCTCTGCAAGTGATGTGTGTCCTCAGGTTCATCTCTGTTTCAAGGTCTCCATTAAAGCTGCATATTGCAGAGGTCATAGCTCATTGTCTATTTATCCATTTGAGGTGTTCTATATCTTTTTGGAAAGCTCGTAGAGTCTAGTTTATGTGTGTGAAACAGTTTTGGAAAATTCCAAGTGAGTAAAGAGCAATTTGCTCTGCAAGAAAATTGGTCTGTGCATACAAGTTTGTGAAAAAGTCAACTAGGTCCTGTTGGGTTTCACCTACTTCTGGCTGTACTTTGGAGATCAATAAACTCCAACAAGGTGCTGTGGGTGGCGAAATGTCCATACTTTCAGGAGTGGATGCAAGTGTGGTGTCTACCATGTATATTGGAATGGTAGGTGGTGTGTATGTGAGAGTGGTGAATAAGTGTTGTGAGGATGGTGGGGATGGGATTGATGAGGCAGGTTGGGTGGTGGCTTGATACATTCTATAAAAGTAATCATGGGCGGGTTGAAGGAATGGTGGAATGGGGGGTGGAAAATGAGAACTTGGAGGTGGGAAAGCCATAAAAGGGGATGTGGTTGTTGGGAATCCGAAGAAAATGGATCTAGAGTCAGGATGGCCTATGGCTGAGGGCATGGGGGATGGTTGTCCTAGGGCAGACTCTATGAAGGACTCAGTTATGACGGCGGCGGTATTATATAAGGGGTTTTCCAAGGAGGAGAACAAAGTAGAACTGGAGGTTGGACTACGGTTCGGTTGACTCATCCTGGGTGACGGGGATCTCTTGGCCAGTGGTTCCTGCTGGAGCAATGGATTCAGATGTAATGATAGGTCCTTCCCTTGTAGTAATAGGAATCTGGATGTTTTTACCAGACCGTGGTTGGTCTGGAATCCTTGTGGATCATATTGAACAGGAGGCCTCTTAATCGCTGTTCGAACTGCTTCTACTATGCCATATGTTTCCGCCATCAATAAGAGACCTTCACTGTATTTTGAGTTGACTGCGACTTCTTCCAATAGCTGAGCCATGAGCACCGGACTGCTCTGTTCGGTGAGCAACTGTTGCGATCTCACTCGTTCCATTATTTGATATAGCCTACGGAGTTTTGCTGTATAAGCTAGGGCTTCCGTTATTTCTTCTACTTCTACTTCTTCTTCTGCCCTCGAGTGCTCTAGTTGTTGCGACAAAGTTCTCTGTTGCTCCTCCTCCCAATGTACATGACGGCCTTCTGTGGATTTCCTCCTTCTTTGGGAAGATGTGCCCTGTTATTTTGCATCTGAATAGAACTCTACATCAGAGAGTTGTGTATTCTGCAAGAATGATTCGAAGTGGAAGGTACTCATCCCTTCAACGTCTCCAGTCGTAGGAAATTCAAATTCAGGAGGGAGAGGAGGAGCCAAGGGAGCAGCTTGTGATGTACCTTCAGATCCAGATCTTGGTATGTGAATGGTAAAGGGACGCATAGTGGCATCCCCTCATGGCGAGAATTCCGGGGTCGTTAGAACTTCGCGTGTTTGAACACAAGGAATAGAGCCCCTCATGCACTTGGATTGATGTGTGGTGGATTTGAGTCTCTTGAACATTTGTAGTTGTGACCATGTTAAAGCACGTTCAAGAGGTACATCGTATGCTAAGCACTTGTAGATGATGCGCGTGATTGCACAACATCCATTCACCACTAGCTTCCTATGTGCCCTTTTATTTGCTTCATACAGCTGCTCTATAATCCATACAGGAAGCTTAATCGGTAATGCACCTGTCTCTGCCAAGTAAAGAGCAAACCAAATCCTCTTGTGGGGTTGAGTGAACCGATCTTGACCGGGAAACGCAAAATGTTGCATGCACATGCGAAGAGGAATTGACACATTTGGTGTGAGTGCCACCATATCTTTCAACTTTTGTAGCTTCCGATTCTTCATGTGAGGGGGAATAAGCGGATCCTTCTCAGAGGGCACATGCCTACCGTGCCTGTTGAATGTAGATCTCACCAATTCCAAAGTGAGTTCGAACCTTTTCAACTCATTGTTGTCCAATAAGGAAGGAATGACAAATGATCATGGTTTATCTTTTTCCTCATGCGCGTGTAATGTTGAGACCAAGTAGTAACATCGTAGAAGATCTGGTTTGGGGAAAGGTGCTGCAAAGTATTTGGCCAGCCCTGCATGCTCCCATATGGTCTGCAGATCTTGTGTGTTTTGGAGAGTCTCAAACTCCTTGGAAAAGAACTGGAATCTGACCCATTGCTTATCATGCTAACACTTGGACTCCCAGATATACTTGGCCTCTCCTAAGGATCCTGGCATGCCACTGAACCAATGAGAATTGGCATGGACCCTCTCTGTTATTCTTGTGGGAGGATCAAGTATAGGTATTTGTTGGAGGTGTTGTAACTCTACGGGTCGTTCAGTTGGAGGCACATCAATAGGTAGACTATCCACATCAATCCTTGCAGTACTTACTCCTGCCTATGAGCTTGGACCTGCTGGTTCTGCCATGAGAGTGCTTGTATCTGTTGATGCTTATCTGTTGGAAGAAGAGAGACACATTAGCATTGCATAAAACATGATGTTATGGTGTTCCCTCCACAATACTAACATGACATTTGAAGTGGTTAGGGGTTAGTGGGTGGAGTGTTTGGTGATGTGTGAGAATGTTGGTTAGTGGGTTAGTGTTCATCCTAGATGCATACTTTGGATGTGCAATGTACTCGGAGTGCACCTACATCAGAGGGGATTGATTTACAAAATTGGGTCAGGCGGTTTGGTACGAGGTTTAAGTCTCCAAATTTTGATTGTGGAATTGTAGCTTTTAGTGGTGATGACATGTGACGGTTTGTGGACAGGATTGTGTTGGATTTGGGACCTTTTGGGTACCCATTTCCCGACATTCCTAGGTGTGACCACAAATGTGGTGGGGTGGAGTGTAGACGTTTGCCTTTGGATGGGAGCCAATAGGACTTGTGAGTGTTGGTTCGATCTTGTGATTGGACGTGAAGTTATTTGAGCTCATAAGCAAGTCTTGGGCACCCATATTTGTCTAGCATTTGGGATAGCCTTCATTGACTGCTTTGGAACCCAAATCGAATTGGTTCGTCTAGATTGATGCCTAGGATACTCTTTCGCTGTAATCTTGGATACTGTAGCTCGTTTGGTGCTTCTTTGGGATCCTATCTCCAAAGCTGAGGGTTGTTCACCCTTGCATACCCAGATCTGCTTCATGCCAAGCGGTATTTTACATTGCACTAGTCGTAGCTCATGCTTCTTGATTATCGGCCTTCTTTGTGATGTATGTTGTCCTTCTTGCTTTCCTCGAATCCTCTTTGGAAAAGAAGGGAACTCCTCTTTGAGATCTGCACTTTTGTCAAGAGTGATAATCTTCTGCACCATAGAACTTTGGACAAGAATAGCATCGTTATCTTCATGTGGGTTCCTGGAGGAACCAGGATGGTGTCTCTTCTAGTGGCCTAAGTGCTTGATTTTCTAATTCAATTATGATGCGGTTTTGGCCTACCCAAGCCTGAAGAAGTCCACTTCTTAGGTTGAGGTTGACTGCATGATCATAGATCCAGTCTTGGCCCAAGACAAGAGGCTCGATCAGATCCTCGTCTTCACATACTAGCACTTTGACTACCATTATAACCTCTTGAATGTAGAGGGGAAGTTCCACCTCACCCATGCAAGGGGTTTCCACACCTCCCAATCCTATGAGATATGCCTCAATAGGATTGACCTTCATTGTTGTTCTTGGCAGTAAGAAAGTTGAACTGCACTAGTGGCTGCTCCTGAGTCAATTAGGGCTCTCACAGTCCTTGCACTCTTTCCTTGTCCTACCTCTAGGGTCACAAAGGGTCGTTGATCAACTATCCTATGGGAACGATCACTTGAAGCCTCGCACATGGCCATGTGATAACCTAGAGATTCTTGAGTGTTAGGCCTAGGCTGATCTCTACCTTGTCTCCTCAATTTCATTCATCGGATGCGTTCTAAAGCTTCTGCTTGTGCTTCTTCTCGAATTATCTTTTCCTCTTCTTTACGTTTCTTTGTAGTATTGAGTCGATTTAGCATCTCTTCTGTTAGGGGTTCTTGATATAACTTCACTCTACAACCACTTATGTAACTTGGTAGAATATCTCCTTCTAGAGTGGCTAGTTGAACCGCTCCACTTGTGGAGATCCTATTGATAATCGTTGGTCCATAGCCTCTCTTCTCTAACTTCTGTGCAAGTTGCTTCAGGGTGTAGACTAGGACTAGGTCTCCCACTTTCAAGCCCTTATCCTTCACATGTGTGTCAAAATATTCCTTTTGCCTTTTCTTGGCTGCATAAATTCCTCAGTCGTGTTTCACCTAATCATTCAAGATCAAAGATTCTAGAGGATAGCTCATGACCTGTTTAGTCATGCTCTTGTGCTACTTTCAATGTAGGTATCAGAAAATCCAATGGTAGCACTGCATTTTGGCCGAACACCATCTGAAAGGGTGTGGCTTGGAGTACTGTTTTATAGGCAACTCTGTATGCCCAAACAACATGATGTAGCTATTTGTCCCAATCAGAGCGTTTATTATTAACCAATTTTGTCAATACATTGCATAGAATCTTGTTTGTGCTCTCAGCCTGTCCATTAGCTTGTGGATGATAGGGGGCAGACTTCTTATGTATCACCAAGAATTCTTGGAGAAGGTTTTCTATGGCTTCATTCAAGAAGTGTGTGCCTCTATCACTCACTAATTCTATTGGCAATCCGTATCTAGTGAACACATTTTCAAATAAGAACTTTGCTGTCGTTTGAGCATCATTCTTCGTGGTGGCTTTTACTTCTACCCACTTGGTTAGATAGTCTGTGGCTACAATGATTTATTCAGCATGTGAACCCTTGGTTGGGGGATTAATAGGACCGACAAAGTCTATTCCCCATTTAGAGAATGCACTTCCACCCATCATAGGTTTCAATGTCATCTCATCTTTGCGTATAGGATACTGAGTTTGTTGACAAACATCACACCTCTTCACGTAGGTATGTGCATCCAGGTGAAGTGTGGGCCACCAAAGACCTGCAAATAGTATTGCCTTGATCACCCGATCTGGTCCAAAGTGTCCTCCTGCTACACCTTGGTGAGCAGTCTCCAAGATCTTCAAATATACACTCTCGTGGACACACACTCTAAGATACCCATCTTTTCCTCATTTGTATAGATTATCTCCAATGAGAGTATAATCTAAAGCTTCTTGTTCTAAGCTCCTTTGTTTGGCCATTGTCATCTCCTGAGGGAATGTTTTTGTTCTTAGGAAGGCAACTAACGGCTCACTCCAGTCTGGCACTAAAGACACTCGATAAACAGTGGCATGTTCCACTGGTGGTTTAGTGCAACAGATTGGGCACTCCTTGCACATCCTATGGACATCTACTTCCATAGTTGGCCAATGCACTCCGAGTCTCTTTAATGTTTGTAAAGTTCGTTGTCTCGAGTAGTGTTGCTCTAATGCACCGACATGTGCTAATTGCAACCATTTCGCGTACTCATCCTCTTCCACACAACAAGATAATATTCCTTGATCCGTGTATTTTTACATACTTCCTGCCATGATATGGTACTTTTGGGCCTTTACTACCTCCCTATCTTGAGTGTTGACTACTGGATGTTTTGGCCCATATGTTAGTACTGGCACTAAGGTCTTGGCCCACTGTGGTACAACTTCTAAATTAAATAAGTAAGCATCTAGAAGGTCATTTGATACTCCTTGTGGGGCTTCTCTAGATGTGAGCCTAGAGAGATGGTCCGCTCTCCAATGAGTTTTGCCTTTCCTCACCACCACCTCAAAGTCGTATTCCATTAGCAAGAGGAACCATCTCACCAATCTGCCTATATTGCATGGTTTGTTTACCAAGTAGTACAACAGTGCTTGATGATCAGTGAAAAACGTAAACTTATTTGCGAGCAAATAATGTCTAAACGTTTTAACCGCATACACGATGCCTAATCCCTCTCGTTCGGTAGTGGTATAGTTTCATTCAGCTGCATTCAACTGTCTACTTGCATAGGCAATTGGAAGATCCATATTACCTTCACCAGTAGGTTGTGCAAGCACACATCCAATGGCATAATTGGACGCATCCGCATGCACACGGAAGGGCTTATTCCAATCTGGTGTAGTCAAGATTGGTGCTAAGCATAATCGCCGTTTAAGCTCATTGAAAGAGTTCTCACATTCATCAGTCCACTCAAATTTTGTCAAAAGTCCGTACAAAGGCTTTGCAATGATGGCATACATGTGTATGAAACGTCGGTAATAGCCACAATGCCCCATGAAAGCTTGCACTTCCTTGACATTCTTTGGCCTAGGTAGTTCTGCAATAGCCCTCACTTTCTCTTCGTCAGTGGAGATGCCGTTCTTTGACACTATGTGTCCTAAAATCTTGCCTTGCCTGACCATGAAAACACACTTTTCTAGGTTCAGGCACACTTGATATTCTCTACATTTGTCAAAGATTTGCGTGAGTTCAGGTATATGTGTTTGTCTAATGTTGGAATGAGCACAGAGATCATCAACATAGAATTCCAAATTCTTCCTCAAGAACTCTTTAAATACATGGCACATTATTCTTTGAAAGGTTGCAGGAGCATTGGTAAGCCCAAATGGCATTACCCAAAAAGCAAATATACCCCACTCCATGGCAAAAGCCTCTTATGTTGATCTTTTGGTGCTATGGCTACTTGATTGTAACCAGAGAACCCATCCAAGAAGCTATACACTTCCTTGCCGGCTACCCTTTCTAATAGATGCTCAGTGATAGGAAGCGGATAACTATCTCTGATAGTGGCTGCGTTAACCTTCTTCAAGTTAATGCATACACATAATTTGCCATTCTTTTTGGGCACCACTACAATGGGGGACACCCATTAAGTGTGCTCGATTTCATAGATAAATCCAGCTTCCACCAAGCCATCTATCTCTTCTTTGATCTTGGCCGCATAGTTGTCATTGTCTGTGTATGGATTTTGTTTAGAGGGTCTGGCCTCTGAGGTCATGGGGATCGTGTGTGAGCATATATCAGGGTCTACACCTTTCAGGTCCTTGTAACTCCATGCAAACACATCCCTATATTCTCATAGTAAGGCTATCAACTCCTTCTCCTCTTCTTCAGTAAGGTCATGTCCAATGTACGTGCATCTCTCCTCTCCTTCTTCTACGGCTTGGTGGTTTCTTTGTTATCATATGCCTCTTCTGCTTGTGCATCGTGTTTTGGCATCCTTATCACGACTCTCCTCTCTTCTATTTCATACTTCTTAAAGTTTTCTGGGACCTCGAACAAGGATTCCTCCTCCTCTGGTGTGACTTCTTTCTTCTTACTTTTCTTTCCTTCACTCTTGGTGGTCACTTGTGTGGTTAATCTCACATCATTAGTGAGCTCTTCATGTCTCTGAGGGTAAACTTCTACTTCATAGAAATATTCCTCATCTGATGCAAAGGGTGGATCCATAATGATTGACTCTAGATCAGAGTCACTTACATCCTCGAATGCATCAGTGCTAGGTTCACATTCTTCAACAATTGGATCACACATGATCGGCTCTATTGTGAAGACCTTAATGTCATAGCCATCCTCATCACAGTGGGGGGTCCATTGTTCTTCATTGATGGCTACATCCATTGTCAATAAAATTTCTGCCCAGCCGTGAGGTTCGAATTCTTCGTCAGGAAAAACTACAGGTGCATAGGTTGGGTCTTGAATTGATCTATGGGTTTCCTTCACACCTATCTCTCTGGATTTTTCTCTCTTCTCTTCTTCTACTGCTACTTTACACATCCATAGGTGAGTGTCTTCATGCATCCATGAGGATCCTGATCCTATGGAATGCAATTACTCAGTATCATCTTTAGCTCTATGGACGAGATTCCATTGAATAGGGGGCACATCTCTATGAGAGAAATCTTTGAGATTTACTTTGGTAGTGACACCCAGGTGTTGCAAATACAAAGAGTTTGTACCCCAATCCTATACTACTTGCAATTGCCTCAAGAAGGGTCTTCCCATAATCATCTCATAGGCCTGAGTTTTGCTAAAGTCACATATAGCAAAAGTGTGCTCGAACTCTACACCACAAGTGGTGAGAGTTATTCCTTCTAGTAGTCCTAAGGGTCTCTCAATGTGACCATCAGCCATTTGTAACTTCATTCTCATGGGCCTGAGTGCTGGCTTGCCCCATCGCTTCCATAGGGAAGTGGTAGCAATTGCAAATCCTGCACTTGAGTCCAAAAGATCCTTGGTTGTGTAACCCTGATGAGTGATAGGGAGATAGGTGTTTCCTTCTTCTCCTTTGCTCATGTCCCCTATCTTGTCGAAAGGTATTTCCGGCACTGTCCTGACCCTACTTGGGAACGAGGTTTTGCTACATCTGGCACTTGTTTGGCTACATTTTTCCACAATTCAAGCTTAACCTTGAGTAGCTCTTCTAAAGTGAGATTACACTGCACTTTAGTATTCTTTACTACCTCTGTGTTCCTAGGTATGATTGAGTTTTCATTTCTTATCATGATCGTCGATGCTATCATACAAGTGGACTTTGCCTCCCATGGGCCTGTGAAATGGGGTAGTTCCTGTAAAGAATTAGACTCAAAGTCTATTCTCCCTTGAGATTGGGCACTCTCCTGCTCTCCATAAATGGAAGGAGGGTCTTGTGGGAATTGATCGTGTGTGTCATCCACAAGTTCGATGGGAGGAGGAACTTCACTCTCTTTAGCCCATTTCTCTTCTTGAATCTCTCGCAAGAATTCTGGTGAGTATCGATTCATAGAAGAAGAGGTGTCTGGTTCAATGGAGTTAGGCACATAAGCTTCCTTGGGAGGAATGCTTATTCTATCACTTGCCTTCTCCTTAGCCTGGGAGTTGGCTCCTTTTCCAGACTTTGCAATTATCATCTCCAATCTATCCAATAGACCATCAAAATGCAATGGTGTTCTAGTGGATCTAGAGCAATTGAAGAGACAACTGGCCTCAAACATGGCTTGAGCCAATTTCACCATCTTGGCACACAAGTTGGTTTGTTCAAGCTCTAGGTCAGCTCTAGGGTAACATCTTTCATGATCCGTTACATTTGGCCCTGCCTGGATTCTGGCCTGATATGCCCTAAGCATCATGTCTATGTGCTTAGGAGTGGGATCTGCTAAGACTGATCCTACTCGGGGTGGTGGGTAGGTTACGTGTGGTGAATTAGAATGTTGAGGGATGGAAAGTGATGGGGGTGGTAGTGGGGGTGATGTGTGAGAGTGCATTTGAGATGTGATTTCTATGATCTAGGCTTTGGTCTCTCATAGACTTTCCTCAAGTTCACTCATCTTCTTTGCCCATTGCCTTTTCATACGTTCACGGCTATCTCTCCAAGCTCTTGTTCTCTTCTTATTCTGGCTCTCAGTCTCGCTAACCTCCACATTCTTCTCCTGGCCTAAGTCTTGGTTTTGCTTAAGTGCCTCAACTCTCGTGATGACTTGCACTGGGGCTGTGGAAGTCACACTTCCCATGGCATCTACCACTAAGACAATAACGTTGATAGGAGCAATTTTTGGCATATTGGCGGGGTTCTTGGGACACTCTCGTAACAAATGCTCCTTTCCATAGTTTGGACAAAAGCCTTGAATTGTCACAGATTGGGTTTGTGCGGGTGCAGGTAGAGGGCAATCACGAATGAGGTGATCTCGCTGACATCGATAGCTTGGCCCTCTAGGAAATGGAGGTCTCATCGGCCTAGGTTGAGGTCTAGAGTTGGGGTTTGTGTTGATGACATTTGCATATTCTGGCTCCCAACTAGACTCACTTGGTTCTTCATAATAGTATGACTCATTATGCTCGAGTGATTGCATGTAGTAAGCCTGTGGGCTATCAATATGGGTAGAGTCAAAACTATGATCACTTGGGTCACTTTCTGAAAGCGATGATGTCACTGGCACTAAAGCTCTATTTTCTTCTGCAACTGCATACTTCACTGGAATCACATTGGTGGGGATAGGGGGTTTGTAGCTCAAGCGTAAGCACCACCTCCTTTACTTGTCAATCCGCGGAGACGTGAGGACCGGTATGAAGACCACGAGCAAGTGAAGGCACAAGTGCGTGAGTGAAAGCACACAAACATGCACACACATACACACACACGCGCACAAAGTAAGATCAAAGAGAGGAACAATGGAAAGCTTGGATTGCAAAGAAGTTCTCTTACAAAAGTTCTATTCTCTAACTAGCTACCCCCAAAAATGAGCTCTCTAGCTCTTTTTATAGTTTTTTGACTAGTTTTGGCCCTGTCCAGACCTAGTGTCCAGCCTAGTTAAAAATTAGGTTCCAGGGCTTATTTGAGGGCTCAAACGAAGTCTAAAAATTATGAAAATTGGTACGATGGTACTTCTAATACTCCTCAAGCTCGAGGACTCCTCGGCTTGAACAAAATGGAGTTACTAAAAATAGATAATGGTATTTACAATGGTTTCTAGTGATGAAAATCACTATTTTTGTAGGGGATTCTTCTGAAAATTTGACATACACTTCTTGGAGCTCCCTACTTGCTCTCTCTTCTTCTATGTCCACTTCTTTGATGTGCTTCCATGCTTTGTCCTTGACCTTGAGCTTCAACACTCCCCCCCCTCTCGAGTCTGTCGTCCCTGACAGACCCTTGTTGTAGTGATTGTTCCAAGTAGTGCCTTGAGAGGGAGTGTCCCTTCTGTATGAACACAAGTCGTCCGACGTTCTTCATCTATCACTTGTGAGTCTTTGCAGGTTGTAGTCTCTTGGTATGTGCTTCTGCCTTGTATTCCAGCATGACTGTGTCGTTGTGAGTCTCCGTTGATGTTTTCTAGATCTTCCAAAGTTGATCTTCATAGTAGTCAAGCCAAGTACTCATAACCCATATTGAGTGATGGGTAAGTGTGTTCGTGCATGGGTTGAAAAAAGTATGTGCCTTGTGCACGGCCTTGTAATGTAGCCCTACGCATGCTTACTTGGAAAATGCATTGGAAGAAGTATGGTGCAAAAATTGCGGGTCTTGAGCTAAGTGCTCAAGGGTATGCTGACAAAGAGGTTTCCTAAACTATCATGGTTATGGTGTTTCCAGAGTAAAGATACTTACCATGGCGAAGGTTGATGGATGTTTGCCTCTTCGTGTTGTACACTCGGCCTTTGGGATGGAACCTTGTTGATGAATGTCCATGTTGATTGTCCACTGATGAGATCTTTTGAGTGGTGGATCCCCTCTCCTCTTTTCAAAGCAACATTTGTCACTAACAATGTGCATTTCTGAGCTTGGGCTCATGCACGTTCACTTCCCTATATTGACACTCAGAGGAATATTGGACACGTGCCGGTTTCTAAGAGATTACCATGCTGATTGACATAGACCATTCACCAGTGCTACTGTTCCATACTGGTTCAGGAAATACTGAGAATTGAATTGCTTTATATTCCTTGGCAAGCAACATCGGGTAACTACACCAAGCTGTGTTTCACATATACTCTTTAGCTCACCATATGCAGGAGTCTTCTCCTCCAGAACTACCTTTTGCAGATATCTCCTTGGATGCTCTGGTACATGAAGTAGTTAAGCATCACGCAAGTTGCGGACCTTCAAGCTCTTCATTCCTACCATGGTAAGAGAAAATCATAGCTGTAGATGCCATGTTCATGCCAAATGCTTGTCCTCTACCAGATAAGGCAGCAATAATCTCACTGCTGGCCGAGACACACTGGGAACAAGCTCTCTCCCACTTCTCTCTCTTTTTTTTTTTTTTTTTTTTTTTTTTTTTTTTTTGGAACAGGATATCACAAAACAAGAACACAAAAGTTAGTATCAATAGAAATGTTCGACATATGTCACTGTGCTCTTGTGCATGGGATTCTCAAGTGTGTCTATGCACGGCCGTGTAATGTGGCCCTATATTAATGCATACTTTGGAAATGCATGACCTAAATGGTGCAAAAGACAGGGTTGTGCAAGGAGCACATGGTTGTTGCTCGTTCGAGGCTTTCGATGTTATTTGTGGAGGTTGATGCCGGCCTTAGTGGAGGTATCCATTGAGTCTCGAACTGATGTAATCCTCCTTATTGGAGTCCATTTTAGAACATCATTTGGCACTGTAGAGGTCACTTCAGGCGTCTTTCTCTTTGGATGCTTTCTGAACTGTGGTATCCAGTGTGGTTGATGCTTTGGTTCGGTGGAGGCTACTTGCACTTTTGGCTTCCAAACCCATATCCTTTTTGCATGTCTTCCTACTAATGTTGAAGAGCTGATTTGATCTTCCTTTGGTCTCTGTACGGGGTTCTTACCCTTTTCTCTTTTTGGCCTCTTTGTTGAAACCTTTTGCATGTGGGAGAACAAAGGTTGTTGTGGGTGTAGGATCTTCTTAGGTACCCACATCTGTAATTGCCCTTGTTGAGCTGCAGCTAACTTCTTAGGCACCCAAACTTGTTGGATATCTTGTGACGGAGCTTGTCTGAGCCGCTTCCTTCGTCTTCTGGCTTGGTTAGTGTGCATGGATGGGATTTGTGGGGGTAAGGCTGGTGGTTGCTCTCCTTTGCGTACCCAGATCTGCTTCATGCCTGGAACCGCTTTTTTATCGAATGGTGTCTTTCTATTTGATGTAGCAGTTGTCGTGAACGGTTGTGTTTGCTTGTGTGGTGGGCTCACTACTGTGGCTACTTGATTCTTTGGAGAAGAAGAAAGATCCACCCGCCTTCGAACCTGGTCTTCCACGATTGACTCCTTCTGCATCATAGAGCTTTTGACACATACAACATCTTCTTTCATATGATTAGTCTTGGAAGAACTAAGAGAGTGTGTGGTGCCATGATCTAGGAGCATGCAGTTCTCTAATTCTAATGTAATGCATTGTTCATGTACCCAAACTTGAAGAATTTGACTTCTTAGGTTTAAGTTAACTGCATGGTCATAGATCCAATCTTGACCCAAGACAAGTGGTTCTGTAAGGTTCTCATCTTGACATACTAGCGCTTTGACTTTCATTGGAACATCTTGAAGGTAGATGGGAAGTTCCACCTCGCCCAAACAAGGGGTTTCCACACCTCCCAATCCTATGAGATAAGCTTCTATGGGATTGATGTTCAACCCCAAGTCTTGGCAGTAGGAAAGTTTAACTGCACTACTTGCTGCACCTGAGTCAATCAATGCTTTCACCGTCCTTGCACCCTTCCCTTGTCCTATCTCTATGGTCACAAAGGGTCTTCGGTCAATGACCTGAGAAGTCGCAATGCCTGACTTTTGACACATATCCATGTGATATTTTGGGGCCTTTGAGTTGACATCTAGGCCTAATCGCCTTAACTTATTTTGCCTAATATGCTCTCTGGCCTCTTCCTGTGCTTCTTCTCTCACTCTTAACTCTTCTTCTTTTCGCTTCTTCGCAGTGTTGAGTCTCATTAGCATATCCTCAGTAAGAGGTTCTTGATATAGCTTGACTCTACAGCCACTAATATAGTTTGGCAAGATATCTCCTTCTAGAGTGGCCAACTGAACTGCACCACTAGTGGAAATTCTATTAATGATCATGGGTCCATAACCTCTTTTTTCCAACTTACGGGCATGTTGTTTTAGTGTGTATACCAACACTAGATCTCCCTCTTTCAATCCCTTATCCTTGATGTGTGCATCAAAGTATGCCTTTTGCCTCTTCTTTGCAGCGTAGATGCCTGCTGCCGCTCGTAGCCTCGTTTCACCCAAGCGTTCGAGATCAAAGATCCTAGAGGACAATTCATGCCCATTCCACTCATACTCTTGTGCTACTTTTAAGGCAGGGATTAAGAAATCTAATGGTAGCACAGCGTTCTGTCCGAAGACCATCTGAAATGGGGTGGCGTTGAGTACCGTTTTGTAGGCAACTCGATAAGCCCAAACAGCATGATGAAGTTGTTTGTCCCAATCAGAGCGTTTATTATTTACCAATTTTGTCAATACGTTACAGAGGATCTTATTGGTACTCTCGGCTTGTCCGTTGGCTTGTGGATGATAGGGGGCGGATTTCTTATGTATCACCAAGAATTCTTGGAGAAGATTTTCAATGACTTCATTCAAGAAGTGTGTGCCTCTATCGCTCACCAACTCTATTGGTAGTCCATATCTCGTGAACACATTCTCGAATAAGAACTTAGCCGTAGTCTGAGCATCATTCTTTGTTGTGGCTTTGACTTCTACCCACTTTGTAAGGTAATCTGTGGCTACAATGATGTATTCTGCATGGGAGTTTCTAGCTGGGGGGTTAATAGGACCTATGAAGTCTATGCCCCACTTCGAAAATGCACGTCCTCCCATCATTGGCCTCAAGGGCATCTCGTCTTTTCTCACTGGATATTGTGCACGTTGGCATGTGTCACATTTCTTCACATAGGTATGTGCATCCATATGAAGAGTGGGCCACCAAAGTCCTAAGAATAGAATGGTTTTAATCACTCGGTCAGGGCCAAAATGTCCACCTGCAACACCACTGTGTGCAGTCTCTAAGACCCTTAAATAGTCTGATTCATGAACGCACAGTCTTAAGTAACCATCTTTACCTCTTCGGTATAGGTTTTCTCCTACTAAGGCATAGCCTTGAGCCTCTTGCTCCATATTTCGTCTTCTTGCTAGACTGGCCTCTTTGGGTAATCTTCCCGATCTCATAAACTCTACCAATGGAGTACTCCAATCTGGAATTAATGATACTTGATAAAGGGTCGCATGCTCCACTGGTGGTTTCTCTCTACACATTGGACAATTCTTGATCCACTCATGTATTTCTTTGTCCATGCTAGGCCAATACACTCCTAAACGTTTCAAATTCTGCAATGTTCGTTGTTTAGAATAGTGATTTCCTAGCAATCCCTCATGAGCTTGCTGCAACCAACTACTATGTTCATCATCCTCGACACAACAAGCTAATACACCCTCAGTATCTTGTTTGTACATGCTTCCTGCCAATATGTGATATTTTTGTGATTTTACAATTTCTTCTTGTGATGTTTTCACATTCTTATTTGCAGGGCCGAAGGTTAGGACTGGTACCAACTTATTTGCCCATTTAGGAACAACTTCCAAATTGAACAGATAAGCATCAGGTAGTTCATCAGACACTCCTTGTGGTGACTCTCCTGAAGTAATGCGAGAAAGGTGATCTGCCCGAAGGTGGGTTCTACCTTTCCTGACAACAACTTCAAAGTCATACTCCATTAGTAAGAGGAACCATCTTACTAAGCGTCTAGTATTGCAAGGTTTATTGACCAAATATAACAAAGCTTGATGATCAGTGAAAAACTTGAACTTGTTGGCCAATAAATAGTGTCTAAACTTCTTTACGGCATATACCATGCCTAACCCTTCTCGCTCGGTTGTGGTATAATTTCTTTCGGCTGGGTTTAGTTGTCTACTAGCATATGCTATGGGCAAATCTAAATTCCCTTCACCTGTGGGTTGTGCTAGCACACATCCTATGGCATGATTGGATGCATCCACATGGACATGGAATGGTTTATTCCAATCAGGAGTGGTCAGTATTGGTGCTGTGCACAAACGTTTCTTCAGTTCATTGAAAGAATTCTCGCATTCGTCGTTCCACTCAAAATTAGACAACAAGGCATAAAGGGGTCTAGCTATGATCGCGTACATGTGAATAAACCTACGGTAATATCCACAATGGCCCATAAAGGCTTGTACCTCTTTAACATTCCTTGGCCTTGGCAGCTCCACTATGGCTCGTACCTTATCTTCATCCGTTGAGATTCCATTCTTAGAAACAATATGACCGAGGATTTTACCATGACGCACCATGAACACACACTTTTCTGGGTTCAGACACACTCGATATTCTCTACACTTGTTGAAGATTTGTCTGAGTTCAGGGATGTGAACCCTTCTTTCTTGGGAATGAGCACATAAATCATCCACATACACTTCTAAGCTCTTTCGCAAGAACTCTTTGAAGACATGACACATGAGCCTTTGGAATGTTGCAGGTGCATTGGTGAGCCCAAATGGCATCACCCGAAATGCAAAGATTCCCCACTCTGTAGCAAAAGCTGTTTTGTGTTGATCTTCTGGGGCAATGGCTACTTGATTGTAACCCGAAAATCCATCAAGGAAGCTATAAACTTCCTTGCCTGCAACATGCTCCAATAGGTGTTCTGTGATTGGAAGTGGATAACTATCTCTAATCGTAGCGGCATTAACTTTTTTAAGGTTAATACACACTCGCAACTTCCCGTTCTTCTTGGGTACCACAACAATGGGGGACACCCATTCGGTATGCTCAATCTCATAGATGAATCCAGCCTCAATCAACCTATCAATTTCTTCTTTGATTTTGGCTGCATAGGTATCATTATATGTGTAGGGCTTCTGTTTGGTGGGCTTAGCATCAGCAGTCATGGGGATAGTATGAGAGCAAATTCTTGGATCTACCCCTTTCAAGTCTCTATAGTGCCATGCAAACACATCCCTATATTCCCTTAATAGAGCTATGAGCTCCATTTCTTCTCTTGCACTTAGGTCATCTCCTATATATGTGCATCTCTCTTCGTTCTCTTCAATGGTCACTACAATCTTCTTGGTCTTTTCTTTATTATCATATGATTCTCCTATGATGGCCTCTCTCTTAGGCATTCGTACCAAAATTTTGCGGTCGTCAACTTCATATTTCTTGAAGTTTTCTGGTACTTCAAACAATGATTCCTCCTTTTCTTGTTTCACTGCTTTTCTTTTCTTTTTCTTTTGACTACTCTCACTTCCATCCTTTGAGTTTACTGTTTTAATACTTGTGAGAGGTTCTTCTTCTTTCTGGGTGAACACTCCTATATCTTCTAAATAGTGCTGCTCTGAGTTAAAGCAACTATCCATCACAATAGACTCCAGATCATCGTCATTCTCTTCCTCTTCTATGACATCACTAGGGTCACATTCTTCTAGCAAGGGTTGACACATGAACACTGAGATATCATAACCCTCCTCATCACAATGAGGTGTCCACTGTTCCTCATTGACAGCAATGTCCATGGTGGCTAAGATTTCTGGCCAGCCATGAGGCTCAAACTCCTCATCTGGAAAGATCATCGGTGTGTAGGCTGGGTCTCTAACTGGTCTATCTCCTAACGAAGTTCCTTCTTCTCTTGCCTTTAAACGTTTTTCCTCTTCCTTTGCAACCTTGCACATCCACAAATGAGTATCTTCATGCAGCCATGATGGATCAGGTGAACTTTCAGAATGCACAGAGATGGAATCTTCTTTTGCTTTGTGGATAGAATTCCACTGTAGGGGTGGTACATCTCTGAAGGTGTAATCCTTCAAATTGACCTTAGTGGTGACCCCTAAGTGCTGTAAGTACAAGGAGTTAGTTCCCCAATCCTGTACTATTTGCAATTGTCGTAGGAAGGGTCTTCCTAGGATCATCTCAAAGACATTATTTTTCTCAAAGTCACATATAGCAAATGTGTGCTCAAACTCTACACCACAAGTGGTTAGAGTGATCCCTTCTAGCAATCCTAGAGGTCTTTCAAAATGACCATCAGCCATTTGAAGCTTCATTCTAGTTGGTCTTAATGTGGGCTTGCCCCATTGCTTCCACAAGGAGGTGGTCGCAATAGCAACACCAGCACCTGAATCTATGATTGCTTTGGTTGTGTAACCTTGGTAGGTGATTGGAAGATAAGTATTACCTTCTTCACCCTCACACATGTCCCCTATTTTGTCTAGAGGTATCTCTGGTACCCTTTGCTTAGAGCCTACTTTTGGCATATTGGACTCAAGTTCTGGGACCTGATCCTTCACATGATTCCATAACTCCGGTTTTGCTTTGAGCAACTCTTCTACAGTGAGATGACACTGAACCTTAGTGTTCTTCACGACATCCGTGTTCCTTGGAACCACTGAGTCTTCATTTCTTACTAGTATTGTGGGAGCTCTAATCTGGAGTGATTCAGATTCCCATGGGCCTGGAAATTGAGGCAGTTCTTCTAAGGTATTAGATTCAAAATCTAATCTTTCGTCTTCTTGTTCTGCTTCATCTTCGTAAATAGATGGAATGTCTTGGGGAAATTGATCATGAAGATCATCAATCTCAGGAATAGGAGGGGAATTACCCTTCTCCTTGGCCCATTTCTCCTCTTGTATTTCCCGCAAGAACTCTTGAGAGTACTGCTGAATAGAAGGAGGTATTCCAACATCCGTGGAATTAGGAACATAAGCTCCCCTTGGTGGTGAGCTTCCTCTTTCAATAACTGGTTGAGCCTGTGGAGGTAGAGAAACTTGTGGTTTGTTTACCAACTGCTCTAATCGTTCTAGTAAGCCCTGGAAATGCAAATCCGATTTGATAGAGTTTGTTTGATTGAACTTTTGACTAGTCTCAAGTATGGCTTGAGCTTGTTCTACCATTTTCATGCACATTTTCATCCGTTCAATCTCTAAATCTGCTCTAGGGTAACTCTTGTCTAGGTTTGCGGTTGTAGGCCCTTCTTGAAGTCGAGCCTGGTAGGCCTTGAACATCATGTCCAAGCCTTCTGGGGTTGGATCTGCAAGAACAGACCCTGGTTGTGGTCCATTTACAATGGGTGGTGGGGTGGGATGAGGTGGAGTGGATGGAGTTTTGGCATGCGAGGGGCTTTGAGATGCAATGTCTTCTATTTTTGTTTTCGCTTCTTTTAAGCTTTCTTCTAGTTCCGATAACTTTTTATTCCACTTGCGATTGACCTTCTCTCTGGTATCCTTCCATGTTCTTGTTTTCCTCTTACTAGGCTCTCCCGATTCACTCGACTCTGATTGTTCTACTGGTTTATCCTGTTTTAAGGCTTGTGCTCTAGTGACAGCTTGTATAGGAGCCACATTGCTACTACTTGAACTTGGATCTGCCACTAAGCCTACCACATTAATGGGTGTAATCTTGGGTGTACTAGAGGGGTTTCTTGGACAATCTCTGGGGAGATGGTCTTTGCCACAATCAGGACAAAAAGCCTGTATTGTGATAGCCTGTCCTTGACTCGGAGATGGTGGGTGGGGACAGTCACGAATGAAATGGTCACCATGACATCTGAAACAAGATCCTCTAGGGGCTTGTGGTCTCATTTGTCTCAACTGGGGCCTAGGGTTAGGATTTGTGTACATGACATTGGAGTATTCTGGCTCCCAATTTTGCTCCATAGGCGGTGCCTCATATTGATACGAGTAAATCTCACTATGTTCAGGTGACTCTGTGTAATAAGCATGTGGACTACCTTCATGGGAGTAGTCTGAACTATGAGCATGAGAGTCATTATCTGGTATCAATGGGGTTAGTGGCACCAAAGCTCTATTTGGATTTTCCTCTCCCACAGCATACTTGACTGGAATCACGTTGGCTGGAGCTGGTGGTTGGTTTACCAAGACAGGTTGTGGCCTATATGGTACCTGATATTGCTGTTGTGGTCTGTAATATGGCTGTTGGTATTGATTCTGATACCTACCTTGTGGGTAAGGTTGCTGATAATTTTGTCTAACAGCCTGCCTATTGTAGGGACAATCTTGAGCCGTGTGGTTTGTGTATTTTCTCTCAATAGTGCAATATGGAGCATTCCTTTCTCTAATGTTTTGGTTTTGCATTGGGCATACGTTAGCCATGTGGTCACCTCCGCAAGTATAGCACCGATTCAATGAAGTGACTCCCTGTGTTTGTTTATTTTGGACTCCCAGCTTCTTGGCAACTTGCTCAGCTATCTCTTCTATTTCTGTGGAGATCTTTGAAGTATGACTAGTAGAACTATCCGAATCTTTGTAGAGTTTGGCCAATCCTAACTCCTCACCCAAGTTATCTTCTATGTCTATGCACGTCCGCACACACTCTTCTATGGATCTAGGATCTTTCAAGTATACATAGGATCTTAACTTTGTGCTCAATAAGCCATCTAAAAACAAAGCCACTTGTTTGGCTGGTGTGGGTAGCTCTGGAGCAGGGCATCTTTCTAGGTACTGTCTGAACCTTCTACCTGCTAGTCGCACTGTTTCTTGGGGTGTCTGCTTGAAACTATGGATCAGGGACGATGTGTTATGCCTGATACCACTCTTGGAAAATTCTACAATGAATTCGTCTAGCAGTTGACCTATATCGCGATAGCTGCTTCTACTCAATGGTTGAAACCAAGCTAAGGCAGTGCCTTTAAGGGTCAAACCAAATGCCTCGTACTGGGTGAACCAGTCCTCAATTTGTTCGGCTCTCAGCACTTGTTTGTACTCGGCCACATGATCATAAGGATCCCCTGTCCCATCAAAATAGTTCTTCATTGCCTTGATCACGTGACTGGGTTTAAGGGTTCTTGGGTACTCCCGGGGTCTAGGCAATGGAAAATCCTGTTCATCTCTTTGTTGCCTATGTGCTTGATGTCTCTCTCTTTCAGGTCTTTCATTTTCATATCCTGATCTATTCCTGCCCACGGTGTGTGCAAGGCTTACCTCAGGTCTCTCTCTAGTTCTTTCTCTCTGGGCTTCATGAGCCTGGGATGATCCTACCCCTTGGAGGCCATGGGAAACATTGGATCTTGGTGGGGGGAAAATCATTTCATTCTTCCAAGTATATGCATGTCTATCATGTTCTGTTACCAAGAAAATTTTCTCTGATGTGTTATCCAGGTAGACAACTTTGCCTGGTATCTCAGGATCTTTGAATTCATAGATGATAACTATGCCCAATTGGCTAGGTTGATCTGGCTTGAACCTCCAAAAGGCTTCCTCTGTTTCTCTATTAAAAAATAGTTCTATGCTTTTGTTGTCTTGAGGGATCCAGTCTGGAGTGATCACTCGGGTCAAAACTGACTTGCCTCTAGGAGTCTGGGGTCCTTGTCCTATATTTCCTTGCTCTAGGTCTCCTATCTCATTCTCATGAATGATATTTCCGAACTCATCGGTCCTATCTGGTTGGTTGGTAACCACATACATGGTTCCTTCCTTATCAATGTATGAACCCTCTTCGAACTTGACCACCGGGTGTTCAAGTCCAAAGGATTGATCTGGATTTTTGAGTTGGACCACTGATCGCCTCAGACCATCCTCATAGATGCGAGCACCTAATTGGTTGGTCCGAATATATTCCAACTGTGTCTTATAGGGACCTTCCGGTGTTTGTAGATGGGCAGTCCCTGAGCCACCTATAGGTTTTCCCATACTAGAAGACATTTCTGAATCACTTGTGTCTGATCTGAGTAAAAGATGACCACTTAGTTGTTGTGCCCAAGACTTGGACGTATCGTTGACACTAGCCTCAGAAGATCTAATGCTTTGTTTATCCTTGCCTAAGTGTCTACCAGATCTCAGGTTCATAAGCTTTAGTCAAGAATCCAAATTTTCCCTTTGGTATGGTTCAAAATTCTTTAGAGCCCCCTTGGTTCCTTAGTCCCACCTGAGGGTCAACTTCAAATTATCCTATCTCAAAATCAATGCATTATTCTTGAAAAAAATAGTTGAGATCGTGTAGGATTTGAAACGAGCTTTCCAACAAGCTATAGAGCTCAAAAAATGGACTTTGGATGAGAAAGTTATGTCAAATCAGGCTCCTGGGGGTCAAAACAGGCAAACAGGACCTTTGGAGAAAATCGCGATTTTGTGAACTTTCTGAAAATCGCGATGCTGTGAAGTCAAAAAATCGCGATGTTGAGCACAAAATCGTGTTTTTGAAAATCGCGATTTTGAGCAGAAAATCGTGATTTGAAAATCGCGATGTTGATCACAAAATCGTGTTTCTGAAAATCGCGATGTTGATCACAAAATCGTGTTTCGGAGAATCGCGATGTTGATCACAAAATCGTGTTTCAGAGAATCGCGATGTTGATCACAAAATCGTGTTTCTGAAAATCGTGATGTTGATCACAAAATCGTGTTTTTGAAAATCGCGATGTTGATCACAAAATCGTGTTTCAGAGAATCGCGATGTTGATCACAAAATCGTGTTTCTGAAAATCGCGATGTTGATCACAAAATCGTGTTTTTGAAAATCGCGATGTTGATCACAAAATCGTGTTTCAGAGAATCGCGATGTTGATCACAAAATCGTGTTTCAGAGAATCGCGATGTTGATCACAAAATCGTGTTTTTGAAAATCGCGATGTTGATCACAAAATCGTGTTTCAGAGAATCGCGCTAGGACTCGTTGCGGTCTTTGTTGCCCTTGATAGGGTGGTTGATAGGTTTTCTGGGGCCTAGCATACTGTTGATGTGGGTACTGATTAGGGTACTGTTGTGGATATGGCTGAGGATAATTTTGTCTAACAACTTGTTTGTTATATGGGCAGTCTTGTGCTGTGTGATTGGTGTACCTCCTTTCTATGGTGCAGTACTGGTTGTTGGGATTAACTTGGGGTTGAGCCATGATAGGGCACACATTAGCCATATGGTCTCCTCCACAAGTGTAGCATCGTTTTCCTAGGGCAAATCTAGGAATTTGCTTGCTAGAGACACCTAATTTCTGAGCTACCTTTTCTGCTAGATCCTCAATTGATGTGGATTGTGAGGAAATGAGGCTACTAGAACTATCTGAATCTTTATAGATCTTTGATAGCTCTAATTCCTCCCCTAGATTATCCTCAATGTCTATGCACATGCATATGCATTCTTCTATGGATCTAGGGTCCTTTAAGTACACATATGATCTCAATTTGGTGCTTAACAATCCGTCTAGAAATAAGGCCACTTGTTTGGCCGGAGTGGGTAACTCTGGAGCAAGACATCTCTCTAGGTATTGCCTAAACCTTCTTCCTACGAGCCTCACTATCTCTTGAGGTGTTTTCTTGAAGCTGTATATCAAGGAGGACGTGTTATGCCTAATACCACTCTTGGAAAGCTCAGTGATGAATGCTTCCAGAAGTTGGTCTATACTTCGGTATTGGTCTTGGTGAAGTGGTTGAAACCAAGTCAATGCAGTGTTCTTGAGTGTTGGGCCCAAAGCATTGTATTGAGTGAACAAGTCTTCCACTTGTTCAGCTCTCAAAACTTGGCTAAACTCTGCTACATGGTCATATGGATCTCATGTGCCATCGAAGCAATTTTTCATGGACTTAACCAATTGTGTAGGCCTTAAGGTTCTAGCATGTTCTCTAGGCCTTGGCAAAGGGAATTCCTCTGTATTTCTTGTATTACTTGGATCCCTATGTCTCTCCCTATCCATCCTATCCGTCTCTATCCTCGTTCTCCCTCTTCCAAGTGGATTAGCAAAGCTCACCTCGGGTCTATCTCTACTCCTCTCTCTTTGTGTTCCATGAGTCTGAGATGTTCCAGCTCCTGGGTGACCATAAGACACAGTGGATCCAGGTTGGGGAACAAAAAATTTACCCTTCCAAGTGTATGCGTGTCTTCCATGCTCTAAGACCACAAAAATCCTCTCCGAAGCATCATCTAAGTAGGTCACTTTACCTGGGCTATTGGGGTCTTTGAATTCATAGATGGTAAGAGATCCTACTTCATTAGGCTTCTCAGGCTTAAACCTCCAAAAAGCCTCATCTGTCTCTCGATTCATGAGCAACTCTATGCTCCTATTGTCCTGGGGAACCACTTCTGGAGTGATTATTCTCGTTAGAACCGAGTTGCCACGAGGGTTTTTTGGTTCTTTTCCTAAGTTCCCTTGCTCTATGTCTCCTATTTCGACCTCTGAGATTATGTTGCCAAATTCATCTGTTCTATCTCGTTGACTAGTGACCACATACATGGTTCCTTCTTTATCAATGTAAGAACCATTTTCAAACTTGACTACAGGGTGTTCTAGTCCAATGGGCTGATTCGGGTTCTTAATTAGGACAACAGATCTTCTCAGACCATCCTCATAAATACGAGCACCTAAGCGGTTGGTCTGGATATATTCCAGTTGAGTCTTGTAGGGACCTTCCTGCCTTTCTAGGTATGCAACTCCTGAGCTACCTACAAGTCTTTCCATGTTATAAGACATCTCAGAGTCACTAGTTTCTAAGTCTAGAGCGTAGGGATAATCGCTCAATTGTTGGGCCCAAGATCTGGCTGTATGGTTGACACTAGCCTCGGATGATCTAATACTTTGACGGTCTCTCCCTAGGTGTCTTCCTGATCTAAGGTTCATATGCCCTTCCAACTAATCCAATGATCCTTGTACAACCACGTTGCTGATTCTTTGATACCAATCACTTGTTCCTTTTGAGTTCCTTTGTATGTGTGTTCTTGTCTTTATTTTAGCGTCGTCAGGAGCACTTAAGGGTGTCGTACTTGATGTTCTTCGTCCACTTAGTTAAATTCTTTTCCTTTAAGTTGTCCCTTGACTGCACTTTCGCCTATTCTTGGACTTGAGAAATTAAAGGCTCTTAGAACTTGAGTATTCCTATCGTATCCCTAGTCAATTTGGATAGCTACTCGCACTTAGCCTATGCTAAGAATGGACTGAGGGGGTTAAGAGATGTTCCAACCTCAAGTCGCTCCTCTTTGCTATGCTTGTCTGCCCAGGAAGCGCGTTCCCAAGCTTGCACACAATGGCACTTGCTTTGTTGTCTCCAAAAGCTCTTAATGATCCTGTAAAAATTCCAAGTCTAGCTCCACTTTTCACCCACAATTGACAGACAATTTAGTTCAGACACTTTTAATGACCCTTTTTTCCCCCTTTTCTATTGCCAAAAAATTTTCTCTAGAGCTCCCTTGGTGTGCCTACCCCTCAGAGGGTCAACTTCAAAATACCCTATCTGAAAATCAATGCATTATTCTTATAAAAAACAGTTGAGGGCGTGTAGTATATGCCACGAGCTTTTCAACAAGCCTTAGAGCTCAAAAAACGGATTTCATATGAAAAGTTATGATAGTTCAGGGTTTAGGGGGTTAAACAGACAAACAGATCCTTTCAGGAGTTTAGTGCATTTTTCTAAGGCCTTCGTATTCGCATGAGTAATTGAGTATTTAAATATGCCCAAAATTTAGCCTAAATTTTTAAAAAATACCCCTTTATTTTTTGCTGAAAATGCCTGTCTATCGTGATAGACGGTGTTTGTTGCGATAGACACTGACTATCGGGTGGGTCTATCTATCGTGATAGACGGTGTCTGTCGCGATAGACGGTATCTATCGTGGGGTCCTATCCGTCATGATAGACGGTGTCTGTCGTGATAGACGAGGTCTATCATCTGTTGTGGTTTGGTCTGTTGCGATAGACGGTGTCTGTCGCGATAGACGGTGTCTGTCGCAATAGACGGTGTCTGTCGCGATAGACGGTCTCTATTGTGGGTCTCTATCTGTCGCGATAGACGGTGTCTATCGTGATAGTCGGGGTCTATCGTCTGTCCTGGGCCTGTCTATCACGATAGACGGTGTCTGTCGCGATAGTCTGAGGCTATCGTCTGTCGTGCTTTTGGTCTGTTGCGATAGATAGTGTCTGTCGCGATAGACGATCTCTATTGTGGGTCTCTGTCTGTTGTGATAGACGGTGTCTATCGCGATAGACGGGGTCTGTCGTCTGTCGTGGGCCTGTCTACCGCGATAGACGGTGTCTATCGCGATAGACGGTGTCTGTCGCGATAGACTGAAAAAACGCAATTTTTTTAGAATTTTTTAGTGATTTGGAGTGCTCTGATGGTGTAGGTCATTGTGCCAAACATGCATTTAAAAAATATTTAGATTTTTTTTTTGTCACGATAAATAGAGGTCGTCATCTCGGGACCTGTGCAGAGTCTATCGTACTTGCGCAAGCTGCTGGAGATGGTGGTACAACTAGAACCTGTAGTAAAAGCTCAAAAAACACACAAAAACTAATAGCATGCAAGCTCTCTCTCACAAGTGAAATGAGGGAAATGAGGTGGGGAGTGGAATATGATCCGAAAACAGAAATTTTTGTGAAGATGGAGATGGAGGTGGGAGATGGTGGGGATGATGATGGTGATGCAAAAACAAGAAAAAATGAAGAAAAATAAGGAAAAGAAAGGATATTACCTATGACTCCAATGTCTCAACTCTACGTCTTACCATCACACGCTCGTCCTCGAAGCTCTCTCCCCGACAACGATGCCAAATTTGGTGTCACTCTAGCACAATGGTGAATACCAATGTGAGGAGATCCACCTCATAATTGTCAATCCGTGGAGACGTGAGGATTAGTATGAAGACTATGAGCAAGTGATGGCACAAGTGTGTGAGTGAGAAGCACACAAACATGTAAACACATACACACACACGCGCACACAAGGCAAGGACAAGGAGAGGAACAATGGAGTTCTTTGCATTAGTAAAAAAGTCTCCTACATAAGCTCAATTCACAAACAACCTAACCTCAAAAATGAGCTCTCTAGCTCTTTTTATAGTTTTCTGACTAGCTTTGGCCTTGTCGAGACCTAGTGTCTGGCCTAGTTAAAAGTAAGGTTCTAGAGCCTATTTGAGGGCTCAAACGGAGTCTAAAAATTATGAAAGTTGGTATGTAGCTAATTCTAATATTCCTCAAGCTCAAGGACTCCTTGGCTTGAACAAAATGGAGTCTATTCTACCAAAAACGGAATTTACAATGTGTGTGGAGTGATGAAAATCACTAAAGTTGGAAATTGTTTATGAAAAAAATGATTGGGCCTAGTTGCCATATTGTGCATGACTGCTCCTTTGTGCTCGTATGCTCTTCATATGACTTGTATGCCAACAGTGTCCATGTGAAAGGCCAAATGGCTATGTTCTTTAATGAAACATATAATGGCTTGGTCAACCATAGATTGTAAGTTCGATCACATTTGGAAAATCTAAGAAATTTTTGTTCGTGCCCCCTTGTGCATTGTGTTTTTTTTGTGTATTTTGTAGCCTCTATGTGGAGTATTGTGTGTAGCATTTGGAGCTAGGTTTTCTACTTCGAGGATAGCATCTGCCCGCCCACCCAAGTCTTTCTCCAAGGCTTATGAACAAGGTGGCGACCAAGGCATAGACCTTGGCATACCTTGTCATCCGAGTCGTTGAAGTCATTGTTGGCACCATTGGCTGTGTGCAAGGGAGGAACTCAATGATCAAGGAAGACAATGGTTCCCAGTACTTCTCAAGAGGTTACCCATCCGAGTTTGTTTCCCCCAAAGCTTGCTTAACTGACAATCTCTTGCCACTAAGCTACACTCTTGTGGTGGTTGAGAAAGAGAAAAGATTAAGGTTCACATTACCTTGAACATGTTTTGGACTCTCAAAGCTTCATTCTTTGCTTTCAAAGCCTTTTTTTAAAGCATTTTTGGGGTGATTCTTGGAGCCATTTTGGATTACTTTTGTGCATAGTTCTCTTTACAAAGGTTCAAGAAAATCAAGAAGAGTGCTCTTTGTATTTCTTCAACAATTAATATTCACCTTCGGAGCTGTATTTTCAGCCATACTAGTAAATCTACATGCTTGTTGAAAGGTTTTTAGTTCTTTTGGGAGTAACCAATGGAAGTTTATGCAAGTTTTTGAGCCTAAATAACATATTTGACATACACTTACAGGTGTTGTTGGCTAGTTTTTGGCCTATGAGCTCAACCTTCTTAGTGCCAGTTGATTGCATATATTGAGCACATACACACTATGTACACTTCTATGGATACGCTTATGTACGTCCATGTGGTCATTGATATAGAAGTTATGTATTTGCATAAAGCCTTTGATGTTGATAAAGAGGGTCGTGGTGAGGTTTTCTTAACTGGGAGACAACCAGATGCTGGGGTCTCTTCAGTGATGTAGGTGGAAGACTTATCCAGCCTCCCCATAGGAGATGTATGGTAATAATCCATAGGTGCTTGATAAGCCTAGTTTTCTTCTTTTGGTTAACTAATTATATGCAGTGAAGTCAGTGATTGACTATGCAGGTGATAAAGAGGGTCACGGTGAGGTTTTCTTAACTGGGAGACACCTAAAAATGTCAGGTCTCTTCAGTGATGCAGGTGGAAGACTTACCCAACCTCGCCATAGGAGATGTATGATAGTTGTTCATAGGTGCTTGGTAAGCATATTTGGCTTCTTTCGATTACGTGATTATATGGAATGGAGTCAGTGATTCACCATGCAGGTTCACATGTCAGTACTTGTAGTTTAGTGAGTTTTTCTGACATTAGTCATTGATCATTTGTAGAGGAGACTCTGATATTTTTTTTCCAGATTTCAGTTTTCAACTATACATTGGTCGAGTTTACTCCTTGACACACCTATTCATGTGAGCACATACATTCTGACATAATCCTTTTGGTTTGTCATTACTATTCATTGAACCATTTTTTGGGGAGACTCTGTTAATTTTTTCATAGAATTTAATACTTGGTCATCTTTTCCTGAGCCTTAGTGGTGTTTGGACTATTCTAGCTCCATTATCATTCTAATGAGTTCTTTATGAGCATGACATCAGTGATACGAGGCACGTATGGTGGATCTTTTTCCCACAATCTAACACTTGGTCATCCTTATTTGAGCCTTAGTGGTGTTTCAACTATTCTAGCTCCATTATCATTCTTTTGGAGTTTGAGGTCTATAGAAGCATGCGAATAGCACGAGGAAGAAGAAGAAGAAGCTTGGAGCACAACACACAATACTAAATGTATTACCAAGAGAATGTACAAAGATAAATGACTCGTTAGAATTATAGGCATATATACAAGCTGGAGGGGGAACCTCTTAAAGAGGGAAAAAAGTGCCCCAACAGGTCCTCGTGTGTTCAGACACATCACTACCTAAATATATCAACAAAGCCCCCCCTATGAGTAATGCTATGAACAAGGAGCTGACACTCATGTATAAGGAAGTGCCAAGCTATGTGGAATCAATCCACAAAAGGAAGTAAGCCCAAAGCTTTGCAAAAAGCTTCAAACTTCTCCCTAGGCAGAGCCTTTATGAGAAGATGTGCAATGTTCTCCTGTGTGGGCACATATGCCAAACTGATCTCTCCAATAGAGAACCTCTCCTTGACATAATGATAGTGCACCTCAATGTGCTTAGTGTGAGCATGGAACATAGGGTTCCTCATAATTGCTAATGCACTCTGATTGTCAATGAAGATGGTGGTTGCAAAAGACTAATCAACACCCAAATTGGCCTTAAGGCATCTGAGACACACACACACACACACACACACACACACTCAATAGTCATTGTGAAAGCTGCCCTATACTGAGCCTCATAACTAGAAGTGGCCACAGTAGGCTACTTCTTGCTCAACCAAGATATGCATGAGCTACCATGCATGAAGCAAAAACCACTAGTGGACACATGAGTGTCATAGCAACCAACCCAGTTAGAGTTAAAAAAAGCATGTAAATCTAGCGGTAGTGATCCCCCCTTGGGATAAAACAATCCAAGTAGCTATTTACCACTCAAGTAGTGAAAGATGCGCTTAACTGTCTGCCAATGCTTGACACCTAGGCAATGCATAAACCTGCTCATCTGTGAGACAACAAACTGAATATTTGGCCGAGTAATGCATAAGTAAATCAAGCATCCAACAGCTTGTTGATAGAGAACAACATGAAATGCATCTCCAACATCATGAAGACTCAATCCTGAACTTGCCTCCATAGGAGTGGCAATAGGTTTGTAGTCTTCAAGGCCAAAACGCTGCAATAATGTGTCAATAATATATATATATATATATATATATATATATATATATATATATATATATATATATATATATATATATATATATATATATATATATATATATATATATATATATATATATATATATATATATATATATATATATATATATAAATATAGGCATAAACTGAATGCCCAAATAATGATGCAAATGCCTCAAATCTAACATCTCAAATGAGGCATTCAAATCAGCCTTAAAATCAGCAATATGCTTCTCATGAGGACTAGTGGGCAGCGTGTCATCAACATGGACAATCATGATTAGAAGCACATCATTTGCATACTTAACATATAAGGTGCTCTCCATTGGACTGTTCTCAAAACCATGTGCAATTAGATAGGCATGTATCTTTTCATACCAAGCATGTGGTGCTTGCTTCAAACCATATAATGTGCTTTTCAACATGCACATTTTTTTCGTGCCCTTTCTGCACAAAACTAGAGGGCTGAAAAACATACACTTCTTCATGCAAGTCACCATTTAGAAATGTAGTTTTAATGTCCAACTGATGTACATTCCAACCATGATGAGCTACAAGTGCACATATGCTATGAACAATAATCATTTGGCATGTAGGAGCAAAGGTCTCATCAAAATCAATGCCTCTTTCTTGAGCATAACCCTTTGCAACAAGCCTATCCTTACACCTGTCAATTGATCCAACAACCTTATGCTTCAGCTTGTATACCTACTTAGTGCCAATGGCCTTCTTGCCAGAAGGCAAGTCACATAAAGACGAGGTACCATGTTTCATAATGGCATCATATACTGATTGCATAACAACCATCTAATTTTTTGAATTTTCTGCTTCATCAAATAAAATAGACTCATTCTCATTAGAGAGACTAGAGCCAGCCATAGCATAGCAATCTAATGCAAAAGAAGCACTATGAGAGCCTGAACGACTACGATGTGATAGAGGTGCACATAATTTGCTATCTCGCACATTTTGCACCACCCATTTAGGCATAGGTTTTGCCTCCTCTATATCAGTTCTCTCATCAATAAGTGCATCATGTAGATTTGCATCAGAAATTAAATGATTTGATCATCATCTGAAACTTGTAAAGGCTCACAAGTTGCCTCATTTGGACCAACACTAGACTATCCACCTATAAAAACAGGCAGCAAAGTGTCATATACATCTTTGGAGCTAATTGATGTCTCCTTAGTACATGAAATCAATGGCTGAATAGCATCTTCCACAAAAAGAACATCATGGCTAAGAAAAATGTGTTTAGTCTCTCAATGATATAGAGGATAGCCTTTGCTTTCAGAATTGTACCCAACAAAAATATTATCTTGTAATTCTATTATTTTGAAGAACTTCAATCAATATATTTTGTATTTGCTATTGAGCGCAAGTGTAGAATCATGTTTGTCTGAGTAAATTTGGTGTGAAACAGTATTCTGCCATAGCATAAAAGTGCTCAAGTTGAAATATGTTTTCACGTATTTTTCTCTGTGTGTGAAGATTAGTGCTAAGAATGAATTACTAGAAGTTTGCAAAGTGTGTAAGTAGCTATGTGTTCTTGAACCCAAACAATGGGAATTTGAGAAGATCATTCTGACTACTATTGATGGTAGTTCTTTTACATTGTAGGATGCTTTATTTCTAGAAGACCATTTAGAACACTCTGCACAAGTGAATTTTCATTCAAGATTTCATTAGCATAAATCAACTACGCCTTCAAATCTTTGATCTTTGTCAAAAAAGTTTCCATGGAATCTCCTTCATTCATGTGCTCACTCTCCAACTACTTTCGGAGGTAAGCAACACGAGCCTCATTCCTTGCCTCATATAAAGTGGTAAGTGTATCCCAAGCATCATTTGTTGTTTTGTAGGAGCGATTGTGAGGAATAATGGCACGTTTGACAGACAAGGTTATCAATGCATGTTCTTGAGAATCTCTGCCATCCCAACAAAGTTGCTCTATAGTAGGTGCAACAGAAACCACAACAAGAATAGGAACTTGAGGAATATCACCATCTTCAATGCCATCTGCATCACCTTCAATAACTGTGTTTGGAGGTGTAATAGGACATTTTTCAACACCCTAAACAATAATCCACAATCCTTTTGCAACCGATACATGATGCATCATATAAGCCCATAATTCAAAAAAAATTATTGTATCTCAAAAAGTTGAACAAAACTACCCTATCATGTTCTGCTAAACCTTTAGCAGACTTTGAGGTGCTTATACTGGCAAACCGAAAGCTATATATATATATATCTTTGGCACAAAAAGACAAAATTTCATGCACACGCACTGCGATAGTGCATTCGGAGGCTGAAACAAGCTCAGATTGCACACACACACACTACGAAAGTCACAATGGAGATTAATGGAAGGCAAGAGAAAGACTCATAATCATATTCATCATGATCTAGTTACAATAGCTCTTCTAGCTCTATCTCATAGGTTTAATCATAAACTAATAACAACCTCAAAATGAGCTCTCTAGCTCTATTTATAGTTTTTGACTAGTTTTGACTTGTTTCACATCTAGTGACCGGCATAGTTACAAAATAGGTTCTTCTTCTAATTTGAACTATCTAACCGCTTCCAAAAATTACAAAAATTGGTGTGAGCTTTTTGTTTGGACTCCTCAAGCTCGAGGAATCCTCGGCTTGCACAAAATGGAGTTGCATTCGTGATAATTGGATGTATATACATATAATACATTGGTTTAGTGATAGAATCACTATTGTCATGATGAAATCTTGTGAGTAACGTTAGGTGCTTCCTCTTCTTCTATGATGAGAACCAGTACTCGAACCTTTGCCTTGAACACTCCCCTCCTCCTCGTTTCTATTGTCCCTAATAGAACCTGATTTAGCATGAGTAATGTAGTTTGTGAGCAGGTATGTTGCCAAGGTGTGTTCGGTGATGCAAAGTCCTCGGATAAGATCACGTTCAAGTTTCTTTCAATCAATGGGCTGGGGTTCAGTGGTAATACCTATGATTATTGTAATCTTGGTTTCAATGTGTTATTATTTAATATATAATATTCTGTATGGTTTTAAACAGGTTTTGTCCATTCTAGTGTGAACAAACAATTTTTTAAAAAACTCTATAAATAGAGAGAACTCACTTCATTTCACACTTTTTGCAACTGAAGAGAATGGCATGCACCAAGCAAACTGCAAGGAAAGATCGCGCCTTCTTTCCTAGCCCTCATCTAGGGACACAACGCCCACCATGGTTGCAACCCCCCCAAAGACCTCGAAGTGGTTCCCAGAGCACATCTGTGCCTGTGTCACACGATGGCACACCACCTGGGAGCCATTCAGTGCGAGAAAATGAAGTGTCCAATAGACAAGAGTATTACACTCAAGGACGATCAGAGTCCATTTCAAATAATGAGCCACCAACAAGGACACCCATCAAATCAAGACCCAAACAGAAGTTGATCAGAAGGAGTGTACCAGAGAGTGAAGAAGATTCATCCCCGAACGAGAAAAGCAGCAATCAACCACCATGGAATGATATGCAAATTCCAAGGAGCCATACAGTGACACATGGAGGTAAGACACTTCCACAAGGACAAGGGCAAATACCAACAGAGGAGGAAAGAGAGCAAAGTCAACAACCACATGAACAACAAAATGTGCAAGATGAAGCTGGGCCCTCACATCGTGTACATCGGAGAAAAAAAAACTATCAACCACGACGTCGACCTCAACGCCAGCCAAACATACCTCCCAACACAAAAGCTCCACAAAGACAAAGGAAGCACTGCAGGGCTTTTGCAGAGATACGACACTACCAAAAGTCTGTTGAACTACTCATACCACGAAGAGCTTTTGCAAGGGTAGTGAAAGAGGAACTACAAAGCTACCAAGCAGGTCTAAGAATACAAGGGATAGCACTTGAAGCACTTCAAGAGGCAGCTGAGGCCTACCTCATCTCCATGCTTGAGGACTCTAACCTCTGTGCTATCCATGCCAAGAGAGTAACCATACAACCGAAGGACATTCAGCTAGCAAGAAGAATTAGAGGAAATAACCCATGATATGTATATTATACCCTATGATAGGCTACTTTGCGATGTAATACAATGGATAATAGAAAATTTTGTTTTGACTTATATTCTTTGTCTCTTGTTTCTCTCTCACTCTCTCTCTCTCTTTCAGTCAGTTATATATGGATTCAGTTAAACATGCATGCACTTGCCTATTGTTTTGTGACTAGATATGTTCCTTTTCTACCTATTGATGTGCAACATGTCCTTTTCATACCCAAAAAACCCCCAGCCACAGAAACGCGGGATTCAGCCTTGCAAAATTTTTGTAGGGCTGAATCCCGCGTTTCTGTGGCTAGGGGTTTTTTTGCAATATTTGGTCTTTTGTAAGCATAAAACATATAGTAGAGATGCAATGGTATGCATAAAAGGTAATCATTGTATGCATAAAAGGTATGGATGAGATCTTTATCTAGTTAAAGCTGAGTTTATACCCTACTGGTAATCTTTGGTCCTGATTCTACCAAAACCAAGTGAAACTCTAAAATTACATACTTTCCTATGTTTTGTAGCACCTAAAAACACTAGATAAGGCCAAAAAAGCCCCAGCCACAGAAACGCGGGAAACAGCCATGCAAAAATTTTGTAGGGCTGTTTCCCGTGTTTCTGTGGCTGGGGCTTTTTTGGCCTTTTTTATGCATATAATTATACAAAGGACCAAAGGACAATTCAAAGAACCCCAATTAGATACAATTTGTGGAGAGAAGATAAGTTCAATTTTTTAGCACATTCATATACAGAAATAGACAAATGATGAAAAAAAAAGTTTTTATTATCAAGACATTACATCATTTCTCAGCTGCCTTCAATTTCTCTACAACTTTCTTTCTCCTTTGTAGAGATTGAGGCACCTGGTAAGTCAATACAAATCTTGATATTACATGGGGGTCTTGCATTCCAAGACCCATGGTGATACCTATTTGCCCTAATACTTTTCCTCTAAAATTAAGTCCTAATGTAGTTACAACTAAGGATTTCCTAACCAAAATGACACAATTAGTGCCTTGGGTAATTGTACATAAACACAAAATCTTGCTAAGGGCCTTCAAGCACCAAGTCATGAAGTGCCCATCCGGACTATAGTCTTTGTGTATGATAACAAAATCATCCTTTGGAAACTTTTCGATGTAGTTTGCCAAGGATGCACCACTCCCACGAGAAGCTCGATCCCCACCAGACCTTGCTACGAACTTGTCGAGCTCAATTGCTTCCTGTTAAGAACAAATGAGAATTCAAGCTCTTACAATGTTAACTTAAATTATCGATTTATTTAATTCAATTACCACTTACATCATGAAGCTTGTCTTCTTCCTCCCCTCTTCCAGGGGCATCAAGATCAATGCTAGAGTGGGCCATGCCACTCTGCTCTGCTACAGGGGATGTAGGAAATTTTTGCTTCAGTATCCTCTCCCGTGCTGCACTGAACTCCTCCTCCGTAGTAGAATTGTTGTCATCATTTAAAATATGAGCACACACCATTGCTATGGTGTCTGCCACAGAATCCCCAAGTGGGATGGACTTCTTTTCAAGTATGTCAGATGTGTTGTCAAGTGGAACATCTGACATTGTGGAGAAAATACTCAAGCATTCATCTAGACATAGACCGAATCCCTTCTCAATGTCATGAAGTAAAATAAATTCCTCTCCATCCACAACGATGCTGGAGAGATATTCAAGTTCCAGCTCTGGTAATGTGGGCTCAGAGGGGTTGAGATTTGAAGGGGGGGCCTCCTCCATGCTTGATTGCGCACGTAGTTTATCCTCAACACCACCAGGAAATTCTTGGTGGATCGTAATGCTTTCTTTGGCAAAATTTATGGCCTCTGGTTAAGGCTCATTCTTCTCCTTAACAAAACCCCCAGTGACAAGGTTGGGGAGCTCAACAGGTGTAGGTTTGGGCTCCTCATTAATAATAAAATATGTTGTTGCAATGTAGGATAGGTACTTTGTACCCATCTTTTTGTTAAGTTTTTTTACTAATGGCACAGAGTCATCTAGTAAGCGCCCTGTAGTTTCAGCAATTGCCATGAAACGCTTAAGGCGCTTCATGAAGGCTTCATCGCCTCTGTGTATGTAGAGTAGAAGGTCACATGGAACCCATTTACCCTCATAAGGCGGTATTTCTATAGAGAAATGCAAGATGTAGTACTCAAGGAACTCTATGATTTCCTTGAGCACATCATAGTTCAGTTGAATTGTTTTGTCTAGATCAGGGACTCTAGACAGTAGGTCATACAAGTGGTTTTGACCTTTGAACTCAGTTGATTCCAAGAACTCATTGAAGAGTTCACGTGGACGTTTGGGTTGCAAGGTACTGGAGGATGCGGCAGCCATTGCACGTGATGCTAGCTTCTGTGCGTACTCTGCAAGTGATTGTAGCTCTTCTTGGTTGCAAAAGTGAGAAATGAGAGAATAAGTGTTGCTTTTATAGTAGTTTCAAAATTTTAAAGTGAGTGGGACCCATTTTAAAACTAAAACTAATACCTTCAAATAAAACAATCATGCACAGAACTCTCAGAAAAGAAAACTTTTGCTCATAAAAAGATTGAACAGAATCATTAACCAGAATAAGATACACGACAACACAATAGAAAAAATAAATTCTCAGAACTTTAAAATTATAATAAATTGCCATTGGAAAATTGTACATCATATTGAGATCAAAAAATTTTACATGCTACATGTCTTGCATGTTAAATACATTGTTGCAGACGTAGGATTATAAGTGGTTGTGTGTACACTGTAGCACTCAAATAGTTCTTGAGCTATGACAATGAAAGTTGAGTTCCATTCAAGGAGGACTTTAATTTTGTCCTCCAACCTCTTACCAATGTGCAGACAAATAGAAAACTTTAAATGAACATATTCGAGTGTAAGAATTTGTATAAACAAAAGAAGAAATACCATATGCTACTTACCTTATGCCCTTGTATTCTGAACTTTGATTGATCCAGATCCTCAAATCCCATAATTACTAGATGTTCTCTCACGCTGGCAAGCGTCCAATGATGATTTACTGAAATAACTTCCATTACGTTGTTGGGTAGATTTATCTTAATTTCAAATGAAATTAAAACACCCTCAGAACTTTGTAATGGTATCCATTCACCAAGTTTACACATCCAACGATCATAATAGAATCTAATGTACAATGAAGTACGATGTTTCAAGTATCGAAATCCTATGCCTGTTGCACCAATTTTACAAATGTATCTATCCCCTTTGGTGCATCCTTCTACAAGTCCCCAATTTTCACCTAGCAAACCCTCTACCTGCTCATACATGATATCTTTTAACATGAACATTGTTGAAGTCTCTAGAATTGTGAATATCTGAAATAAATGTAGAAAAACAATGAACACGAACACACCAATGTAATCCTATAGATCTTGAAACTCTTGTAAATTTCAAAGAGTTGTGTATGTCCATCACCATCTTATGCTTCAAAGATGTTAATGTCCATACATCAGGTTGCGGACACTCGAGCTTTAAGAGAGAATCTACCTTAATCATCTCTAACTTGCCAAAATCATTTGATGAAGAGGGTACAACATATGTATGTGTGTAAAAGAAAACTCTCACACGTAATAGCTGAGCAGGACGGGCTTGTGTCAAGACTATCAATCCAACATCTGCATGCAATGCTTGGAAAGTACCTGTAAGACTATGAAGTGGTTGTTCTTCCACCAAGGTAGAAGGAAATATATCTACAACAAAAAACTACACAACTTAGCTAGGTATATTATGAAATTTGGACAGAAGTCAATGAGTAATACTTACAGTTGATAGGATATCTCATTTTGTTTGAGTTTTCCGATTTCATGGTTGACATTGTGAACACATGTTGTACAATGGCAAAAATTTCACCATTTTTGAGCTTTTTGAAGCCTAGTAACTTCCCTTTCCAATGAAGATCCAAGTTTCCACGATCTCTCACACGGTGAGGACCAACACCAGAGGGTTGCATGTACACCCATGCACCTTTGCAGAACTCCTGTCCTAACCAAAATCCTTCTGGAGCCTTGATATTGTGACATTTTATCGTGATAACCTCATCTTTTGGAGGTTTCTCCATTGGAGATCAGGCTATGGAAGTGACAGTAGGAATTCAAAGAAGATGATGCATAGAGAAAGAAATGGAGATGCAGGAGCTGCAATGGTGTGCTAGGGAGAGAAAGTAGTGGAAAGAGATGACTTTTTGGGACCTGGGTATGAAAATGTGAGGTTTTGGAGGGAGAAAGTTGCATTTTGAGTTATTTTTGAAAAAGTCACTTTTTTCACTTCAGTTCATGCACAGATTTTTATTTAGAACCCAAAAATAGCACTTTTGATCCTAAAAAGTGGTTGGGGGACCATTAAATGGTGTTATGATGAGTTTTATAACTTTTTGAAAATTTTGAATTTTTGGGCCCAGGTAAGTTACGAGATTCCTTTCTCTCTCTAGAGGCAAAACCTGAACATAGGGGAATCCTGTCCCCTCATCCCCCTTCAGCCTAGTGATTTATAGGCTATAGACTATGTCCACCACCCTCCTCTCATTGATCCATCACTAATCACTCCTTAATCCAAAAGGCCCATGCAGGGTTCATTTTTTTCCCTAATGTAAAACGTCCTAAAGAGGGAAAAAAGTACCCCAGCACTCTTGATGTGTTCACACACATCACTACCTAAATATTTCAACACATTCTAGTCAATTCTCTACGTAGGCAGGTCTGGTGGATTGAGGTCTAGTGTCAGTGTTCCTAGGAGGAGCTACAACTTGTAGGGCAAAGACCATTTTGAGATATGAAAATTGATGCCACAAACTTTGTTCATGGAAGAATCATATTAATAATATGCTGATTCAGAGGAGGCAATGGAAGCTAGTAAATGGAGTCTCAAAGAAGCTTGCTAAGATGGATGAAGATGATTGGGATGAGTTGGATGAAATGGCTAGGTCTACTATTTGATTGCACCTAGTAGGTAATGTTTACTTTATAGTATTGGAGTGTGAAAGTGTAGAGAAGCTTTGGAAGAAGTTCTGCAACACATATGAAAAAGAAACTATATCAAATAAAGTGTATTTCATGAGAAATTTATATGATCTTTGCATGCAGGACAGAGATAGTGTTGCTACTCATCTAAATGAATTTGATTCTATATTCTGTGACTTATAGGCTCAAAAAATGGAGATGGATAATGAAATGAAAGCAATCTTGCTACTATGCACCTTGCCATCATCATGGGATACACTATGCATAGCTATTAGCAATAGCACCCATGGTGATAAATTGGTCTATGATGACATATGTGGAGCACTCTTGAGTGAGGAAATTCATAGGAAATCTATGGTTGGCACTCAGAGTGGAGATACATATAATGTTCATGATTCTTACCAAGGAAAGGATCAACAACATGGTAGGAGCAAGAACAAGGAAAAGAATGGTCAATGGAATAAGAGTAGAAGTAAATCAAGCGAGAGGGATATAGAATTCCATTATTTTCATAAGAAAGGACACATGAAGAAAGATTGCTATGAATTAAAGAATGCTAAAGGCAAAGAAGAGAAGGTTAATGGGCATGTTAAACAACTAGCTGCACCATCTACTTCAATTGTGAATATTGGAGAAATCAATGCAATTTTTTATGATATTGATGTCTTTACACTTGATAGTATTGTGCCTACTGAGGCTCTTATGGATGATTCTCTTTCCCACACATGTCTACTAGATTCTAGTGCTTCTTTCCATGTGACAACATATAGAGAATGGTTCTCTGAGTATGCAACAAAGTCTCTTGGTATTGTTAGACTTGGTGACTCTTACTAGTGTGACATTCTGGGGATTGCAGATGTGATTGTGCACTTCATTGATGGTTCAAAATTTACTATGCACAATGTATGCTATGTACCTCAATTATGATGCATTTTGATGTTAGTGTGTCAACTTGATGCCCTTGGTTAAAGGTGGTCTTCTATGCTCAGTCCTTTTGCATATCAAAGGGCAATATGGTTATTGCAAAAAGAAGCAAAGTTGGGTCACATTATCCTTTATTTGTATCACAAAAGAAACACTTGTTAGCTGTCATTGAATAGCCTATGGCTTGTATTTGGCATGGCCGTTCGGGCAATATATCTCATAGTGGAATGGAAAATCTTTCTAATCTTGGCCACTCACCTTTGTTATGCATCTTTTATTTTTCATTTTGTGAGCCTTGTTAATATGGAAAGCAAGATAGGAATGTGCATAAAATTCACATTTTCTCTTCAATTCATCTTTTAGATCTCGTTCATATAGATCTGTGTGGTCATATGCACACAATTTCATTAGGTGGTTCTCTTTACTTTGTCACTTTCATAGATGATGCTAATAGAAAATTCTGGGTATATCCTATCAAATGGAAGGATAAGGTATTCCCTATTTTTAAAAAATGGCTTGCTTTAGTTGAGACTCAAGACTGAAAAAGGAACTAAGACTTTACATTCTGATAATAGGGGTGAGTATACCTCACATGAATTCAACTTTTTTGTCAATCTAGAGGAATTCCTAGAGAGTTTACAAGTCCTTGTGTAGGTGAAAGGATGAGTATAACTATTCAGGATAGAGTAGTTTCTATGTTGCATCATGCAAATATTTCACAAGGCTTTTGTGCAGAAGCCATATTGACTGCATTTCATGTGATTAACCTTTCACCTAGTACTACCAAAGGTTTCAAAGTGGCACATGGATAGGGATGCCATGCTATTATGATAATCTTGGAGTTTTTGGGTGTCAAGGATATGTTCATATACCCAAGAATCTTAGACACAATCTGGACCATAAGTCAAAGAAATGCATTTTTCTTGGATATGGGAGAGAAGGTCAATTTGGATATCGCTTATGGGATCCTAAAACATGGTCAGTGATCAAAATCAATGATGTCAAATGTCTAAGATGCATAAACTAATGGAATATAATCCCTCATATTTGCGCACTAGAAGAGAAATGAACCCAATACCTATGTCCCTTCATACACCTTTTATGCTACCCTACAACAATTGTTGAACTCAATAAAGCTATGGGATGCTTTTTGCTCATCCATGAAATTGTTTTTGTGCCTAGCATGAAAACATAGCCAAGCTTTGACCTTCTATCATCAATACTCCCTAGTCAATCTGCAAAACTCCATTCTCTTACTTGAAGTTCTTCATCATACCTATATAGAAACCCATTTTTAACTATACTCTTCACATACCTTAACTGCAAGAGAACAAGGATTACGATGACTCCCACCTGCTAGAGAGATAACTCTCCTCCCAACCATATGCCTCTATATATAGCTCTCTCCAAGGGAGTGCCTTCTTTGGAAGGTGGATAGTAACCATCCATGTGTCGGTCATGTAACTGCATGTGCACCAAGTGTCCTAGTTAATTCGAGTTAACTCAAGTGGATGATTCTAGAAGGCTCTAGATGTCTTTAGGAAAAATAATCTCTCCATGTACTGCAAGACCTCCTCCTTCACACCCTTGAGTCTTAACCACTAAGCTAAGTGGATCATTTGTTTACAAGAGCACATGATCTTCTAGTAAGTCTAGTCTTGAGATCTTTGATCATACACATGTGTGACCAAACGGTTTTGTTTTTAGATCCGTTTGAACCAGTAGGACCCTTAGATCATAAACTTACTTTATTACATTCTTCCCCCCTTGGGAAAGATTTTTGTACTCGAAAATAAAGCTATATATAGTAACCATAGGCAACCCCCAATCCTCATGTTCTAAAACTTGAAGAACATGGTCATGTTCTAAAACTTGAAGAACATGGTCATGTTCTAAAACTTGAAGAACATGGTCATGTTCTAAAACTTGAAGAACATGGTCATGTTCTAAAACTAAAAGAACATGTCTCATCTCTGTGGTGGGATCCTTGTCCAAGTGATTCAAAACATCATCCAACTTTGTACTTTGATAAACTTGTCAAAGTACAAAGTAGTGAATGAATAACAAGGGTGGATCTAGAAACATCCCTGACCAATTCACAATTTTACTAGGTGCTATCTAGGCACGAACATGTGAACTAGATGGATTCAAATTACTAGTCCATTTATGGGCATGGCTGATACATGGACTTAGTAATGACGGCGGGATTCTTATCTCTATAAAGACTTTGAGAACTCTTGATGCACTTGAATTTGATTTGAAAAACTTGAATTTGGTTGATCCAAACATCTAACTTGGATGTTTGTACAATGGTTTACTCCTAACCAAACGTTACTTGATTTTTCACCCGATTTGAGGACTACTTTGTCCTAATGAGCTAAAAAATCCTATGTAAACCATAGGAGAAAGTTTGCCATTTACTTTGGTTGAATTGTACTATAATTTGATCGAGTGAAATCTAAAATGAAAATTATCCAACTAAGGATACTTTTCTCAAAGACTTTAGCTAAAAACTTCTTGGGAATTGTCAATCTAGTGAGCAATTGCTAACTTCTCTATTCTAGAAAGAACCCGAGTCTAGAAAGTAATTAGAGTTATGATAGGAAATTGGAAGCAAACTCAAATGAATAATTCAATTTAGACTTATCATCTTTTGAAAGGGTTCTTGTACATAACATCTATATGAGATGTTTAATTTAGTTGCCTGATTCTAACCCACTAACCCTGGAATTTTGAAAAAAGAATCAGATACCATATCTGAGTCAAATCCAAAAGATTTGGAAAGCAAAAAGAAAGAACTAAAACTTTGTATAACCAATTCAAACTTAAAAGATATGTAAAAATTATATGAGTCAAAATTCCAGATGACTCAAGAATTTAACTTCTTAGAGATCTTTTTTCAACAAGGTATTGAAGCGTTTTTACTATCTATAAGAGAAATAAATTGGATTCTCAAAAAGATTCTAAGCGAATCTAAAACATCATTCAACCACAAGATATTCGTGTGGTATCCAACATTAGTGTGTCAACCCACTGAGGTTCTATTGATGAGTTTTTACTCAAACAATGCTTCCCTTGAGAGTTCATGCCTATAATCAATCTTTATGACTGTTTACTTTCTTGATCTTGAAGTATATTCAGATCATGCTTCTATCCTCCTTGAATTTAAACTTCACCTTTGAAATCTAAATTCCCTTGAGGATCAAATCTAACCTCAAATTTCATACTAGGACTAGAAGATAATTATCATCTCACAATCGGATGTCCCATAGCATCTTTCCAATATCAACTTGAGTATAAAATCTGGTGTCCCATACCACCCTATTTTATATTCACATTGATGTGTGAGTGATTTTTATCCTGAAGTCTAAACATGTCTTGATAGAGTACCTTCTCACTTCAAAAACCTTGAAGTTTCAGGTATTACCTCTAAATTGATTCTCTAGGCTTTGATTCCTTCACATGATCATTTCACGATCTCATGCTTTACTTTGGAAACTTGAAAACCTCTTGATAGAATATCCATTCTTCTTTTTTAGGGTTTTCAAATGAAAACCAAATAGAATTCCAAGTACTTGAATTTTCATAGATTCAAGTCCAATTGGTTTATTCTTGACCGATTTGTAGCAACAAGAGCTTTTTACTTCTTGTCTTTAGATTCCTTTCTTACTGATGCTTTAGGTACCTACCCAGTCGGGACTTTACAGGAATCTCTCTACTGCTTAAGTCTAAGAAGCAAAAGGAAGAAGAGGAACGAATGAAGGCTGAAGCTCAACAGAAGCGTTGGAATGCATTAGGTGAATGAGACTACAAAGGAGAGGACTAGAGAGAGAACCTCAATCAGTGGATGCCCCACGATACCCTCTAGCAATGTGCCAACTTGGAGGAAGAGGTGTCCCCAGTATCATTGATAGGAAACCATTCATTAATGTCACTCTAGGCCAGGAACCCATGCGCATACAGTGTAAGGCTTTAATTGATTCCGGTGCAGCCACGAATGCCATTTGACTCTCTCTTTGTAGGGAATATGAAATTAAGCCTCTTGAATCCTATCTCATTGGACTAGGTGGATTAGAAACCCCCTGCATAGGTGAGATTGAGGTACCCCTCTCCATAGAAAATGTAACACTAATTGTAAAAGTGTTGGTTTGTCATGACGATGATCTAATAGAACCCATGATCCTAGGCCACGAATGGTTATATCATTACTGGGTGAGTTTAAATCTTCGCAAAAGTGTGCTTCAATTGGAACTTGCAAGACAATATCATGAACTGCCCCTCCAAAGCCAACATAGAGAGGTGTTGGATGTGATAGGAGTTCCCCCAACCCTGTGCGTGTCAGCACACCCTACTGGACCCATACAAGAATTACCACCCATCGAGGAGTGGAAATTGGGTAGACAAACCAGAATCTGACAAGTATGGTGGCGTAAAACTCAATCTTCAGACGAATATGAGCAGCCACCATTTCCAAGCAAGAGTGCAGTGGATCTCCCTTCTTTTCCAAAACAGTGTGGGGATATGATACCTCACCCTCAACAAGCCACCAGGTCATATCATCCACGTACTCATTGGTGCAGCACATCAGAGTGGTTCGTTAGACATCCCACTCAGGCACACCCTCAACCGAGATGGAGGCACAAGGTGAATCTACCTAGTAAGTCAAATACTTCAGATCTTTGGCAACCCTCACAATTTTGATTGAGGCAACACATTCGGCAAATTTGGGTGCCCAAGTTCATGGTGACAGCTCACTCCAAGTCTCGCCAACTTTGGGTACCTTAAAAATGCCTAGCTTATGCTTCAACCTTAGTCAGGTCTAAGAAGACCTTTTCTGAGACTACTAGAAAAACCTGCACACCTTCTTTTGTACATGCCACTTCATCTCTTCTAACCCCCCCCTGTGTGGCACAAAAATGGATCCCTAAGCCTTCCATAATCACGATGACTCTTGACCAATCTCATTCTGACCATCGACTTAGTGAAACTAACACTCTTATTAACCACTGCATGCACACCCAGTTATACAATTTTATATCACCACTATCCTTGTAACATACACTAACTCTGTAGGTAGTCCTCATTCAAAATCAATTGTAAAGCTATGCACCTCACACACTCCCACTCACAGTCAAGCACACACTGCTCACATTGTTAAAATCACACACTGCATAGGAAGCATGTTGGTGGTGGAAAGGAATGGAGGTCTCATCTTCTTGGGATCTTAATTATTTTCCATGACTAATGTGTTTTCCTCTTCACTTGAGCTTAGGTCGGTCACAACAACTTTCCATTATGCAAGCGGAAGGTTCGACAAGCGCAACGCTCGAGCGGTCAGTTGTGGAATTCATTTGAGAGCTTGCCTAAGGCTATTCCAGAGGAGTTCCAGGGTTTTATTGGACCGATGGCCACTGAAGACCCTCCTCAAGGACAGACAGAAAGGGTAAGTGGCAAGGCGCACTGGTTCCAAGGTCTTACAAGGCCCCTAGGAGAGACAAAATTTATATATGAAGCTAATTTGACGTACGGTGCAAACGTGTGGAGACACTGTCAATTCTTTTCACGAGAATTTGAGAATCTCCAGAATAGCGAAGATCTCCAACCGATATGCCGAAGGGCAGGATTTGCAAATTATTTGAGTGCGGAACTCCCTAAACCAGATTTTTATAGGTATTATTATTTAGTGGCTTCTATTAGAGAGCAGGAGCGCAAGGAATTGAACCTTGTCTTCATCTTACCATCATTGGTGAATGACCCACCTTTCAAGAAGTTTATGAAAAAACTTGGAGAACCTTGTAGAAGGTAGAAAAATGCATTTCGAAGTGACGACGTTTGGTCTAGCCAACCGGCACAAGACCAGCCCTTGAGCTTATGGAGACTCAAATAGACCTTATAAGCATGTGATAAGTGCAAAGAAACACACTATATGTACTTTGGAGCATCAAAGAGAACAAGTTGATACAAAACAGTTAGGTTCACGGGTCGAGTAGCTCAAAAACTTATTATCTATGGAAGAGACAATGAACTTCAAATGCCCATAGCGATCAGCATGGTTACAATTAGAAAAAATCCTTTTATGGGTGATACAGATAGGGTTGAGTGTATAGAATGCACAAAAGTATAAGCAATAAGCAAAATATGCTATAGGAATGAATGAGATATTCACCAGTGGTACTTCCTATTTTTCAGGAATACGTAGAGATTGGCCCCGAGACAAAAAAACTCAGATTCCTCTCAATCTGCTAAATCAAATCATATGAAAATTTATAGGCATAAACTAGACACTAATATCTTTCCAATGATTCATGTTTCAGTCAATTTTGAGCTCAAGAGAGAGAGCAGCAGCCTCTGCAAGATTACTGTTGGCGAAGAAGATGATGCAGATCAGAATTGAAGGAGCAAGACAATGATGGTCACAAGTGTATGTATATTGCTTCCATGTAATGTACAAGTAATTTCAAGTCTTTATATAGACTCTAGGAGTGTTCCACGACTTCTACAAGTGAAGTTTGAATTCAAATGAAGGTGGGAATGGCTGTTGGAGGGAATCAATTCACTTTCCTACGATCTAGGAAAAGTGAAGATCTAGTTTGATCTACTTTTAGGTGATTGATTGCTTGATTGAATGTAAATTCAACCACCACAAATTCGTGGGATTTGAGCTTTATTTCTACCTTTACATGTGTAAAGCTCAAGGCTTTTACAACAGTAAATGAACCATCAAAAATCTCTCAAAAAAATACAGTAAATGACCATAAGAAAAAGAACTCTCCAACGGATATTCTTTCGACGTGATAGCCTTTGATGTAGATCAAATCCACCTCAAGCATAGTGTAAGCAACTCCCCCTTAAGCTAAAGTATGCTTGAGTCTTCATTCGCTGATAGGTTGAATACTTGCCATAGCTTTGAATCTACAAAGCTTTATTCCATCAAGTGCCTTCGTCATCATATCTGCTACTTGCTTTTCAGTTGGAACAAAAGAAATGTTGATCGCCTTTGCCATGAGCTTCTCCTTGATGAAGTGTTAATGGACTTCTATGTGCTTGGTTCTCGCATGGAAAATAGGAATTGTTGCTAGATGCATGGAACTTACATTATCTCCAAATATGTGAGGTTTGGAACTCACAAGTCCCAAATCTGTGTACAATGCTTTTTAAACATATTGCCTCTTGAGTTGCTATGGTCAAGCCTCTGTACTCTGGTTTAATTGAGGATAAAGCAACTGTTGGTTGCTTCTTGGAACTCCATGACACTAGCTTCGAACCTGCAAATGCTAAGTAACCAGATGTACTTTTTCTATCATCCTTAGCTCCTGCCCAATCTGCATCTGAGTAGATTTTGATATCCAAATCTAAAGAGTAGGGATAGAATATACCTTTGTTGATTGTACCTTTGAGATACTTAAGTACTCTCTTAGCTGCATCCTTGTGTGGTCTTCTCGGTGAGTGCATGAACTGACTAAGCACTCCCACACTATATAAGATGTATTCCCTTGTATGAGTAGCATATATCAAGCTACCTACCAAGCTTTGATATTCTTTTAGGTCTTCAATTTTCTCACCTTCATAAACACTAAGTTTATGATTCATCTCCAAAGGTGTACCTGCAGGTTTAGTGTTCTCCATTTTGAACTTGAGAAGAAGATCCTAAATGTATCTTCTCTGAGTCAAATACATTCCTTCATCTGTGTATATCACCTGCATACCTAGGAAATATGTGAGCTCACCTAGGTCATTGATTTTGAACTCCTCTTGCATGTGTCTCTTGATCCTTTGAATGCCATTTAGATCATCACATGTCACAATAATATCATCTACATATACACATAGATAGATAACCTCATTGTGATCCCTTTTGATGAATAGAGAAGGATTTGAGCTGCTAGATTTGAACCTTTGATCTTAAAGATATGTAACCAACCTCTAATTCCAAGCTCTAGGAGCTTGTTTCAATCCATACAATGCTTTCTTAAGTCTACAAACATAAGATGGATGATTAGGGTTTTCAAATCCTGGTGGTTGTGACATGTATACCTCTTCACTTATCCAATCATTTAAGAATGCATTTTTAACATCAAGTTGGAGGAGTCTCCAATTCCTTGTTGGTATATTTAGGTAGTGATGTGTGCGAACACTCTAGGACCATCAGGGCATTTTTTTCCCTCTTTAGGAGGTTTTTTTCCTCCCGCTTGTATATACGCCTATTGCCCTAATGGGCTACTTATCTTTGTACATTCTCTAGTAATATATTCAGTATTGTGTGTTGTGCTCCAAGCTTCCTCTTCTTCCTTGTGTTGTTCGCGTGCTTCTGCAGATGTCTAACTCCAACAATTGGTATCAGAGTGTTTTCGAGATTTGAGCTCGTTTCGGCCTCCGAACGCACTATCGTAGTGCTTGTCTAGGCTATTTCGTCTTTTTGTGCCAAAGGTATATACCAGTTTCTGTTTGCCAGTATAAGCATCTCAAAGTCTGCTACAGGTCTAGTAGAATTCATCTGGGCTGTTCTGTTCAACTTTTTGAGTTACAATCAATTTTCTGCATCAAGGTATTTTAGTCACCGGCCATGGCTGAAAGCAGTGATGTATTCCGTATGTTGGCTGTTGAGGATAAGTTGGATGGTACCAACTACCCGTTATGGGCTTATATGATGTGACATGTGTTGGTTGCAAAAGGACTATGGAACATTGTGCAGGGTGTTGAAAAACGTCCTAACACACCTGCAACTGTTACAACTACAGGTACTAAAGCTGATGCAGAAGATGTCGAAGATGATGATATTCTGCATATTCCTATTCATGCTGCAGTTTCTGCTGCACCTACTATAGATCATATTTGCTGGGATGGCAGAGATGCCCAGGCACATGCATCGATAGCTTTGCCTGTCAAATATGCCATTATTCCTCACATTCGCTCTTGCGGAACAGCTAAGGATGCTTGGGATACACTTACCACATTGTACCAAGCTAGGAATGAGGCTCGTGTTGCTTACCTCTGAAAACAGTTGGAGAGTGAGCACAGGAATGAAGGTGATTCTATGGACAATTTCCTAACGAAGATCAAAGACTTGAAGGAACATTTGATTTCTGCTGATGAGGTTATACCAGATAGCTCACTTGTGCAGATCGTTTCCGAATGGTCTAACTGATTCATATCAGAGTTTTGCTTCTACTCTTCGGTTGATGATGAAAGGCAATCCAAATGCCTTATCATTTGAGGAGTTAGTCTCTGTTCTGTTGTAGGAAGATCAGTCCAGGCAGAACAGGTCCATTATGTGAGTTGCAGATCAAGCTTTCCTGGCTAGTCAGAAGGGCAAAGGAAAATTGAGCTCTTCAACTAGTAAGCAGAAATCTACTAATTCTACAAATTCGAAGAAGGAAGATAAAGATGAGAAGAAATCACAAAAGCAGAAATTGTTTTGTAAGTACTGTAAAGGGAATGATCATATCATAAAGAACTATCCAAAACTCGCTACTAAAGAGGCAAAGAAGAAAGAGGCTGAATGTTTGTTGCAGAGGCCTCTACACTAAAAACAGAGTCTGCTAATCTTGTGCAGGAAGAAGAATGGGCGTTTACTATTGTCTGCAGTTTTGACCCATCTTCTCATGAGCAGTGCATGTCTGCAGTAGACTCAAATGTTTGGTATTTTGAGAGTGGGGCAACCAAACATATTACCTTGCAGTGTAGTTTCTTCTCTTCACTCGAGCCTGTCCCTACAGGGAATACTGTTACATGCACCAACAACTCCTCTTATCCTATTATGGGAGTTGGTAAGATCATTTTGACTACTGCTGATGGTAGTTCTTTCACTTTGTCAGATGCTTTATTTATGCCACGGATGAAGAAGAACCTGTTATTAGTTTCTACATTAGCCAAGATTGGCTTGGTTGTGAAATTTGTTGATGACAGGTGTACAGTTCATGATCTGTCAAATGGCGATGTGATTATTGCTTCTGGCATTTTATGTCGTGGGCTATATAAGCTCTTGCATTTCTCACCATCTTCTTCATGCACATCATTCGCTCTTTATCTTCATATCAGCCTAACCTCTTCACTGATTGACAATTATAAGGTGAAGCTCCTCACATTGGAACTTTCCATTGTGCTAGAGTGACAAAAGGCAATCGAAATGCCTTAAAATTTGAAGAGTTAGTTGAATCGATTGTGTTGCAGGAAGATCATTCTAGGCAGAACATGTCTATTATGGGTGTTGCAGATCAAGCTTTCTTAGCTAGTCAGAAGGGCAAAGGTAAATGGAGCTCATCTACTAGTAAGTAGAAATCTACAAATGATGCACATTCAAAGAAGGAAGACAAAGATGAGAAGAAATCAGAAAAGTGGAAATAATTTTGCAAATATTGTAAAGGAAATGATCAAGTCATTAAGAGTTGTCCAAAACTGGAGCTAAAGAGGCAAATAAAAAAGAAGTTGTAATGGTTGTTGCAGAGGTATCTACACTGAACAGAGAGTCTACTAATCTTGTGTAGAATGAAGAATGGGAATTTACTATTGTTTGCAATTTTGACCCATCTTCTCATGAACAGTGTATGTCACCAGTAGACTATGTTTGGTACTTTGATGGTGGGCCAACCAAACATATTACCTCGCAGCATAGTTTCTTTGCTTAAGCCTGCCCTTGCGGGGAATATTATCACATGCACCAAAAACTCCTCTTATCCTGTCATGGGAGTTGGTAAGATCATTTTGACTACTGTTGATAGTAGTTCTTTTACATTGTCGGATGCTTTATTTGTGCCACGAATCAAGAAATATCTATTAACAGTTTCTGCATTAGCCAAGATTGTCTTGGCTATGAAATTTGTTGATGACACATGTACATTTCATGATATGTCAAATTTCAATATGATTATTGCTTCTAGAATTTTATGTAATGGTTTGTATAAGCTCATAGACTGTGAAAAATTTATGAATGATTCAGCATGTGCAATATATGATTCTCAGGCTATGTTAGATGCAAAGCTTTCGCATGCACACTTTGGTCATCTCAATTTTGCTAGTTTTCTATGCCTATAGAAATCTAAAATGGTGTCCTCTCTGCCCAAACTTGAGGCACCTAGTAAACATGTTTGTGAAGGGTGTATTTTGGGCAAGTGAAGACTAGTATGAAGACTATGAGCAAGTGATGGCACAAGTGTGTGAGTGAGAAGCACACAAACATGCACACACATACACACACGCGCACACAAGGCAAGAACAAGGAGAGGAACAATGGAGTACTTTGCATTAGTCAAAAAGTCTCTTACATAAGCTCAATTCACAAACAATCTAACCCCCAAAAATGAGCTCTCTAGCTCTTTTCATAGTTTTCTAACTAGATTTGGCCTTGTCCAGACCTAGTGTCCGGCCTAGTTAAAAATTAGGTTCTGGAGCCTATTTGAGGGCTCAAACAGAGTCTAAAAATTATGAAAATTGGTATGTAGTTAATTCTAATACTCCTCAAGCCTGAGGACTCCTCGGCTTGAACAAAATGGAGTCTATTCTACCAAAAACGGGATTTACAATGTGTGTGTAGTGATGAAAATCACTAAAGTTGGAAGTAGTTCATGGAAAAAAATGATTAGGCCTTGTTGCCGTATTGTGCATGACTCCTCCGTTGTGCCTGTATGCTCTTCATATGACTTGTATGCCAACACTTCTCCCCCCTTCCTAGCATATGTCGCCTCTGACAGACCTTTGTTCTATAGGGTGGTCGATATGGTATTGGATGACATTGGTGGCAAGTTCGTGTTCTCCTATTCTTAAGCCTCGTGCTAGGTCAGCTTCCAATGCATCCCAATTTATTGCACCGGGGACCTTTGGTTGCGGTGTGGTGTAGTACTCGGAGTACATGGCTTGTTCACAAGCAAAGAGATGGAGCAAGTGTGTTGGCTTAGGTGCAAACACTTCTGAGTGGTACTCCCAAAATCCTGATAGGAACATTTCTTCAAATGTTTGTTTATAGCATGCGGGAAGATACTTAATTTGTGCATGCCAAGCATACGCTACCCAAATGCTGGGGGTGGTGCTCATGTCATACACCAAATCATAATTTCCATTAGTAAACCCCGATAGCCATACCTGTGGTGCTGCTGCATTTCTAAAGGTTTTGAGTACTACCTACATCATATCCAAAATTTTGAGCATCATTTGGGCCGCCACATCTGGCATGGGCTTCAGTCAAGGCATCCAATGTCGAATTGTGGCCATCATGTATGCTATCAATGGTGGTCCTTGTGGTGGTGCTATCTATGGATAATTGAGCCACTATTTACATTTGTCTTCTATGACTCTCATGGCCTGATTTTGCACTACTGTTCGCTCTTCATGTGAACTTCCGAATTCTTCCACTTGTCGTAGCCATGGGGGTCATGGTGCTTCGAACGTATCCTGACCTTCTTCCGTTTGTTGTCCTCCTGGGAAGGGTTGTGGGTCATATTCTTCTTAAAATGTTTGTTCCACAAGAATTTGTACTATTTCCTTGTTGGTGGGAGCCTCTGGTCGGGAAGGTGGTCTCTCATATTGTAGTAGGCGTGCTTGCAATTCTGTGAACTATTTCTGGAGATCTTTTAGGGCCTCTGAGTTTGTGAGAAGTGAAGTCACAAAGGAGGTGGTTTGAGAGGCAGTCGTTGTTTCTTTTTGTTGTTTCCGCTTCAGTTGACTCAGTTCCTCTGATAACTAGCATGTGCTTCGAGTAGAGTAGCATAGTCTTCCAAGATGATCTTTATATTGTTGGGGGTCACAGCTTGAAACTTTGAGGGATTGGTGGGTGCCCCAGGTGTGTTTTCGATAGCTGCTTCTAGGTTTTTCTGATTCTGTAGTTGCAGTTGTCGATTCTCTTCATGAGCGGCTGCAAGGTGTCGCTTGAGTAGGGCCATATTTCACTGAAGCTTTGAATTGCGTTCTAGCTGTGTCTGTAGATGACCTTTGACCACTTGTATTGCTTCCTGGTCTGTGTTCTGTAACTGTACTCCTAATATGCTATGAGCCTCTTGTAAAGTGTGGAATTTTGTATGGAGGTGAGCATTCTCCTCTTCTACTGCAGCAAGACGATTTTATAGCATCTCCGAGTGCTCTTGCAGTCGTACGTTATGTTGCTCGAGCTGATTGTACTCTGTCCTTAACTGTGATATACATGTGAGCATGGTGTCAAATGCATTTCCTATGGATGATGGTGTGGTTTGTACAATGGAGGATGCAGGGGAGGGGAGTGGGGAATGGGAAGAGTGAATGATGTGTCTAATGGAGATGTGTGTGTGGGTGAAATTGGTGGAGGGGGAATGGGAGAAGGTGGAAGTGTGGGGGGTGGGGGAGGTGCTGTGGATGGTGAAATGTCCATACTTTCAGGAGTGGATGCAAGTGTGGTGTCTACCATGTATATTGGAATGGTAGGTGGTGTGTGTGTGTGAAAGTAGTGCATAAGTGTTGTGTGGATGGTGGGGATGGGATTGATGAGGAGGGTGGGATGGTGGCTTGATACATTCTACAAAAGTAGTCATGGGCGGGTTGAAGGAATGGTGGTATGGGAGGTGGAAAATGAGAACTTGGAGGAGGGAAAGCTATGGATGTGGTGGCTGGGAATCCAAAGAAAATGGATCTAGAGTCAGGAAGGCCTATGGCCGAGGGTGTGGGGGCTAGTTGTCCTATGGCTGTTTCCATGAGCGATTCGGTGGATTGGGTTGTGATGGTGGTGGCTTCATAGATTGGGTTTTCACTCCACAAGGTTGAGCTGGAGGTGGCAGTGCGCAAGATGAAGGTTTGCTCGGTGGGTTGGTCGAGGTGATCTCCACGACTTCTGTTCTAGGAGGCGATGGTGGGGGTGTGGGTGGTAGTGGCTCGTTTGATTCATCATGGGTGATAGAGTCCTCTTGGCCAGAAGTTGCTGCTATTTGGGAGGTTGTCTCAATGGGTTTGGATGTAATAGTAGGTTCTTCCCCCGTAGTAATGGGAATCTGGATGTTTTTACCAGATCGTGGTCGTGTCTGGAATCTTCATGGATCATATTAAACTGGAGACCTTTTAATCGCTGTTCGAACTGCTTCTACTACCCCATATGTTTCTGCCATCAATAAGAGACCTTCACTGTATTATGAGTTGAATCCGGCTTCTTCCAATAACTGAGCCATGAGCACCCTACTGCTCTGTTCGGTGAGCAACTGTTGCGACCGCACTCGTTCCATTATTTGATATAGCCTCCGGAGTTCTGTTGTATAAGCTGGGGCTTCAGTTGTTTCTTCTTCTTCTACCTCCGAGTGTTCTAGTTGTTGCAACAAAGTTCTCTGCTGCTCATCATCCCAATGTACATGGCGGCCTTCTGTGGATTTCCTCCGTCTTTGTGAAGAGGTGCTCTGTTCTTCCGTGTCCAAGAAGAATTCGACATCGAAGAGTTGGGTATTCTGCAAGAATGATTCGAAGTCGAAGGTGCTCATCCCTTCAAGGTCTCCAATCGTAGCAAATTCTAATTCAGATGGGACAAGAGGAGCCGAAGGGGCAGCTTGTGATGTACCTTCAGATCCAAACCTGGGTATTCTAATGGTAAAGGGAGGTATAGTGGCCTCCCCTCGTGGCGAGACTTCTGGAGTAGTCAGAACTTCACATGTCTGGACACATGGAATCGAGCCCCTCATGCGCTTGGATTGATGTGTGGCAGTTTTGAGCCTCTTAAACATTTGTACTTGTGCCCAAGTTAAAGCACGCTCAATGGGTACATCATATGCTAAGCATCTGTAGATAATGCGCGTGAGTGCACAACAGCCATTCACTACTAGTTTTCTAGATGACCTTTTATTTGCTTCATACAACTGCTCGACAATCCATACAAGAAGCTTAATCGGTAACGCACCTGTCTCCACCAAGTAAAGAGCGAATCATATTCTTTTGTGTGGTTGTGTGAATCGATCTTGGCCAGGAAAAAGCAAAATGTTGCATGCACATACGGAGAGGGATGGATATGTTTGGTGTGAGTGCTGCCATATCTTTTAGCTTCAGTAGTTTCCGATCCTTCATGTTAGTGGGAATGAGAGCATCCTTCTCAGAAGGTACATGTGTGCCCTGCATATTCAAAGCAGAGCTCACCAATTCCAAGGTAAGTTCGAACCTCTTCAACTCGTTGTTGCCTACCAAGGAAGGAAGAACGAACGTTCTTGGTTTGTCCCTTTTTGCATTAGCCTAGAATGTTGAGACCAAATAGTAACACCGGAGGAGATCTGGTTTGGGTAAGGGTGCCTCAAAGTACTCGGCTAGCCCTGCACGCTGCCATATGGTTTGAAGATCTTGAGTGTTCTGTAGAGCCTCAAATTCCTTGGAGAAGAATTGGAATCGGACCCATGATCTGTCATACTTGCACTTGGACTCCCAGATATACTTGGCCTCTCCTAATGGACCTGGCATGCCATTGAACCAATGAGAATTGGCATGGACTCTCTCTATGATCCCTGTGGGAGGACCCGGTATAGGTATCTGCTGGAGGTGTTGCAGTTCCACAGGTCGTTCAGTTGGTGGCACATCAATAGGTAGACTATCCACATCAATCCCTGCAGTACTTACTCCTGCCTGTGAGCTTGAGCCTCCTGCTTCTGCCATGAGATTACGTGTAGATGTTGATGCTTATATGCTAGAAGAAGAGAGGCACATTAGCATTGCATAGGAAACAGATTGTTCTGGTGTTCCCTCCACAATACTAACATGACAATTCAAGTGGTTAGGGGTTAGTGGGTGGAGTGCTTTGTGATGTGTGAGAATGTTAGTTAGTAGGTTAGTGTGCATCCTAAATGCATACTTTGGGTGTGCAATGTACTCCGAATGCACCTACATTAGAGGGGACTGATTTGGGTCAGGCGGTTTGATATGAGGTTTAAGTCTCCAAATTTTGATTGTGGGAGTGTAGCTTTTAGTGATGATGACATGTGAAGGTTTGTGGATAGGATTGTGTTGGATTTGGGACCTTTTGGGTATCCATTTCCTAACATTCTTGGGTGTAACCGAAGAGTTAGAGGTGTGGAGTGTAGATGTTTGCACTGGGATAAGTGCGAGGGGTTCTTGTGAGTGTTGATTCAATCTTGTGAATGGAGGTGATGCTAGTTGAGCTCGAAAGCAGGTCTTGGGCACCCATGGAATAGCCTTCATTGACCGCTTTGGGACCCAAATAGAAATGGTTTGTCTAGATGGATGCCTAGGATACTCCTGTGTTGTAATCCTCGACACTGTAGCTCGTTTGGTGCATCTTTGGGATCCAGTCCCGAAAGCTGAGGGTTGTTCACCCTTTCGTACTCATATCTGCTTCATGCCATGAGGTACTCTAGATTGTACAGGTTGGTGCTTACGCCTCTTGATCATTGGCCTTCTTTGTGTCGTGTGTTGCCTGTCTTGCTTTCCTCGAATCCTCTTTGGAAAAGAAGGGAACTCCTCTTTGATTGCTGCACTTTTGTCAAGAGTGACAATCTTCTGCACCATAGAACTTTGGACAAGAATAGCATCTTTATCGTCATGTGTGTTCCTGGAGGGACCAAGATTTGGTGCCTCTTCTAGTGGCCTAAGTGCTTGATTTTCTAATTCAATAGTGATGCGGTTTTGGCCTACCCAAGCTTGAAGAAGTCCACTTCTTAGGTTGAGGTTGACTGCGTGATCATAGATCTAGTCTTGGCCCAAGACAAGAGGCTCGGTAAGATCCTCGTCTTCACATACTAGCACTTTTACTGCCATTAGGACTTCTTGAACATAGAGGGGAAGTTCCACCTCACCCATGCAAGGGGTTTCCACACCTCCTAATCCTATGAGATATGCCTCTATAGGATTGACCTTTAATTGCAATTCTTGGTAGTAAGAAAGTCGAACAACACTAGTGGCTGCTCCTGAGTCAATCAAAGCTCTCACGGTCCTTGCATTCCTTCCTTGTCCTACTTCTAGGGTCACAAAAGGTCGTCGATCAACTATCCTATGGGAACATTCACCTGAGGCCTCGCACATGGCCATGTGATAGCTTAGAGATTCTTGAGTGTCAGGCCTCAGTTGATCTCTACCTTGTGTCCTCAATTTTATTCGTCGGATGCATTCTAAAGCTTCTGCCTGTGCTTCTTCTCCAATTCGTATTTCCTCTTCTTTACGTTTCTTGGCAGTGTTGAGTCGATTGAACATCTCCTTAGTGAGAGGTTCTTGATATAGCTTGACTCTGCATCCGCTAATGTAACTAGGGAGGACATCACCTTCTAGTGTAGCTAGCTGAACTGCTCCACTCGTAGAGATCCTATTTATGATCATAGGTCCATAACCTCTCTTCTCTAGCTTCCGTGCATGTTGCTTCAGAGTGTAGACTAAAACTAGATCTCTTGCTTTCAAACCTTTATCCTTCACATGGGCATCAAAATATGCCTTCTGTCTTTTCTTAGCTGCATATATTCCTGTTGCAGCTCGTAGTCTTGTTTCCCCTAGTCGTTCAAGATAAAAAATCCTCGAAGAGAGTTCATGACCCGTCCACTCATGCTCCCGTGCTACCCTTAGTGTTGGTATCAAAAAGTCTAATCGAAGCACTACATTCTGACCAAATACCATCTGAAAGGATGTGGCTTGGAGTACCGTTTTATAAGCAACTCTATATGCCCAAACAACATGGTGTAGTTGTTTGTCCCAATCAGAGTGTTTATTATTTACTAATTTCATCAGTACATTGCATATAATCTTATTTGTGCTTTCGGCTTGCCCATTGGCTTGTGGGTGATAGGGGGCAGACTTCTTATGTACTACCAAGAATCCTTGGAGAAGATTTTCAATGACTTCATTCAAGAAGTGAGTGCCTCTATCACTGACTAGCTCTATAGGTAGCCCGTACCTTGTGAACACATTCTCAAATAAGAACTTTGCTGTTGTTTGAGCATCGTTCTTTGTTGTGGCTTTTACTTCTACCCAATGATGTATTCAACATGTGAACCCTTAGCTGGGGGGTTAATAGGACCTATGAAGTCTATTCCCCACTTAGAGAATGCCCGTCCACCCATCATAGGTTTCAATGGCATCTCATCTTTACGTATAGGATATTGAGTTCGCTGACAAACATCACACCTCTTCACATAGGTATGTGCATCCATGTGAAGGGTGGGCCACCAAAATCCTGCAAATAGTATTGCCTTGATCACCCGATCTGGACCAAAGTGTCCTCCTGCTACACCTTGGTGAGCACTTTCCAAGATTTTAAGATATTCTCTCTCATGGACACATAGTCTAAGGTAATCATCTTTGCCACACTTGTATAAATTATCTCCAATGAGTGAGTAGTCTAGGGCTTCTTGTTCTAAACTTCTCTTCCTAGCCAAAGTCATGTCTAGAGGGAACATTTTTATCCTCAGAAAGGCTACTAATGGTTCACTCCAATCTGGCACTAAAGACACTCGATAAAGAGTGGCATGTTTAACTGGTGGTTTAGTGCTATAGACTGGGCATTCCTTACACAACTTATGGACATCTGCTTCCATAGTCGTCCAATGCACTCCAAGTCTCCTTAATGTCTGTAAGGTTCTTTGCTTTGAGTAGTGTTGCTCTAATGCACCTATGTGTGCTAATTGCAACCATTTAGCATACTCATCCTCTTCCACACAACAAGCCAATATCCCTTGATCTGTATGCTTGTACATACTTCCTGCCATGATGTGGGTTGGGCCTTTACTACCTCTCTATCTTGAGTGCTTATGACTGGATGAGTGGGTCCGTATGTCAATACTGGCGCTAATGTATTAGCCCACTGCGGCACGACTTCCAAATTAAACAAGTAAGCATCACGAAGGTCATCCGATACTCCTTGTGGGGCTTCTCTAGATGTGAGCCTAGAGAGATGGTCTGCTCTCAAGTGAGTCTTTCCTTTCCTCACCACAACCTCAAAGTCGTATCCATTAGCAAGAGGAACCATCTCACCAATCTATTGGTATTGCATGGCTTGTTTACCAAGTATAGTAGAGCTTGATGATCAGTAAAAAATTTCAACTTATTTGCAAGCAAATAATGTCTAAACTTTTTAACTGCATATACCATGCCTAATCCTTCTCTCTCAGTGGTGGTATAATTCCGTTCAGCTGCATTCAACTGTCTACTCGCATAGGCACTTGGAAGATCCATATTACCCTCACCAGTAGGTTGTGCAAGCACACATCCAATGGCATAATTGGACGCATCCACATGCACATGGAAGGGCTTATTCCAATCTAGTGTAGTCAAGATTGGTGCTAAGCATAATCGCCATTTAAGCTCATTGAAAGAGTTCTCACATTCATCAGTCCAATCAAAGTTTGTCAAAAGTCCGTACAGAGGCTTTGCAATGATGGCATACATGTGTATGAAACGTCGGTAATAGCCACAATGCCCCATGAAAGCTTGCACTTCCTTGACATTCTTTGGCCTAGGTAGTTCTGCAATAGCCCTCACTTTCTCTTCATCAGTGGAGATGCCGTTCTTTGACACTATGTGTCCTAAAATCTTGCCTTGCCTGACCATGAAAACACACTTTTCTGGGTTCAGAAAGACTTGATATTCTCTACATTTGTCAAAGATTTGCTTCAGTTTAGGTATATGTGTTTGTCTAATGTTGGAATGAGCACAGAGATCATCAACATAGACTTCCAAATTCTTCCTCAGGAATTCTTCAAACACATGGCACATCAATCTTTGGAAGGTTGCAGGAGCATTGGTAAGCCCAAATGGCATTACCCGAAAAGCAAATATACCCCATTCCATGGCAAAAGCCGTTTTATGCTGATCTTCAGGTGCAATGGCTACTTGATTATAACTAGAGAACCCATCTAGGAAGCTGTACACTTCCTTGCCTGCTACCCTTTCTAATAGATGTTCAGTGATAGGAAGCGGATAACTATCTCTGATAGTGGCTACGTTAACCTTCTTCAAGTTAATGCATACACGCAATTTTTCATTCTTTTTGGGCACCACTACAATGGGGGATACCCATTCAATGTGCTCAATTTCATAGATAAATCCAGCAGAGGACGAGTGTAGCTCAATGATGAGTAGCACCTCCTTTAATGTCAATCCGGGAAGACGTGAGGATGGTATGAAGACCTCGAGCAAGTGGCGGCACAAGTGCGTGAGTGAGAAGCACACTAGCATGCACACACATACACACACACACGCACACACGGCAAGACAAAGAGTGAGAATCAATGGAGCTTTTAGATTACTTTCAAAATGCTCTTACAAGTTCGTTTCAATTACAATCTAACCTCAAAAATGAGCTCTCTAGCTCTTTTTATAGTTTTTGACTAGGTTCTGGCCCTGTTCAGACCTAGTGTCCGGCCTAGTTAAAAATTAGGTTCCAGGGCTTATTTGAGGGCTCAAACGATATCTAAAAAATACGAAATTTGGCAGGTAGATACTTCTAATGCTCCTCAAGCTCAAGGACTCCTTGGCTTGCACAAAATGGAGCTACAAAAAGATGAAATGATATTTACAATGGTGCTTAGTGATGATAATCACTTTTAATGGGTGTAGAGGTTTTGAAAGATTAAGGTTGCCTTAGTGCTAAATCTGCGTGAATGTTCATAAGTGCTTCTTCCTGAAGAAAATTGTTGGCCTACTTGCCAGATCTTTGTTGACTCCCTTGTCTGCTTGTGCTTTCTCTCCCTTGTCCACTACTAACACCCCCCCCTCTCTCGCGTCTGTCGTCCCTGACAGACCCTTGTTGAGAGGGTTTTTGGATGTAGTATTCGACGACGTCCTGCGCTAAATGATGTTCAGCAATTCGCAACCCTTTGGCCAAATCTGTCAGAAGAGCATCCCAGTCTACCGGCCCAGGAACCTCTGGATGTGGCATACGTAGCTTTTCGGAGTGGAGAGCTTGTTCCACTACAAACAACTGCAAGAGATGGGATGGTCTGGGAATGAATATCTCGGAATGATATTCCCAGAATCCCGTGACAAACATCTCTTCGAACGTTTGTTTGAAACAGGCCGGTAGATATTTGATGCGAGCGTGCCATGCATACACAACATTGATCGATGGAGTTGTGCTCATGTCGTATACAAGATCCTGGTTCCCTTCATTAAATCCTAGTGCTGAGAGATGCGGTTCCTTGACATTTTTGAAGGTCCTGAAGGTGACCAGCATAAGTTCGAAAATTTTCAGGCACATCTGAGTCATGATATCAGGAACATTCTTGAAACGGGCCCCCCAATGCCGGATCGTTGAAATCATATAGCCAATTGTGGGTGCGCCTTTAGGGGGTGCGAAGTACACGTAATTTAGCCACTTCTCGCATCCTTTAATCGTCAGCACTGTATGTGTGTACTCCGGCCAGGATCTCCTTCGGAATACAGGGCAATAACATGGATTATATTTGATGTACAATGGCATGTTGTTCCATGTTCTTACCATTTCCGGATAGGTTTCAAGCAGTCGAATTCTCCATGTTGGTTGCCGGATATGTCCTTGCTTGGCACTCTCTGGGATGTCATCGGGTGCAAATTGGGTGGCAGAGGTGGGTTCCCTTGAGGTGTGGCGCTTGATCTCCGCATTATAATCCGCCATCAGTATGCAAAAAGGTACATACAGATCATCCGATGGGCCGGTCCACCTATGGTGTGAAAGATTCTGGAAATAATCAGATTTGATTACCACCTCCTCCAATTTTGACATCAAGGCGATTTGGACTGCCACCCTGTGGTCATGTGTCGTGGCGACTTTCTCTAACTTTTGCATCCATTCCGGTGCCTCAATCTCAATCGTGTCCATGCCCTGTTCTGTGCGCTTACCGCCTGGTGTTGGCATTGGTACATAGGGATCCTCAAATGTTTCTTCTACCTCAATTGGCACCAGATCGTCAGGCTCGGGGTCTACCAGAGGGGAGGGCTGACGCTCATATTGCATAACCTTGCTACGTAATTCCTCAAGTTCAGCCCGGAGTTTAGTAACTTCTTCAGCTGTTTCTTCTGCTATATTCGGACTGGGTTCTGTCTGTCGGGTGGCCAACTGTCTTCGTAACTCGTCTCTCTCTTTTTCTAAAGCGGCATGGGCCTCCATTAGATCTGCATGAGTTTCTAACACCACCTGCATATTCTCAGAGGGAATTGCCTTGAATCGTTCTGGGTCAATCTCTTGGGGGGAACCCTCCATGGCCGCCTCCAAATTTTCTTCGTTCTGTTTCTGTAATCTTTTATTCTCCTCTAGCGCTGTAGACATATGCTTGCGGAGGAGGCCTAAATTCCGTCGAAGTTTCAGGTTTTCCGTGATCTGAGAATGGAGCAGCTCGTCCATATGTCGTCGTTCTTCATCATCTGTTTGAGGTGGGTTGGCTTCTAATTGTGCATATTGCTCCTGTAATGTCACGTGCTGCTGTTCTAATTGCTGCTTCTGCTCTTCAAGATCCCTACATCTTGCTTGGAGATCCTCGTGGCGTTGGAAGAGCCTTGTATGTTGGTCGTCCAAGTGTTGGTAATGTTGCTGGAGTTGGGCCATGCATTGATGCATATTATTAAATAGGTTACCGAGAGGAATAGTATTGAATGCAGAGGGGTAGGGAAAGGGAAAGGGGGTTGTGAATGCAGTACTGGGGATGGGTGAGGGGGGAGGTGGGGGAATGGGAGAGTGTGGGTAAATGGGGGATGGGAGAGGTGCAGAGGTGGGTGATACCTCCATGAAAGTGGGGTTCGTGATGGGAGTGACTGTGAACATGGGGATTGTGGTAGCGGTGAGGGTTGTGAATGTGTACAGAGGTGTGTGTAATTGTGAACTTCTAGGAAGTGTGCTCGGGGTGGTGAGGTGTACAGTGGCTGTAGTTAGACTTATGTTTTCAGTGGGAGTAGAGTGTGTGGGTTGGCTGATGGATTGTGCGTTGGTGTGTGCAGTGGTTTCAGAGGTGGTGACAGTGGAGGTTACAGTGGTAGAGGGAGGTGATTGAGGTCGATGTGGGGGAGAAGGTGGCAAGGGAGGTGATGGGGGTGCACTCGATGTGTGGACTTCCTCGGTGTCGTGAGCTGTGTGTGCCGTGCCAGTGGTTGTGGGGGTGCCTTGTGGTCCTGATCCTAATACATTCATTTGTTTTCCCGATGGTGGGGGGCGTCTTCCATATCTTCTCTCTGTTCTTCGTGAGTGCACAAGTGCTGTGTGCACAGTTTCCGGTACTCCTAAAGCATCTGATATCATTTCCAAGGTGGCACGGTATTGCTCGTCCACACCTTCCTCCTCCAGAATCTGGTTCATGAGAGCTTTACCTGCAGCTAATGAGAGCCTGTGTTGCTCTTGAACTCGGTTCATTGTTTCGTAAAGCTTCTTTAATGCGCTAGTGTAGGCGGGGGCACCTTCCAGTACTTGTAGGGCTTCTGGATCATACTCTTGTTCTTCCGGTTCTGAATGTCCGCCCTGTGTCTCCCCATGAGCTTCTTCTTCAGTGTCCACGTTGACTACGTCTGGTTGGTTGGGCTGTGCTTGGTCTGGGGCAGTTTGCTGTCCACTGGCTTGCTCTTCTTCAACTTCTGCATTTACAGCTTCTATGATTCTTGCAACTTCTTCGTCAGTTAAGTCCTCTAGAGTGAACCCATGCGGGAACTCCAGATCAGTCGGTACTGGTGGAAATACAAGATTGGGGCCATCTGTGCTGTGCCTGGGTAGCCTGATAGTAAACGGTTGCACTCGTCGGGGGAGTCTTGGGGTTGTCTCAGGCGTCAGAGTTGCCCCGCGAGCTTGTGCACAAGGCATCTGGACGGTGCCTCGCATCTTCTTTGGGGGAGGCCCTACAGCTGACAATCTGCGTTGAAATTCCTGAGCTCTAGACCAGATCAGAGCCCTTTGCACCGGTACATCATAGGCGAGACATCTGTATACAATTCTTGTGAGTGCACAGCAACCATACAATACAGATCTTTGCTTCTTATACCATCTCTGATGAGCCATATGAATCTGATCGATAATCCAGTGGGGCATATTGATGGTCAACTCAAAAGCATCCGCCAGGTAGAGGCTAAACCAGATCTTTTTGGGCGGCATTGTAAACCTATCCTGCGCGGGGAAGGCGAAATGTTGCATGACCATACGTAAGTGGATGGCGATCGTGGGTGTCATTGCAACCATGTCCTTCAGCTTTGTCAGATTCCTGTTCTTCATGTTGTCTGGAACCATTGTCTCTTTCTCTGTTGGAATGTGCATTCCCTGCATGTCGAGTGCTTCTCTTACCAGATTGATAGTTAAGCGGAAACGCTTCAGCTCGTTGCCCCTCGTGAGTGATGGGAGCACAAAGGAGCTGTATCCTTTCTTGTCTTTGCTGGGGGTGAGGGTACTAATTAGATATGAGCATCTGAGGAAATCTGGCTTTGGTAGTTGGGACTTGAAGTAGTCATAAAGCCCTGCCTTCTTCCAGATCGGCTTAAGTCCTTCGTTATTTTGTAGCCTCTCAAATTCCCTGGTAAAGAAATGGTATCGGCCCCATCGTCCATTGAATTCGACTTCGGATTCCCACATATACGTGCCTTCACCCAGGGGGCCAGCAACATCACTGAACCAATGTGAGGCTTTGCCCACCGGCATTGTGTGTCCCTGCGGGGGATTCTGAATTGGTATTGCGTGCAATGCCCGTAATGCCGCTGGTCTTTCCTTTAACTCCTCCTCGACTGGAAGACTTTCGATATCCACCACTTGTGGGCTAGAGCCTGCCTGGGAGCTAGTTCCTACTGTATCTGCCATTTTACTTCTTGCTGTCTGTCTCTGTGAGAATATACAAACAGGTGTTAATATTGTACAGGACCAGTGAGGACCGTTGTTCCCATCACAATATTAACATAAGGGTCGGGAGCGAATAATGGGTTAGTAAGTGTTCGGTGCACGTGTGTGTGGTTAATGCTTGGGTAATCCTAGGAGACTAATGAAGTTAGCAAGTGGGGATGAATTTACAAATTGGGGTCGGGGGGTTTATTACAGGTGTTAGGCTGCCAAATGCAGTGGATGGGCTTTGCTTTCGGTTTCGTAGAGACTCTAGAGAGCTTTCTCGGTGTCGCGGTTTGAAAATGAGGCTTTTTAGGGACCCATTTACAATTGATTACATGCATGCTCTTGGGTCTTGGTGTGTTCTTGAGCGTTGAGAACGAGTGAATACGGGCAGTATGCGTAGCTGCGTTATGCTGTTTAAGTTGTGGCCTCGACGTAGCTACTTGTGCCCTCAAGCAAGCCTTAGGCACCCAAATTTGTCTTGATTGTGGGCTAGCCTTCATCGACTTCTTGGGCACCCAAATAGATTTCACATTAGCAGGAGAATTTCTGCAAGACTTCTTATTAATGTCATGTTGTGGGTTATTAATAAGAAACTTCGCTCGTGTCATTGACGGTGGTGCAACCGGTTGTTCGCCTTTCCGCACCCACACATGGTTTATTTTCTGGGACATTTTGTTGAGCAGGTACTTTTGATCTCGGACATAGGTAGTACTCTGCTTCTTCTGCCTTTGATCCACCTTGGGTTGCTGCCTCCTTCTGGCCTTTGGCAAAGAAGGCAGTTCCGTTGCATTCCTGACTCCTTTTTGGCGAATATCATTCCTCTGCAACACATAGTTTTGGACAAGAACAGCATGGTCATCTTCATGTGTACCCCTGGAAGGACCAGGAGTCTGTGCCTTTCCTAGTTCCTTGAGTGCTCCATTGTCTAATTCTACTGTAACTCGACTATGATTGACCCAAACCTGGAGAAGTCCACTTCTTAGGTTTAAATTGACTGCTTGGTCATAGATCCAGTCTTGACCCAAGACAAGAGGTTCAGTGAGATCCTCATCCTGACACACTAGTACTTTAACAGTCATTGCCTCATCGTGGATGTGGAGGGGAAGTTCCACCTCGCCCATGCAAGGGGTTTCCACGCCTCCCAATCCTATGAGATATGCTTCCACAGGATGGACAGTTAACTGTAACTCTTGACAGTAAGACAACTTAACAGCGCTAGTGGCAGCACCTGAGTCAATCAAGGCTCTTACGGTCCTTGCACTCTTTCCTTGTCCTATATCTATGGTTATGAAAGGACTTCTATCAATTATCCTATGCGAGCTTGTTCCTGCAACTTCACACATAGCCATAGGAAATCCTTGATCTGCATAGTCATTTGCTCTAGGCTGATCTCTACCTTGCCTTCGTAATTTCATCCTTCTGATGCGTTCTAAGGCTTCTGCTTGAGCTTCTTCTCGAATGCGCTTTTCTTCCTCTTTGCGTTTCTTAGCAGTGTTGAGTCGGCTGAGCATTTCCTCCGTGAGGGGTTCCTGATACAACTTGACTCTACAACCGCTAATATAGTTAGGGAGAACATCACCCTCTAATGTGGCTAATTGTACTGCACCACTCGTGGAGATCCTATTGATGATCATTGGTCCGTAGCCTCTCTTTTCTAGCTTCCTTGCGTGTTGTTTCAGTGTATAAACTAAAACTAGATCTCCTGCTTTCAAACCCTTATCCTTTACGTGGGCATCAAAGTATGCCTTCTGTCTCTTCTTGGCTGCATATATTCCTGCAGCGGCTCTCAGTCTTGTTTCTCCTAATCGTTCAAGGTCAAAGATCCTAGAGGAGAGCTCATGACCTGTCCATTCGTACTCTTGTGCTACTCTCAACGTAGGTATTAAGAAGTCCAAGGGTAGCACAGCGTTTTGACCGAATACCATCTGAAAGGGGGTGGCTTGGAGTACCGTTTTGTAGGCAACTCGGTATGCCCAAACAGCATGGTGTAGCTGTTTGTCCCAATCAGAGCGTTTAGTGTTCACTAATTTCGTCAGTACATTGCATAAGATCTTATTAGTGCTCTCAGCTTGTCCATTAGCTTGAGGGTGATAAGGGGCAGACTTCTTGTGTATTACCAAGAATTCTTGGAGTAGATTTTCAATCACTTCATTCAAGAAATGGGTGCCTCTATCACTTACAAGCTCTATAGGTAGCCCGTATCTTGTGAATACATTCTCAAACAAGAATTTGGCAGTTGTTTGAGCATCGTTCTTTGTCGTAGCCTTTACCTCTACCCACTTGGTGAGATAATCTGTCGCCACAATGATGTATTCCGCATGAGAACCCTTAGCTGGGGGATTAATAGGACCTACGAAGTCTATTCCCCACTTAGAGAATGCACGTCCACCCATCATAGGTTTCAGTGGCATCTCATCTTTGCGTATAGGATACTGAGTCCTCTGACAGACATCACACCGTTTCACATAGGTATGTGCATCCATGTGAAGGGTGGGCCACCAGAAGCCCGCAAATAGTATCGCCTTGATCACCCGATCTGGTCCAAAGTGTCCTCCTGCTACACCTTGGTGAGCAGTTTCCAAGATCTTGAGATATTCACTTTCATGGACACATAACCTCAGGTAACCATCTTTACCGCGTTTGTATAGATTATTACCAATGAGTGAGTAATCCAAGGCTTCTTGTTCTAAACTCCTTTTCCTAGCCAGAGTCATTTCTGGAGGGAATGTGTTTGTCCTCAGGAATGATACTAGTGGTTCGCTCCAATCTGGCGCAATGGATACTTGATAGAGAGTGGCATGTTCCACAGGTGGTTTAGTGCAACAGATTGGGCATTCCTTGCACAACTTGTGGACATCCGCTTCCATAGTTGGCCAGTGCACTCCGAATCTCTTTAGAGTCTGTAAAGTTCGTTGTTTTGAATGGTGTTGCTCTAATGCACCTACATGTGCTAATTGCAACCATTTGGCGTACTCATCCTCTTCTACGCAACAAGCCAAGATCCCTTGATCTGTGTGCTTGTACATGCTTCCGGCCATGATGTGATACTTTTGGGCTTTTACAACCTCTCTATTCCGTGTGTTTACCACTGGATGGTTAGGCCCGTATGTCAAGACTGGTACCAATGGCTTAGCCCACTGCGGCACCACCTCCAAATTAAATAGGTAAGCATCAGGAAGGTCATCTGATACTCCTTGTGGGGCTTCTCCAGACGTGAGCCTAGAAAGATGATCAGCTCTCAAATGTGTCCTACCTTTCCTTACCACAACTTCAAAATCATATTCCATTAGCAAGAGAAACCATCTCACTAATCTTCCTGTATTGCATGGCTTGTTTACAAGATATAACAATGCCTGATGATCAGTAAAAAATTTAAACTTGTTTGCAAGCAAATAGTGTCTAAATTTCTTAACTGCATATACCATGCCTAAACCTTCTCTCTCCGTAGTGGTGTAATTTCGTTCAGCCGCATTCAACTGTCTACTGGCATAGGCAATTGGAAGATCCATATTACCTTCACCAGTAGGTTGTGCAAGTACACATCCAATGGCATAATTGAATGCATCCACATGAACATGGAATGGCTTATTCCAATCTGGTGTGGTCAAGATTGGTGCTGAACATAATCTTCGTTTAAGCTCTTGGAAGGAATTCTCACATTCATCCATCCACTCAAAGTTTGTCAGAAGTCCGTACATGGGCTTTGCAATGACAGCATACATGTGTATAAATCGTCGATAATAACCACAATGCCCCATGAAAGCTTGTACTTCCTTGACATTCTTTGGCCTAGGTAGCTCTGCTATGGCTCTCACTTTTTCTTCGTCGGTAGATATGCCATTCTTTGACACTATGTGTCCTAGAATCTTGCCTTGCCTGACCATAAAAACGCACTTTTCTGGGTTCAGGCAGACTTGGTATTCTCTACATTTGTCAAAGATTTGTCTGAGTTCAGGAATATGGGTTTGTCTAACACTGGAATGAGCACAAAGATCATCAACATAGACTTCTAAACTCTTCCTCAGGAACTCCTTAAACACATGGCACATCAGCCTCTGGAAGGTGGCTGGTGCATTGGTAAGCCCAAATGGCATTACTCTAAAAGCAAAAATGCCCCATTCTGTGGCAAAGGCTGTCTTATGCTGATCCTCTGGAGCTATGGCTACTTGATTGTAGCCCGAAAATCCATCGAGGAAGCTGTACACTTCCTTGCCTGCCACTCTTTCTAAGAGATGTTCTGTGATGGGAAGCGGATAGTTATCTCGAATCGTGGCGGCATTAACCTTTTTCAAGTTAATGCACACACGCAGTTTGCCATTCTTCTTGGGCACCACTACGATGGGGGATACCCATTCAGTGTGCTCAATTTCATAGATAAATCCGGCTTCGACCAGTCTATCTATCTCTTCTTTGATCTTAGCAGCGTAATTATCGTTATATGTATAAGGCTTTTGCTTAGAGGGTTTAGCATCTGAGGTCATAGGGATGGTGTGTGAGCATATGTCCGGGTCAACCCCTTTCAAATCCTTGTAACTCCAAGCGAATACATCTCTGTATTCTCTTAGCAAGGCAATCAATTCGTGCTCTTCTTCTTCTGTCAGGTCATGGCCTATATATGTGCATCTCTCCTCTCCTTCTTCTATGGCCACTACTATTTTCTTGGTGGTTTCCTTGTTATCATAGGCCTCTCCTGATTGTGCCTCTCGTTTAGGCATTCTTATCATGACTCTCCTGTCATCTATCTCATACTTCTTAAAATTTTCTGGGACCTCAAACAAAGATTCTTCCTCCTCTGGTGAAACTTCTTTCTTCTTTCGTTTCTTTCCTTCTTCCTTAGGGGTCATATGCGTTGCTAATCTTACATCATTTGTAACCTCTCCATGCCTCTGGGGTTGAAATTCTACTTCATGGAAGTATTCTTCATCTGATGCAAATGGTGGGTCCATAATGATTGACTCTAGATCGGAGTCACTTGCATCCTCAAATGCATCAGGGCTAGGTTCGCATTCTTCTAGAACTGCCTCTCCCATGATTGGCTCTATGGAGAAGACTGAAATGTCATAGCCATCCTCATCACAGTGAGGTGTCCATTGTTCTTCGTTGATGGCTACGTCCATTGTTGCTAAGATTTCTGCCCAACCGTGAGGTTCAAATTCTTCGTCTGGAAAAACTACAGGTGCATAGGCTGGGTCTTGGATTGATCTATGGGTTTCTTTCGCACCTACCTCTCTGGCTTTCTCTCTCTTCTCTTCTTCTACTGCTACCTTGCACATCCATAAGTGAGTATCTTCATGCATCCATGAGGATCCAGATTCTATGGAATGCACAGATTCCGTATCATCTTTGGCTCTATGGATGGGATTCCACTGGATAGGAGGTACATCTCTATGAGAATAATCCTTGAGATTAACTTTGGTTGTAACACCTAAGTGCTGTAGGTACAAAGAATTGGTTCCCCAATCCTGTACCACTTGCAACTGTCGCATAAATGGTCTTCCCAAAATCATCTCATAGGCATGATTTTTGCTGAAGTCACATATAGCAAAACTATGCTCAAACTCAACACCACAAGTGGTGAGAGTTATCCCTTCCAGCAATCCTAAGGGTCTCTCAATATGACCATCGGCCATCTGCAATTTCATTCTCGTTGGCCTGAGTGCTGGCTTGCCCCAACGCTTCCAAAGGGAAGTAGTGGCAATTGCAACTCCTGCACCTGAGTCCAAAATTGCCTTAGTGGTGTAGTCCTGGTAGGTAATGGGAAGATAGGTGTTCCCTTCTTCACCTTCACACATATCTCCTATCTTATCCAAGGGAATTTCTGGCACTGTCCTATGGGATCCTCCCTTGGAACAAGGTTTTGCAACTTCAGTTACCTGACTGGCTACATATTTTCGCGCTTCTGGTCTATCCTTGGGTAGTTCTTCCAAAGTGGAATCGCGCTGCACCTTGGTGTTCTTTACTACCTCCGTATTCCTTGATATGACCGAGTCATCGTTCCTTACCATGACTGTGGGTGCTCTCATACATGTGGACTTTGCTTCCCATGGGCCTATGAAGTGGGGTAGCTCTTGTATGGAATTAGACTCAAAGTCCAATCTCTCATGAGACTGAGTACTCTCATGTTCCCCGTAAATGGATGGGATGTCTTGTGGGAATTGGTCGTGTGCATCGTCCACAAGTTCAAATGGAGGGGCGACCTCACTTTCGTTATCCCATTTATCTTCTTGAATCTCTCGTAGGAAGTCTGGTGCAAACCGATTCATAGAAGAAGAAGTGTCTGGCTCCGTAGAATTAGGCACATAAGCAACCTGGGAAGGAGGGCTTATTCTATCGTTGGCTCTCTCCTCGTTCCCACAGATGGCTGGAGCACAAGCTTCTTGGAGAGGATTACTTATTCTATTACTTTTCCTAACAGGCTCATACGCTCTCTGAGAAGGAATGTAGGTCACCTGTGGAGGTACGTAAGCTTTCGAGGGAGGCTCATGTGACTTTTGGGGGGGAAGATAAGCTTCTTGAGGAGGCACATGGGCTTCCTGAAGAGGCTGGCTCATCTGTTCTCTTGCCCTTTCCTCTCTTTGAGGGGCAGGTTCCTTCTCTGATTGTGCAATTAGCTTCTCTATTCGTTCTAGCAGTCCATTAAAGTGTAACTGCGTCTTAGCTGAGCTAGAGATATTAAAGAGGCGGCTGGCTTCAAACATGGTCTGAGCCAATTCCACCATTTTGGCACAAATTTTGGTTCGTTCAAGCTCTAGCTCGGCTCTAGGGTAGCATTTTTCATGATCGGTTATGGTTGGCCCTTCGTGGATTCTGGCCTGATATGCTTTCAGCATCATGTTTAGGTCTTCGGGAGTGGGATCAGCTAGGACTGATCCTACTCTAGGGGGTGGTGGGATTTGATGAGGCGGTGGGGGAGGTGGTGGGTCGGATGGAGATGGGAGTGGTGGAGGCGGGATAATGTGAGAGGGAGTTTGAGTTGTGAGTTCAGTTATCCTCGCTTTGGTTTCTCTTATGCTTTCCTCAAGCTCACTCATCTTTTTAGCCCATTGTCTTTTCATTCTTTCTCGACTATCTTTCCACGCTCTAGTCCTTTTCTTTGTCACGCTCTCGGTTTCACTAGCCTCTGGGCCCTTTTCCTGGCTTGCCTCTTGGTTTTGCTGCAATGCCTGAGCTCTAGTAACCACCTGCACTGGTGTAGTGGAAGTGACACTTCCTGAGGCATCCACAACCAACCCAATCACATTGATAGGAGTGATTTTTGGCATATTATTGGGGTTCTTTGGGCAATCTCGTAAGAGATGCTCTTTTCCACAATCTTGGCAAAAGCCTTGGATCGTCACGGACTGATTTTGTGTAGGTGGAGGTAAGGGACAATCACGAATGAAGTGATCTCCCTGACATCGGTAGCATGGTCCTCTAGGGAATGGTGGTCGTACCTGCCTAGGTTGAGGCCTAGGGTTGGGGTTTGCATACATGACATTTGTGTAGTATGACTCCCAACTAGGTTCACTCGGTTCTTCACTATAGTAGGACTCACCATGTTCTGGAGACTGCATGTAGTAAGCCTGGGGACTATCGACATGTGTAGAGTCAAAGCTATGGTCACTCGGGTCACTTTCTGAGATCAATGGGGTTACTGGTACTATGGCCCTATTCAGGTTTTCTTCTGCCACAGCATACTTTACTGGAATCACATTAGCGGGGTTTGGAGGCTGTTGAGCTAGTACCGGTTGGGGTCTCTGTTGGGCCTGATATTGTGGTTGGTAGGTTTGTTGGGGTCTAGCATATTGTGGTGGTGGATTTTGGTTCTGGTATCGGCCTTGTTGGTAGGGCTGTGGATAGGGTTGCCTAACTGCCTGCTTGTTGTATGGGCAATCTTGTGCGGTGTGATTGGTGTATCTCCGTTCTGTGGTGTAGTACTGGCTACTAGGGTTTACTTGGGGTTGAGCCATAATAGGGCAGACATTCGCCATGTGGTCGCCACCACAAGTATAGCATCTCTTCACAGGGGTAAACCTAGGAATTTGTTTGCTAGAGACACCTAGTTTTTGTGCCACTTTCTCTGCGAGTTCCTCAATTGATGTGGATTGCATGGAAGAGTGACTAGAAGCACTATCTGAATCTTTGTAGATTTTGGAAAGCTCTAGTTCCTCCCCTAGGTTATCTTCAATGTCAATGCACATGCGTACACACTCTTCTATAGTCCTAGGGTCCTTCAGATACACATAGGATCTCAATTTCGTACTCAGCAATCCATCAAGGAATAAGGCTACTTGCTTAGCAGATGTGGGTAGTTCCGAAATAGGGCACCTTTCAAGATATTGTCTAAATCTCCTTCCGGCCAATCTGACAGTCTCTTGGGGGGTCTGTTTGAAGCTGTGAATCAATGAGGATGTATTATGTCTTATGCCACTCTTAGAGAACTCTACAATGAATGCCTCTAGGAGTTGGTCTATGCTCCTGAACTGACGCTCATCTAATGGTTGAAACCATGTAAGTGCTGTGTTCCTAAGGGTTAGACCGAAGGCATTGTACTGCGTGAACAGATCTTCCACTTGTTCAGCTCTCAAGACTTGCTTGAACTCCGCCACATGATCATAGGGATCTCCTGTGCCGTCAAAGTAATTCTTCATGGACTTAACTAGCTGGGTAGGTCTCAAAGTTCTTGTGTGCTCTCTGGGTCTAGGCAGAGGGAATCCATCCACGTTTCTTTGGTTCCTGTGAGCTCTAAGCACCTCAGGTTCTACCCTATTCGTCTCCGTCCTCGTTCTTTCTCTGCCTACTGGGTTGGCAAAACTTACTTCTGGTCTATCTCTACTTCTGTCTCTTTGCGTACCATGAGCTTGGGAAGTTCCAGCCCCAGGGTGACCATAGGATACATTTGATCTTGGTTGAGGGAAAATAAATTCACCCTTCCAAGTGTAAGCATGCCTATCATTTTCTGTCACCACAAAGATCCGTTCTGAAGCATGATCTAAGTAGGTCACTCTGCCTGGGCTATCCGGATCCTTAAGCTCATAGATCATGATATTTCCTATGTCTGTTGGCTGATTAGACTTATACCTCCAAAAGGCTTCATCAGTTTCCCGATTGAGGAGCAATTCTATGCTCTTGTTGTCCTGGGGTACCCACTCAGGTGTGATAATCCTAGTGAGAACTGATTTACCTCGAGGGGTTCTAGGTTCCGCGCCCATGTTCCCTTGTTCCAGGTCACCTAAGTCCGCTTCTGAGATTACATTTCCAAATTCATCTGTCCTATCTGGATGACTGGTGACTACGTATATGGTTCCTTCTTTGTCCAGATATGCACCGTTTTCAAACTTGACAGCTGGGTGCTCTAGTCCTATGGATTGGTCAGGGTTTTTAATCTGGACCACGGATCTTCCTAGGCCGTCCTCATAGATGCTAGCACCTAATCGGTTGGTCCTAAGGTATTCCAACTGTGTTTTGTAAGGGCCTTCTACCCTGTACAAGTAAGGCACACCTGAACTTCCCGTAGGTCTGTCCATACCTTGAGACATCCCTGATTCACTGGTATCAGAGCTGGGGTAGTGAGAGTGGTGGCTCAACTGCTGGACCCAAGACCTAGCAGTGTGGTTAACACTAGCCTCTGAAGATCTAAGGCTTTGTCTTTCCCTTACTAGGTGTCGTCCTGATCTAAGGTTCATATGCCTAACTGATTAGCCCAATTTTTTCCAGAGTACAACCTCGTTGCCGATCAATTGGTACCAGTCACTTGATTCCTTTTAGTTATTTATTGTGTTTATGGTCTTGTCTGATATCACGTCGTCAGGAACACTTGAATGCTCTTCGTACTTTAGGTTGATCGTTCCACGTTAGGTTCTTTTCCTTTAGGTTATCGATAGAACAGAGATTAGGTTTTTTGCTTGAACTTGAGTTTTTAGGTGGTCTTCAATTTGATAACTGCCTATCGTCGCTCTGACTTACTCCTACCTCTCGTCGTTCTTAGCCTAAGCTAGGAATTGACAAAGGGAGTTGAGAATTTCCAACCTTTTGTTTCCTGCTTGGTTGCCTTTGGATGCCCAGGAAGTGTGTTCCCAAGCTTGCACTTACACTTGCTCCAAACGCCTTGCGATGCTCTCAATAGATCTGTAAGAGTTCCAAAGTTAGCTCAAGACTTAAACTCCAAAGACAGAACCAATGATTTTCATTCAGGTAGCACAACACCAATTTTCACTATGAATTTTTTGGAAAATAATTCTAGAGATCCCTGATTTTGATCCCCCTGGGTATGGTCCACTTCAAAATACCCTATCTGAAAATCAACGCATTATCTTTATAAAAAACAGTTGAGGGCTTGTAGTATATGTCACGAGCTTTCCGACAAGCCCAAGAGCTCAAAAAATGGATTTCGTATGGAAAAGTTATGACTGTTCAGGGTTTAGGGGGTTAAAACAGGATTCAAACTGGCTGACAGATCCTAGAGTTTTCTCCCAATTCACAAGTGTAGGAACCTCAAAAATGCTAATGGATTGACTATTGTGCCCCCAAAATTGCCCCAAATTTTGAAATAAAAAACCCTAATTTTTTTGGCCGAAAAGTCTGTCAATCGCGATCGACAGGTCTGTCAATCGCGATTGACAGAGATGTCCGTCGGGGCTGTCAATCGCGATCGACGGTGTCAATCGCGATCGACAGAGTCGATCGTGGCTGTCAATCGCGATCGATAGTATCAATCGCGATCGACACGTTTTCCGGGTTTTTCGCCGAGATTTCAGTCAATCGGGGGCCTATCAGTCGCGATGGACACGTGGCTACGCGTAAAAGTCAATCAATCGTGGAATTTCAGTCAATCGCGATCGACGGTGTCAATCGCGATTGACAGAGGTGTCGGTCGTGGCTGTCGATCGCGATCGACGGTATCAATCGCGATTGACAGGGTCCTACGTGGCAGTCAGTCGATCGTGGAGGTCTGTCGATCGCGATTGACAGGGTCTGTCGGTCGCGATTGACAGGGTCTGTCGGTCGCGATTGACAGGGTCTGTCGGTCGCGATTGACAGAGGCTGTCGGTCGCGATTGACAGAAAACCTCGGAATTTTTCTACTGTTTTTAGTGTTTTGGAATGTGCTCCTTGTGCTTGTTCTAGTGGTGTACACACTTTTGTGAAAAGTCAAAAATTTCTGTCAGTCGCGATCGACAGAAGCCTGCGACCGCGAGACAGTTGCGTCGAATTTCGTACCTGCGCGCAGCGTGCTGGGGATGATGATGATGGCAGTACCTGCAAGAATCACAACAACATGCAAAAACAGTGCAAGCAATATCGCTCTCTCGCTCTCTCTCACAAGTGGAATGGATGAAATGAGGTGGAGATGGTGATATGATCAAAACTGAAAATTGTCGCGATGATGGAGATGGAGGTGGGAGATGGTGATGATGATGATGGTGATGAAAATGGTGAAGAAAGTAAAAGAAAATTGATGAGAGTGAAGAAAATACCTACAACTCCAACGCGTCAACTCTACGTCTTACCATCACACGCTCGTCCTCAAAGCTCGATCCCCGGCAACGGCGCCAAAATTTGGTGTAGCTCAATGATGAGTAGCACCTCCTTTAATGTCAATCCGGGAAGACGTGAGGATGGTATGAAGACCTCGAGCAAGTGGCGGCACAAGTGCGTGAGTGAGAAGCACACTAGCATGCACACACATACACACACACACGGCAAGACAAAGAGTGAGAATCAATGGAGCTTTTAGATTACTTTCAAAATGCTCTTACAAGTTCGTTTCAATTACAATCTAACCTCAAAAATGAGCTCTCTAGCTCTTTTTATAGTTTTTGACTAGGTTCTGGCCCTGTTCAGACCTAGTGTCCGGCCTAGTTAAAAATTAGGTTCCAGGGCTTATTTGAGGGCTCAAACGATATCTAAAAAATACGAAATTTGGCAGGTAGATACTTCTAATGCTCCTCAAGCTCAAGGACTCCTTGGCTTGCACAAAATGGAGCTACAAAAAGATGAAATGATATTTACAATGGTGCTTAGTGATGATAATCACTTTTAATGGGTGTAGAGGTTTTGAAAGATTAAGGTTGCCTTAGTGCTAAATCTGCGTGAATGTTCATAAGTGCTTCTTCCTGAAGAAAATTGTTGGCCTACTTGCCAGATCTTCGTTGACTCCCTTGTCTGCTTGTGCTTTCTCTCCCTTGTCCACTGCTAACAACGAGCGTGTGATAGTAAGACGTAGAGTTGAGACATTAGAGTCATAGGTAAGATCCTTTCTTTTCCTTATTTTTCTTCTTTTTTGCTTCTCTTTGCATCACCGTCATCACCATCATCATCCTCATCATCTTCCACTTCCATCTCCATCTTCACAAAAATTTCAGTTTTTTGGTCATATTCCACTCCCCACGTCATTTCCCTCATGTCACTTGTGAGAGAGAGCGAGAGAGAGCTTGCATGCTATCAGTTTTTGTGTGTTTTTTGAGCTTTTACTGCAGGATCTTGTTGTATCACCATCTCCAGCAGCTTGCACAGGTACGACAGACTCTGCACAGGTACGACAGACTCTGCACAGGTACGACAGACTCTGTACAGGTCTCGAGACGACGACCTCTGACTATCGCGACAGATAGAAAAACTTAACATTTTTTGAATGCATGTTTGACACCATAACCTACACCATGAGAGCACTCCAAATCACTAAACAATTCTAAAAAATTTGCGTTTTTTCAGTCTATTGCGACAGACAGCGTCTATTACAACAGACACCGTCTATCGCGACAGACAGCACCCCACGACAGAGACCGTCTATCGCGACAGACACCATCTATCGTGACAGACAGGCCCACGATAGACGATAGACCCCGTCTATCGTGACAGACACCCGTCTATCGTGACAGACAGAGACCCATGATAGACCCAGTCTATCGTGATAGACACCGTCTATCGCGACAGACCAAACCACGACAGATGACAAACAGCGTCTATCGTGATAGACATCCGTCTATCGCGACAGACCAAACCATGACAGATGATAGACCTCCTCTATCGCGACAGACACCCGTCCATCGCGACAGAGAGAGACCCGCGATAGACATCGTCTATCGCGACAGACCAAACCACGACAGACGACAGACATCGTCTATCGCGATAGACCAAAACACGACATACGATAGAGCTCGTCTATCACGATAGACATCGTCTATCGCGACAGACAGGACCTCATGACACACACCGTCTATCGCGACAGACAGCACCCCACGACAGAGACTATCTATCGTGGCAGACACCCATCTATCGTGACAGACAGGCCCACGCGACAGACACCGTCTATCACGATAGATAGACATTTTCGGCAAAAAAAATAGAGGGGTAAATTTTTGAAAATTTAGGCTAAATTTTTGGCATATTTGCATAATTAATTACTCTCACACTCACAAAGGCCTTAGAGAAATGCACTAAACTCCTGAAAGGATCTGTTTGTCTGTTTAACCCCCCAAACCCTGAACTCTCATAACTTTTTCATATGAAATCCATTTTTGAGCTCTAGGGCTTGTCAGAAAGCTCTAGGGTTTTTTATAAGAATAATGCATTGATTTTCAGATAGGGTATTTTAACAGAAAAGGGGGAAAAAAGGGTCATTAAAAGTCTTTGAGATAACTTGTCTCTCAATTCAGGGTGAAAAGTGGAGCTAAACTTGAAATTTTTACAGGATCATTAAGAGCTTTTGGAGACAGCAAAGCAAGTGCCATTGTGTGCAAGCTTGGGAACGCGCTTCCTAGGCAGACGAGCATAGCAAGAAGGAGCGACTTGAGGTTGGAACATCTCTTAACCCCCTCAGTCCATTCTTAGCATAGGCTAAGTGTGAGTAGTGGTCCAAATTGACTAGGGATACGATAGGAATACTCAAGTTCTAAGAGCCTCTAATTTCTCAAGTCCAAGAATAGGCTAAATTGCAGTCAAGGGACAACTTAAAGGAAAAGGACTTAAACTAAGTGGACGAAGAACATCAAGTACGACACACTTAAGTGCTCCTAACGACGCTTAGTTAAAGACAAGAAAACACATACAAAGGAACTCAAAAGGAACAAGTGATTGGTATCAAAGAATCAACAACGTACAAAGGGCATATGAACCTGAGATCGGGTAGGCACCTAGGGAGAGACTGTCAAAGTGTTAGATCATCCGAGGCTAGCGTCAACCATACAACCAGATCTTGGGCCCAACAATTGAGTGATTACCCCTACGCTCTAGACTCAGAAACTAGTGACTCTGAGATGTCTTATAACATGGAAAGACCTGTAGGTAGCTCAAGAGTGACATACCTAGAAAGACCTGAAGGTCCCTACAAGACTCAATTGGAATACATCCAGACCAACCGCCTAGGTGCACGCATCTATGAGGATGGTTTGCGAAGATCTGTTGTCCTAATTAAAAATCCGAATCAGCCCATTGGACTAGAACACCCTGTAGTCAAGTTCGAAAATGGGTCCTACATAGATAAAGAAGGAGCAATGTACGTGGTCACCAGCCAACCTGAAAGGACAGATGAGTTTGGCAACATAATCTCTGAACCTGAATTAGATGACATAGAGCAAGGGAACTTAGGAAAGGAGCCAAAAACCCCTTGAGACAAGTCGGTCCTAACGAGAATAATCACTCCAGAGTTAGTTCTCCAGGACAATAGGAGCATAGAATTGCTCGTGAATCGAGAGACAGATGAGGCTTTTTGGAGGTATAAGCCTGAGAAGCCTAATGAAGTAGGAGCTCTTACCATCTATGAATTCAAAGACCCCGATAGCCCAGGCAAAGTGACCTACTTAGATGATGCTTCGGAGAGGATTTTTGTGGTCTCAGAACATGGAAGACATGCATACACTTGGAAGGGTGAATTTGTTTTTCCCCAACCTCGATCCATTGTGTCTTATAGTCACCAAGGAGTTGGAACATCTCAAGCTCATGGGACTCAAAGAGAACGGAGTAGAGATAGACCCGAGGTGAGCTTTGCTAACCCGCTTGGAAGAGAAAGAACAAAGACTGAGACGGATAGAATGGATAGAGAGAGACATAGGGATCCAAGGAATACAAGGAATATAGACGAATTCCCTCTCCCAAGACCTAGAGAACATGCTAGAACCTTAAGACCCACACAATTGGTTAAGTCCATGAAGAATTGCTTCGATGGCACAAGAGACCCGTATGACCATGTAGCAGAGTTTAGGCAAGTTTTGAGAGCTGAACAAGTGGAGGACTTGTTCACTCAATACAATGCCTTTGGCCTAACAAGAACACTGCATTGACTTGGTTTCAACCACTTCATACAAGATCAATACAGAAGTATAGATCAACTGCTTGAAGCATTCATCACTGAGTTTTCCAAGAGTGGCATTAGGCATAACACATCTTCCTTGATATACAGCTTCAAGCAAACACCTCAAGAGATAGTGAGGCTCGCAGGAAGAAGGTTTAGGCAATACCTAGAGAGATGCCCTGCTCCTGAGTTACCCACTCCAACCAAACAAGTGGCCTTATTTCTAGATGGATTGTTAAGTACCAAATTGAGATCATATGTGTACTTGAAGGGCCCTAGATCCATAGAAGAGTGTGTACGCATGTGCATAGACATTGAGGATAATCTAGGGGAGGAGTTAGAGCTCTCAAAGATCTATAAAGACTCAGATAGCTCTTCTAGTCTCACATCCTCGCAATCCACGTCTATTGAGGATCTTGCCGAGAAGGTAGCTCAGAAATTAGGAGTCTCTAGCAAGCAGATTCCTATATTTTCCCCAGGAAAACGATGCTATACCTGTGGAGGAGACCATATATTTTTTCAAGATTTGTACCTATTTCAATTTGTAGAGGCTCTCTATTTATCTAACGCAATTTCAACAAATAACCTATGAGGTTCATCCTTCTTCCTATGGTTGGAGTTGATTCAAAATCTTTCATTGGTATCAGAGCATTGTAACATGGCAAATAATTATCCATCTATTGAGAATCTTGATATGAAAAATTATCCAACATGGTCCATGTGGATGGAAGTTAATTTACAAGGGCAAGGCCTTTATGATTATATTATAGATGATGAAGAGAATTTGTTACCTGCAGTGAAGCAAATCCCACTAAAGATGAGTTAGAAGAAATCGGGCAATGGAATAGGAAAGATACAGTTATAGGAGCTATTATTCTCAACTCACATATAGATTTTTTGCTTATAATATAAAATTTTATGAATCAACTGGTGAAAGTTGGAGTCCTTTGGAAGATCATTTTCCTTCTTTGACAAGATCTAAGAAAGCTCAACTTTGGGTGGACTTTGCAACTATGAAGAAGCAATTTGAAGGATAAAATAGAACAACTTGGAAACATATGAGTTGAAATAGAAGAGGTGCAAAGCATAAGACAAATTTGTAGAGGATATATAGGAGATGAGATGTGGAAATTTTTTATGTTCAATGCAGAGTTCAACCTTGACCATCATGTGCCTAACATGAATCAATTGTAGGGACATATGTTGACTTTCGAGGCTGATTTGAAGGATTTAAACAATGATAAAGGAAATCAATCTTCAGCCCTCTACTCATAAAAGGCAAAGGGAAAGGCAAATAAAAGAAGAAAGAAAAAGGATGAATAAGTCATTTCAAATTCACAAGCCAATTTTGCAATGAGAGGTGGGAGATTTTTTTATTGTCTATCTCTTGTGACCCTCCTATTTTGGGAGTCAGTCTACACAAAGTTAGAGGCTGATGGAAGTTTGCAGGTGACAAAAATGGAGCTCGTACACGGAGATCAATTCTATATTTCACCCAGCTGCGTGGGGTGCATATATTTCTCTCTCTCTCTCTCTCATTCGTACCCAATATGGGCAATATTCAAAGCTTCTCATATGAGTGCCACTTGGCACTCATGTGAGTATCATACTCATAATGTATAAGGGGAGGTTCTCACCTCTAAGTCCTAACTCAAATATGATACTCGATGTGACATTTCCTTCCCCTTAGTTCCATTTTTGTCCTCAAAAATGGTATTGGAAGGTCTCATAGAAAGAGAGAAATAATAGATTCACCACTCCCACTATATCCCCATGCACCTCATGTACATGGTCATATCTCCGTGTTGTTTCCCCATATCCTTTCCCTTAAGAAGACCCAAGGTAGTCTGAAATTGGGAAACTGTCTCTTAAGGGTGCTAACCCGCTCCCATGTAGCACTATCTTCTGAACTATCTTTCCACTTTACTAGACACTCTTTATACAAGTGACATCTCGTCCGTTTCTCTCAAGTGTGTAGTATGCTCTCAGGCTCATGTGGAATAGATTGAACAGAAATAGGCTCTACTACCTCATTGTCTAGAATGAGGTTGTCAGATTCACCCAGTCTTTTATTAAGCGGGCTAACATGAAAAGCTGGATGGATTTGAGTATTCTCTATAAGTTGGAGCTGGTAAGCCATCTTTCCTATTCTCTTAAGTATTTGGAAAGGTCCACGATACCTAGGAGATAGTTTTGGACAGGATCCTATCTTCATGGTTTCAGATATATATATATATATATATATATATATATATATATATATATATATATATATATATATGATGGAACTCTAAGATAGACCTGCTCTCCTACCTCAAAGTTGATGTCTCTCCTTTGAGGGTCAGCATAGGCTCTAGCTCTATCCTCATTCTCTTCTAATGCTGTCCTTAGCAAGCCAGACTATACAACTCCACTGATGAAATGAGAGGTGCACTAGGTACAACTCTCTCTCCCTGAATACAAACTTTACTTCCATTCTTTTTAAATTCAAGTGTGTTGTTTTGATGGTTGCATTTAAGTGTATCTCCCAACCCCCATAGCCACTCTCTTCCTAATACAAGGTATGTCCTCTCCATATTCATAATTTGGAAGTCCATATAATCTGTATAGTCCTGTATCTTGACTTCCAAATTGGATACCATAGTATCCCATATCCTCTTATCTTGCCCTTGCATCATAGATACTATGTATTTATGTGCATTGGGCTGCTGGGGAATCTTTAATTTCTTGATGAGAGCACAATTTATAAAGTTATGAGTGTCATAGTCATCTATCATGACCCGTACCCTGGTCTCCTACACACTACCATGCAGTTTAACTAGGTCATGTGGTCCAAACTCCAGTGACCACAATGACTGAGTCAAACAACAGGTGTGCTCTATATCCTCATCCATCACCTCCACTCCCTTGCAGCTAGAGCTACCATGAATAGGAAGGGTCTGCACTAGGTGGACCACCTTTTTTCCCTTTTTAGGGGTCGTACTAGTCTCTGGTCCCCTCTTCTTTTCTTCCCCCTTCTTGAGTGGACAGTTCCACTGTGAATGGCTAGGAGACAAACACCTAAAGCACATGTTCTCTGTTTTGGCCCTCTCAAACTGACCTATAGGTAACCTAGTCCCTTGTGATCTTCCTTTTTTAATGAAAATCTTGTTTTTCCAAAATGGCAACTTTTTCTTGAATTTAGTTGTACTAAGAGGCTTGAGGGGCTGATCCGTCTCCATAGGAGTATATTGAGGATGGTTATGGTCCTCATAAATCTATGCATACTTGATTGCCTCCTCAAACATCTTAGGAGCATTCCTTCTGACTTCTCTCTTAATGGCTTTATCTAAGCCTCTAACAAACCCTGTGGTTTTTTGGAAATCATATAAGCCCTTAAGTTTCAAAATGATCTCTCTATAGTGGGATATGTAGACGGTAAGAGGCCTACCTCTCTGGGTAATCCTATCCCACTCATCCCAATTCCTCTCCTCCTCATTCTCAGGAAGAAATTCTTTTAGAAAAAGAGTCTCAAACTGAGTCCAATCTGTAGGGATAGAGTTCGCCTCCTTAAGACTCATCCACCACTTGTAAGCATGTGGGCCGAGCGAGAGACTCGCCTCTAGCACACGGTACTCTGGTGGGGTGCCCTTCAATTGATGCAAATCATGCCACTTTTGTAAAAAAGTGTAGATTGCATCCTTGTTCATATCTCGGTCATCCCCCGTAAAGGTAGGTGGCTTCAAGTCTTTCAAGAGCGGAGCTTCCCTAGAGCTCTCTCCTTTGTGCTTACTAGGAAGAGAAGTATCTTTCCTAGTCATCTCTAGAGGTAGAGTAGGGGTTTCTCTTTCCTTCCTAGATAGGAAAGAGGTGACGTGAGTCTGAAGTGAGATCATTTGAGACTTTAACTACTGAATGAGAGATGTGATGCCAATTAGATCTCTCTCTAATTTAAGGGTTTGCTCTTTCAAGTCTACAAATTGATCATGAGTGACAAACTCATCTATAAGTTCTTCATATGTATATTCTTCTTGCTGAGGCTCTTTCTCTTCTAAGTTTTCCTCTACTTCCTGCCCCAATTCTACTTCTTCCATTCTAGAATTAGGACCCTCTAGTTGCTCTTTAGATGGAGAAGTGTGTTCAACTACTTGTTTCTCTTTAGATTCCATGTTACACTTCCCTTCACCCGTTTACTTAACTAGATTATGTGAAAATGAATGGAAGTAAACCTTGAATATGCAAGAAGAAGAGAAATATCTCACAAGAGCACTTCCCTGGTACAAAATGAAGCTGCAGAAGCGAATTCCAAGTGATCTTTGAAGCTTGAGGTCACTGATTTTGAACCCTCGCCAGGCCCAAACAAAAATTGGAAATGTCGGGTTGGTCCGGAGAGATTCTAATCACCAAAAACCAACAAGAACAATGCCAAAACCATGTAGTAATAGCCCTAACGGGGCACGCTGAGTGAAACTAAAAAACTTTTGAGATTTAATAGTCTTCACCAGTCCAATAAATGTAGCCCAGCACTCATACTTCAAAGATATAAAGCTATCCCAAGTGAAAAAAGTGAATTTGGACACTGGATGATAAAAAACTAGGCCTGGAAGTGGCCGCCTAGTTCCTACTGAAGCACTACAGAGAGATCTTCATTGACCAAATCTTGTGTCTGAGCAAAGCTTAGGAGTATAACTTCATAACATGACTAAGATTTTTGAAATCGGATATCATATGAGCAAGCTATGGTGCAGAGAAGCCGGGTAAGTCACGAGTAGACTGTGGGAAAGCAAATCTTCATGGAGTAGTGACTTTGAGATCTCATAACTGAGAAATTGAAGCTTTTCAAGACAAACCCATGACCCATATCCCATATCCACATCCCATATTACATGTATACATCATAGTTTTGCCCAAGCCTTGATCCAAATAATGGATTTTTCCCCTCCAAAATTGGGAGAAAACTCAAACACAACGAAAAAAATCTTCAACTTCACCTTCTTGTAGCCTCTTGAGGCAAATCGGCATGGAGCAGTAGGAACGATGGGAATTTATCCCATATATCAGGTCATAGTGCCTTTTTGATGAGCATAAATAAAGCACACTTACTTCAATCCATCCATCTTAGAGAGGAGGTGAGGAGAGAAGCCTTTCTTTGCGTGGGTGGCGCTTCTTGGCTCATGTGGCTTTGTCGAGCATGCTCCATCGTGTGTGACATGGCTTCTGTTGACGTTGGTTGTCATGCTTTGATACCAAATGTTGATTGTCTATCTCCTGTGACCCTCCTATTTTGGGATTCGGTTTGCACAAAGTTCGAGGCTGATGTAAGTTTTTTGGCGACAAAAATGGAGCTCGTACACGAAGTTAAATTCTATATTCCACCCAGCCGCGTGAGGTGCATATATTTCTCTCTTTCTCATTCATACCCAATATGGGAAATATTCAAATATTCTCATATGAGTGCCACTGGCACTCATGTGAGTATCATACTCATAATGTATAAGGGGAGGTTCTCACCTTTAAGTCCTAACTCATATATGATACTCCATGTGACAAGATTCAATAGAGGCAATCAAAGAGGTTGAGGCAGAGGAAGATAAGGAAGAGCTGTATTTTCTAACCCACCTAATTATTTCATATTGTATTAGAGATCACCTTGCACAAGAATGTTGGAAAAATTATGAAAATACTAGAGGAATAGGCATGTTTAATAGAGGGCAAAGATAAAGAGTTTATGTTAGAAATTGGGGGAAGAAAAAAATAAAATAAGTATGCAGAAAATCAACAAGAAGGGACAGATTCACTTTTTATTGATGAACGAGTACTCCCAGTATTGATAGCCATGTCTTCTATATTTATTTTTGATGCTCTAATCATATTTTAGGTAATACATCTTTACTTTCAGGTTTGCATTTACCAAAAGAAAAAAATATGGTTCAAATTGAAGATGATTCTTCAAATATTGTTGAGGAAGTTGGGATTGTGAAATCACCTTATGGTGGTAAGAATCTTATCTACAAGATACTTTATGTACCATTCATCACCAAAAACTTCACCTTATGGTGGTAAGAATCTTATCTCCAAGATACTTTATGTACCATTCATCACCAAAAACTTCAAAAGTGTTGGATACATTATCGAGAGAGTTCTCAAGCAATATTCAAAAAGTAATGAGCTTATGTGGAGCATCCTACTCAAGATTTTAGAAGACTTGCTAAAGGAGAAACGAAAGGAATATTATTTAATTTTGAAGTTCGAGGTGTCAACAAAGCAGCTCTTTTTGCTTATGGCTCTCAAAAGCTCTTAGAACTAGATCTATGGCACAAGAGATTAGGACATATCAAAATTTTAAAAGATATGTGAAGGCATCAATCTCTGTTGGGAATTCAAGATTTGTGAAAAAAACATATGCTTTTCAAATGTGATGCTTGTCAGTTAGGAGAGTCACATAAACATTTTTTTGTCAAACAAGCATGAAGATCTTTTGGAGCTTGTACATACTGAGATTTGGGGACCTTTAATCATCAATGTATTTTTTATTTTTTATTGATGATTGGTCAAGACAGACTATTTTATACTTTCTCAAAATGAAAGGAACTTGTGTGGAGGAGAGGAATGGAGGAAGCAAACCAACGTTTTTAAGCTATAAGCATCAAATTCCTTGGATATAATGGGTTGTAGAATCAAGATCTTCATTATCATTTAAGATGGTTTCAAGCTACATTTAAATGATAGGCTAGAATGGGACTATATTCTGCATTCATTGAAAGATCTCGGATGTAGTTCCCCCTTGTAGAACACATGTAGCTTGATGGTGATCTCCCATAATCCTTGTTACCATCCCAATTATCATATGAGAATACTCTAAGTTATTTCGTGAATTAGAAGGACTATACTGAGAGCAATGTGCATAAGAAGCCAAGCGGTGATCCCAACTCTTTAGGAAGAAGAAGATGCATAGACATAGTCACCTCGATCTATTCATAACTCAATATGTACAACTCCAATGGACATGAAAATTTTTAGGCACACTCACAAGAGTCTTACATTCATACTCCAATCAATAGACAATATAAGCATGTACTCAATGAAATGATATCAACAAGATGACAGGCTTCAAGCAATGTACTATAACAATAAACAAAGAGCAATGTAGCTAAAGAAATGGGACGTGAAAGGGCTGCTAAGTAAGATATAATACAAAGAGTGGTTGGAGGACTCAAGGGGCTTTGAGATAAGTACACTAGTAACTCAAAAGAGTATGATCTTTATCTCATGTACATGTGACTAAATCACAATGTATAAATACACTTTTTTTGACATAATTGTTGATTGAATCTAGCTAAATGTGTTCCATAATTTTAGGAATCATTTTGAATTTTGAATTCAAATATGTTCATGGTTTTTTGCTCCCAATACCTTCATGATATTTTCTCTTGATTACTCTTTTACATTTGGTTAAAGTAATGCATGACTTTAACCTTAGAACTCAGTCAACTAATGCATGTGTATGCACAACGTTGTAACTTAATGCTCTTATGAAGTCTAATGCATAGGTTCAAGCACTTAGGTTTCCCATATGCACCAACAGCTCCCCCTCAAGCCTAAGATTCTTGAGCCTTCAATCCATTGAAATTTTTTGAAGTCCAATAATAGCTTTGAATCTACAAAGCTTCACTCCATCCAAGGATTTTTTCATCATGTATGCCCATTGTTGTTGAGTAAATACATATAAAAGTTCAATTTCTTTGCTTGTAATTTTCTCCCTAACATAATGATAATGGACCTCAATGATTTTTGTCATAGCATGATAAATGGGATTAGTTGCAAAATGTAAAGAACTTATGTTATCGCCAAAAACATGAGGAGTGGATGACTTCATACCCAAATCTAAGTATAATGTCTTCATCCACATGGCTTTCTAAGTTTCATTTACCCTCTATATTCAGCTTTTTTAGATGATAAAGCAACAGTGGATTGCTTCTTGGATGACCGTCATATGAGCTTTGTACTTACAAATGTATCTAAATCATATGGTAGCTTGCTCTTCCTACAATCATCTTAAAACCATGATTTTTTTCATCAAAATCTACATCCCAACTAAATATGAAACCTTTGGTGCTAGGAATGTATAGCCTATAACCCTTTTGAATAAGTTCATAGCCTATAAGGACACACTTCGCTACCTTAGGATCAAGATTACCTTTGATTTGAAATGGTATTTGTGCATATGTGATGCACCAAAATATCCTGCAATGGTCTAAGTTTGGTCTCCTTCCATTCCAAGCTTCATAAGGAGTCATACCATCCAATTCTTTTGAAGGTAACCTATTTATTAAGTATGTGGTAGTGGATATTGCCTATGCTCATAAGTGATTGGGTGGCTTCTTCTCATTCAACATGGACCTTGTTGTTTCCACAATGGACTTATTCCTCCTCTCTTCTACTCCATTCTACTCAGGTGTGTATCTAGTGGTTATCTCACTCTTGATTCCTCTATCTTGCAAGTAAGAGTCTAATTCATGGGAGATGTATTCTTCCTCTACATTAGACCTTAATAATTTTAGGGTCTTACCTGATTGATTTTCCACAAGAGCTAGATACTTCTTAAAAAATAAGAATATTTCATCTTTATGATTCATAAACTAAAGAATTGTCCATCTACTACAATCATCTATAAATGACACATAGTACCTTGAACATGAAATGGATGGCTCTTTGATTGCCTCCCCAAACATCTATGTGGACAAGCTTTAGAATGTCTCCATGTGTGTCCTTTCTTTGTGAATGGTTGCCTATGAGATTTCCCAAATTGACATTCATTACCTTTGTAGATCATGTATTCCTTTGAGTTACTAGGTACTTCAAGCACACTTTGATTTTGAGTGATTTGTTTGAGGGCTCTTTCTACGATATGAGACAATATTTTATCCCAAAACTCTAGCTCTTATAGGGTTTGGGTACCACACTTGTATTTTACTAGTGTCTTGGAGTTTCAAAGGTTAACAATCTACCTGATTTTTCTCCCTTAACTATCTTCTTGAAACCTTGATATGGATCCTCTACATAGTCTCCATGATTTGTGCACCTCACTTGCAAACCTTCTCCACAATCCGAACTACACATATTAGGTTTTTGGTAATACTTGGTACATAAAGAACTCTTTTCAACAAATTCATACCACCATTGGAAGTCTTTACATTTCCTGTATTCTCTAGTTACATGGTTTAAGCATCCAAAGTCAATGTAGAACACATGCTCATCAGATTTACCTTCCTTCATTTTCATATTCATAAGTATAAGTGAATCCTCATGACATTGATCATTTGTGTAATTGTTGTAATCTTTCCTTCCTTTGTATCCCTCCTTGGTGGTTGTTGTTGTAGTTCTTATTGTTGTATCCATGTGAGTTGTTGTATCTACCTCTAGGAGCTCCATATCCACCTTTTTATCCTCTTCCTCTTTCCTTGGGACACTATGTTTATTGATCCCTCAGATTCAATTAGCTCCTCTCATCATGACTCACTTGGCCCTCTACAACTTCTCGTTTGGATCTTGTTACTAGCATATGCCAAGAGGACAACACATTATAGGTCCTTCTATTGCTTCAAAGTTTGATGTGGTGTGACAAATCCAAAGCACCATCATTGAAAAAACACACAATGTTCTCACACAATTACACATACTTAATAAGGTACACTAGTCACATATGAGCTTATTTCACATATCCAATACAAGTCACTCTCTTTTTATAGATGCAACAAGAGGAAACTCCAAATTGGGGAAACAAGATGAGAAGGCTAGGAGGGAAAGATAATAAGAGTTCAAAGAGGAAGACAACAAGAAGGGGGGTTGCACTACCATGCATAGAAATAGTAAGACTGCTCTTCTCCAATGCCACAAAATTAAATCTACAAAATTTTCCTCCTACTATCTCAGATCCCCAAGCAAAAAGCCTAATTAAAATGATGTTAAATTTCTTTTATAAAAGAAATTAAAGATCATTATATCCCCACCAATATCCATGAGATACATAACACATCTATCTTGAGATCAAGAACACTAGAGGAAATGCCTCATTTCAATACCTCTATGATAAAAATACATCTGAGACATGATTTAATAAAATTTGCACTAAACAAAATCAATCATTTGATTCGCATGAACTAGATAAAAGTAGAAGTGATAAATGAAAAATTAAAATAGATATACAAAAGAAAATGGAGAAAAAAATGTCTTTGAATTGCCTTAATTGATATACAATTTTTCATCAATTCTAATGGGTTCAAATATTTGATTCACAACATTTCCATATCAAGTAAGACTTCCTTCTCATGATTTACATTCATTTCCTCTATCTTGTTGATATATTTCGATAGTCATGTGTGTGAACACACTAGGACCATCGAGGCACTTTTTTCCCTCTTTAGGAGGTTTTTTTTTTCTCGACTTGTATATATGCCTATAACCCTAACAAGACACTTATCTTTGTACATTCACTTGGTAATACATTTAGTAATGTGTGTTGTGCTTCAAGCTTCTTCTTCTTTTTTTGTTGTTCACGTGCTTCCATAGACCTCAAAATCCAAAAATTGGCATCAGATAATGTTGTTGCTTCATCTAGGACATCATCAACACCCATCCAATCATAGTCTCAAAATCGTATAAAATTGGTGAGCATACTCAAGGCATTAGGAGTTCAAAACTGCTTCGCTCTATGGTGTCAAAATCATTATCTAAGCTTGTTTTGGCCTCTGAATATATTCTTGCAGCACTTGTGCAAGTAATTTTCTCCTTTTGTGCCAAACATATACACAAGCTTTGTTTCATCAGTACAAGCACCTCAAAGTCTGCTATAGATCCATCATAGTTGAATAGGCTAGTTCTGTTCAACTTTTCAAGATACAATCATTTTTTTGCATCAGGGTATATCAGTCAGTGACCATGGCTGAAAGCAATGATGTATTTTGTATGTTGGATGTTGAGGATAGATTGGATGGTACTAATTACCCGTTATGGGCATATATGATGTGTCATGTATTGGTTCCAAAAGGACTATGGAATATTGTGAAGGGTGTTGAAAAACATCCTATTACACCTGCAAATACAGTTATCAAAGGTGATACAAATGGTGTTGAAGATGACGATCTTCAAATTCATGTTCATGTTGCGGTTCCTATTGCACCTCCCATAAAGAGACTTTTTTGGGATGGTAGAGATGCTCAAAAACATGTAATGATAGCTTTATCTATCAAACATGCCATTATTCCTCACATTCACTCTTGCAAAATAGAAAAGGATCCTTGGGATATACTTACCACTTTATACCAAGCAAGAAATGAGGCTTGTGTTGCTTACCTCCAAAAACATTTGGAGAGTGAACACATGAATGAAGGAGATTCAATGGATAGTTTTTTGACAAAGATCAAAGTTTTGGAGGAGCGATTGATTTTTCTTGATGTAGTCTTAACTGATAGTTCACTTGTGTAGACTGTTCTTAATAGTCCTTCATATTCATATCACACTTTAGATTCTACTCTTCGGGTGATGATGAGAGGCATTCCAAATTCCTTCTCATCCAAGGATTTAGTCTCTGTTTTGTTGACAAAGATTAGTCTAGACAGAATAGGTCGATCATATGTGTTGCAGATCAAGTTTTCTTAGCTAGTTAGAAGGGTAAGAGAAAATGGAGCTCATCTACTAGCAAGCAAAAATCTTTTAATGTTGCATAATCAAAGAAGGAAGACAAAGATGAGCAAAAATCAGAAAAGCATAAGTTGTTATGCAAGTAATCTAAAGGAAATGATCATGTCATAAAGAGTTGTTCAAAATTACAAAAGATGTGAAGAAGAAAGAGGTTGGAATGGTGGTTGCAAAAGCTACTACACCTAAAATAGACTCTACTAATCTTGTGAAGAATGAAGAATGGGTTTTACATGTTATTAGTGCCCACTTGTAGAACACATGTAGCTTGATTTTGATCTCCCATAATCCTTGTTACCATCCCAATTATCATATGAAAATACTCTTAATCTGAAGTCAGAGGAATAACATTAAATGTCCTTTATCTATTATTTTTTCTAATTATTTAAGTACTCTTTTAGTTGCATACCAATGTGGTACTCTAGGTGCTTGCATAAATTGTGAGACAATTCCAACTGAGTAACTCAATTCTAGTCTTTTTAGAGTAGCATAAATTAGATTTTCAATAAGACTTTGATATGTCTTCATATCATCACAAAATTCACCTTCATGAGGAGAAAGTTTGTGATTCAACTCCATAGGACTTCTTGCATCTTTGCAATTTGTCGTGTAAATCTTGTTTAAGAGATCCTTTATGTATTTCTTTGCATAATATTGTTATTCTTGACTATTAAAGAAGGATCGGCATTACTTACTTCAAATCCTTGATCATCTAGATAATGAACCAGCCTATAATTTGTTTTGTGAAGAGTGTTGACCAATACACAGAGATGTGAGGGATCTTGCAAAAACCTACTCCAAAGCAGCCTAAGTAACTCTAGAGAAATTTAAAAGACTCTCTGAGATTCCAATATATGCACTTATACCACTATAGTACCTTGGAGCATGAATCTCAAAACTCTATGTGAAAAGAGATAACTTCTAAGTACTTCTCAATTTGAGAAAATCTTCTATTTGTGGAAGAAGGTACTCAAAGTTTTACTCAAATCTCAAAGCATGGTTGGAATTGACCCAAGAACTTCTAAAAACATTAAAAATAAGTGATAATTGAGCTATTCCAAGTTATTTCGTGAATTAGAAGGACTATACACTGAGAATAATATGGATAAGAAGCCAAGGGGTGATCCCAACTCTTTAGGAAGAAGAATATGCATAGACATAGTCACCTCGATCTATTCATAACTCAATATGTACAACTCCAATGGACATGAAAATTTTTAGGCACACTCACAAGAGTCTTACATTCATACTCCAATCAATAGACAATATAAGCATGTACTCAATGAAATGATTCCAACAAGATGACATGCTTCAAGCAATGTACTATAACAATAAACAAAGAGCAATGTAGCTAAAGAAATGGGACGTGAAAGTGCTGCTAAGTAAGATATGATACAAAGAGTGTTTGGAGGACTCTAGGGGCTTTAGATAAGTACAATAGTCACTCAAAAGAGTATGATGTTTAGCTCATGTACCTGTGACTAAATCACAATGTATAAATACACTTTTTTTTAGATAATTATTGATTGAATCTAGTTAAGTGTGTTCCATAATTTTTGGAATCAATTTGAATTTTGATCTCAAATATGTTTATGGTTTTTTGCTCCCAATATTTTCATGAGATTTTCTCTTGATTAATCTTTTACATTTTGTTAAAGTAATGCATGACCTTAACCTTAGAACTAAGTCAACTAATGCATGTGTATGAACAAGGTTGTAACTTAATGCTCTTATGAAGTCCAATGCATAGGTTCAAGCACTTAGGTTTCCCATATGCACCAACAGCTCCCCCTCAAGCCTAAGATTCTTGAGCCTTCAATCCATTGAATTTTTTTGAAGTCCAATAATAGCTTTGAATCTACAAAGCTTCATTCCATCCAAGGATTTTTTCATCATGTATGCCCATTGTTAATGAGTAAATACATATAAAAGTTCAATTTCTTTGCTTGTAATTTTCTCCCTAACATAATGATAATGGACCTCAATGTTTTTTGTCATAGCATGATAAATGCGATTAGTTGCAAAATGTAAAGAACTCATGTTATCGCCAAAAACATGAGGAGTGGATGACTTCATACCCAAATCTAAGTATAATGTCTTGCTCCACATGGATTTCTAAGTTTCATTTACCCTCTATATTCAGCTTCTATAGATGATAAAGCAACAGTGGATTGCTTCTTGGATGACCATCATATGCGCTTTGTACTTACAAATGTATCTAAATCATATGGTAGCTTGATCTTCCTACAATCATCTTAAAACCATGATTTGTTTTCATCAAAATCTACATCCCTACTAAATATGAAACCTTTGGTGCTAGGAATGTATAGCCTATAACCCTCTTGAATAAGTTCATAGCCTATAAGGACACACTTTGCTACTTTAGGATCAAGATTACCTTTGATTTGAAATGGTATTTGTGCATATGCAATGCACCAAAATATCCTGCAATGGTCTAAGTTTGGTCTCCTTCCATTCCAAGTTTCATAAGGAGTCATACCATCCAATTCTTTTGAAGGTAACCTATTTATTAAGTATGTGGTGGTGGATATTTCATTTGCCCATAAGTAATTGGGTAGCTTCTTCTCATTCAACATGGACCTTGTTGTTTCCACAATGATCTTATTCCTCCTCTCTTCTACTCCATTCTACTCAGCTGTGTATCTGGTGGTTATCTCTCTCTTGATTCCTCTATCTTGCAAGTAAGAGTCTAATTCATGGGAGATGTATTCTTCCTCTACATTAGACCTTAATAATTTTAGGGTTTTACCTGTTTGATTTTCCACAAGAGCTAGATACGTCTTAAAAAATAAGAATATTTCATCTTTATGATTCATAAAGTAAAGAATGCTCCATCTACTACAATCATCTATAAATGACACATAGTACCTTGAACATCCCCAAACATCTATGTCTCCATGTATGTTTCCTTTCTTTGTGAATGGTTGCCTATGAGATTTCCCAAATTGACATTCATTACCTTTGTAGATTTCCCAAGCTTTAGAATGTCTCCATGTATGTGTCCTTTCTTTGTGAATGGTTGCCAATGATATTTCCCGAATTGACATTCATTACCTTTGTAGATCATGTATTGCTTTGAGTTACTAGGTAGTTCAAGCACACTTTGATCTTGAGTGATTTGTTTGAGGGCTCTTTCTACGATATGAGACAATGTTTTATCCCAAACCTCTAGCTCTTATAGGGTTTGGGTACCACACTTGAACAATGCTATTTTACTAGTGTATTGGAGTTCAAAGGTTAACAAGCTACCTAATTTATCTCCCTTAACTATCTTATTGAAACCTTGATATGGGTGCTCTACATAGTCTCCATGATTTATGCACCTCACTTGCAAACCTTCTCCACAATCTGAACTACACATATTAGGTTTTTGGTAATACTTGGTACATAAAGAACTCTTTTCAACAAATTCATACTACCATTGGAAGTCTTTACATTTCCTGTCTTCTCTAGTTATATGGTTTAAGCATCCAAAGTCAATGACGTGGTGTGACAAATCCAAAGCACCATCATTGGAAAAACACACAATGTTCTCACACAAGTACACATACTTAATAAGGTACACCAATCAAATATGAGCTTATTTAACATATACAATACAAGTCACTCTCTTTTTATAGATGCAACAAAAGGAAACTCCAAATTGGGGAAACAAGATGAGAAGGCTAGCAGGGAAAGATAATAAGAGGTCAAAGAGGAAGCCAACAAGAAGGGGGGTTGCACTACCATGCATAGAAATAGTAAGACTGCTCTTCTCCAATGCCACAAAATTAAATCTACAAAATGTTCTTCCTATTATCTCATATTCCCAAGCAAAAAACCTAATTAAAATGATGCTAAATTTCTTTTATAAAAGAAATTAAAGATCATTATATCCCCACCAATATCCATTAGATACATAACACATGTATCTTGAGATCAAGAACACTAGAGGAAATGCCTCATTTCAATACCTCTATGATAAAAATACATCTGAGACATGATTTAATAAATTTTGCACTAAACAAATTCAATCATTTGATTCACATGAACTACATAAAAGTAGAAGTGATAAAAGAAAAATTAAAATAGATATACAAAAGAAAATGTAGAAAAAAATATCTTTGAATTGCCTTAATTGATATACAAATTTTCATCAATTCTAATGGGTACAAACAATATTTCCATATCAACTAAGACTTCCTTCTCATGATTTACATTCATTTCCTCTATCCTTTTGATGTATTTCGATAGTCATGTGTGTGAACACACTAGGACCATTGAGGCACTTTTTTCCCTCTTTAGGAGGTTTTTTTTCCGCGACTTGTATATATGCCTATAAACCTAACAAGACACTTATCTTTGTACATTCACTTGGTAATACATTCAGTATTGTGTGTTGTGCTCCAAGATTCTTCTTCTTTTTGTGTTGTTCACGTGCTTCCGTAGACCTCAAAATCCAAAAATTGGCATCAGAGAATATCGTTGCTTCATCTAGGACATCATCAACACCTGTCCAATCATAGTCTCAAAATCGTACAAAATTGGTGAGCATACTCAAGGCAATTAGGAGTTCAAAACTACTTTGCTCTATGGTGGCAAAATCATTATCTGAGCTTGTTTTCGCCTCCAAACATATTATTGCAGCACTTGTGCAAGTAATTTTCTCCTTTTGTGCCAAACATATACAAAAGTTTTGTTTCATCAGTACAAGCACCTCAAAGTCTGTTATAGACCCATCATAGTTGAATAGGCTAGTTTTGTTCAACTTTTCAAGATACAATCATTTTTTTGCATCAGGGTATTTTAGTCAGTGACCATGGTTGAAAGCAATGATGTATTTTGTATGGTGGATGTTGAGGATAGAATGGATGGTACTAATTACCCATTATGGGCATATATGATGTGTCATGTATTGGTTCCAAAAGGACTGTGGAATATTGTGAAGGGTCTTGAAAAACATCCTATTACACCTGCAAATACAGTTATCAAAGGTGATACAAATGGTGTTGTAGATGATGATCTTCAAATTCATGTTCATGTTGCGGTTCCCATTGCACCTCCCATAAAGAAACTTTTTTGGGATGGTAGAGATGCTCAGAAACATGTATTGATAGCTTTATCTATCAAACATGCCATTATTCCTCACATTCACTCTTGCAAAATAGAAAAGGATCCTTGGGATATACTTACCACTTTATACCAAGCAAGAAATGAGGCTCGTGTTGCTTACCTCCAAAAACATTTGGAGAGTGAACACATGAATGAAGGAGATTCAATGGATAGTTTTTTGACAAAGATCAAAGTTTTAGAGGAGCGATTGATTTTTGTTGATGAAGTTTTAACTGATAGTTCACTTGTGTAGACTGTTCTTAATAGTCTTCCAGATTCATATCACAGTTTAGATTCTACTCTTTGGGTGATGATGAAAGGCAATCCAAATTCCTTAACATTCAAGGATTTAGTCTCTGTTTTGTTGACGAAGATTAGTCTAGACAGAATAGGTGGATCATCTACTAGCAAGAAGGGCAAGGGAAAATGGAGCTCATCTACTAGCAAGAAAAAATATGTTAATGCTGCATAGTCAAAGAAGGAAGAAAAAGATGAGCAAAAATCAAAAAAGCATAAGTTGGTATGCAAGTAATCTAAACGAAATGATCATGTCATAAAGAGTTGTTCAAAATTACAAAAGAGGTGAAGAAGAAAGAGGTTGGAATGGTTGTTGCAAAAGCCGCTACAGCTAAAGCAGTTTTGGCCCATCTTCTCCTGAGCAATGTATGTCTGTAGTAGACTCAAATGTTTGGCAACCAAACATATTACCTTGCAATGTAGTTTCTTCAGTTCACTTTAGCCTTCTCCTACAAGGAATATTATCACATGTGCCAACAACTCCTTTTATCCTATAATGTGAGTTGGTAAGATCTGTTTGTATCACAGATCAAGAAAAATCTGTTGTTAGTTTTTGCATTAGCCAAGATTGTGTTGGTTGTCAAATTTTTTGATGACAGATGTATTGTCCATGATCTCTCAAATGGTGATGTTATTATTACTTCTCGCATTTTATGTCATAGGCTTCACAAGCTCATAGAATATGAAAAATTGATGATGATTTAGCATGTGTAGTAAATGATTCTTAGGCTATCTCAGATGCAAAGCTTTGGCATGCATACTTTGACATGCTGGTTTGCTACCTATAGAAATCTAAAATAGTGTCCTCTCTACTCAAACTTAAGGCACCTGGTAAACATGTTTGTGAAAGCTTTGTTTTGGGCAATATGCAGCGTTCCTCATTCCCAAAGGATGGTTCAGTTTGAGCTACTAAAAAATTGCATCCTATTCACAATGATGTCTATGGTCCTATGCAAACACCCTCTTTTGGTAAATACCTTTACCTCGTGACTTTTATTGATGATTTTTCCATGCATGCATGGGTGAATCCACTAAAAGCAAAGTCCGAAGTGTTGATGTGCTTCTAATTGTTTCTAATTTTGACTGAAATCTATCGGCATGTAAAATGGGCACCCTCCATTCTGATCGAGGTGGGGAATATATATCTTCTAATTTTAAAGCATTTATTGCAGAATGTGGGATAAAACACTAGTGTACATTGTCATATACACCTCAACAAAATGGGATTGTTGAAAGGAAGAATAGGTCACTCATGGAGATGGTGAGGTGTATGGTCAAGATTCAGGCTTTACCACATAGCTTCTAGCTTGACGTTGTTATGTGTGCAACATATGTAATTAACAAGTGTCCCACTTAAGTATTACATTCTATCCCTCCATATGAGGCTTTGCATAGTTGCAAACTATCTGTTGCTCATCTGTGTGTCTTTGGTTGTCAGGGATATGCATTAATTCTTGAACAACAACATAGGAAATTGGATGATAAAGTAGTGAAATGTATTTTTGTTTGGTACAGTTTTGAAAGCAAAGGCCATCGTCTATATCATCCACAGAGTAAATGCATTCTGGTTAGCCATGATGTTGTTTTTATGGAAGATGCACTTCAACTATTACTTTCATGTATCAAATCTAACATAAGAGATGTGTATGATACTTTGCTGCCTCTTTTTATAGGTGGACAATCAAGTGCTGATCCAAATGAGGAAATTTCTCAGTCTTTATAGGTTTCATGTGATGATGTGGATCATTCCATTTCTGATGCAGATTTATCATGTTGCACTTGTTGATGAGAGGGTTGATGTAGAGGAGGCAAAAACTATTCCAAAATGGTTGGTGTAGAATTTGAGATAGCAAATCAGTTGCACATCTATCATATCATACTCATTTAGGCTCTCGTAGTGCTTCTTTTGCATTTTCTATGCTATGGTTACCTCTAGTCTTTGTGATGAGAATGAGCAGGTTTCATTTGGTGAAGCACAAAATTCAGAATATTGGATGGTTGTTATGCAATCAGAATATGATGCTATTATGAAGAATGGTACCTAGTCTTTATGTGATTTGCCTCCTGGAAAGAACGCCATTGGCACTGAGTGGGTATACAAGCTGAAGTGTAAGCTTAATGGAACATTTGGCAGGTATAAGGCTAGGCTTATCGTAAAAAGTTATGCTCAAGAAAGAGGCATTGATTTTGATGAGACCTTTGCTCCCACATGTCGTATGACTACTGTTGATAGCATCTGTGCACTTGCAGCTCATCATAATTGGGAATATACATCAGTTGGACATTAAAATTGCATTTCTAAATGGTGACTTACATGAAGAAGTCTATGTTTTTCATCCCTGTGGTTTTGTGCCAAAAGGGCATGAAAACAAACCTTTTGCCACTCCTATGGAAACTGGTTTATGGTGAGCCTTCATGATGCTAGAGATGCATTTGATGTTTTTCTCTATCAGCAAGTTGTTCGATGCTTGATTTACTTATGCATAACTCAGCCTGATATTTAGTTTGTTGTCTCACACATGACCAAGTTTATGCATTGCCTAGGTGTCAAGCATTGGTAGGTGGTTAAGCACATATTTCGCTACTTGAGTGGTACCCGACTACTTGGATTGTTTTATCCCAACTGGAATCACTACCTCCAAATTTACATGTCCTTTTTTACTCTAACTTGGTTGGTTGCTATGGCACTCCAAATTTACATGTCCTTCTTGCAGCTTGGTAGCTCATGCATATCTTGGTTGAGCAAGAAGCAACCTACGCCATTTCTAGTTGTAAGTTTGGGTATAGGGTAGCTTTCATAGCAATTGTTGAGTGAGCATGGCTCAGATATCTTATGGTTGATTGGGGTTTTGGTCAGTCTTTTGCCACCAACATGTTCACGGACAGTTAGAGAGCATTGATATTTGCAAGGAACCATGTGTTCCATGCTCGCACTAACCACGTTAAGGTGCACTAACATTAGGTCAGGGAGAGGTTCTCTACTAGAGAGATCAGCTTGGCATATGTGCCCACACAGGAGAACATTGCAAACCTTTTCACAAAGGCTCTTGCTAGGGAGAAGTTTGAAGCTTTCCGCAAAGCTTTGGGCTTACTTCCTTTTGTGGATTGATTCCACATAGCTTGGCACTGTCTTATACATGAGTTTCAGCTCCTTGTTCATCGTGTCACTCCTAGGGGGATTTGTTGATATATTTTGGAAGTGATGTGTGTGAATACGCTAGGACCAATGGAGCACTTTTCCCCTCTTTAGGAGGTTTTTTTTCCCCGGCTTGTATATACACCTATAGCCCTAATGGGTCACTTATGTTTGTACATTCACTTGGTAATGCATTCAGTATTGTGTTGTGCTGCAAGCTTCTTCCTTTTCCTTGTGCTATTCGTGTGCTTTTGTAGACCCCAAACTCCAACATATCGTTTCTTTCATATTGCTTTCATTTATCATATCATCATCCTAGTCGAGATCACACATTTCACCAACTCATCGACAAGTGCAGGAACATGTTCCATGGAAGCCAATCAAAATCTCTCTGTATTATCAATATCTTTCTTCCCTACTTCTTGATCCCTACATAAATGTTATGGTTAGAAGACAAAAAACATTTTGAGTAAAATGAACTAAAAATTGAGAAAAATTCAAATGTAAAGAGCCTCACTTAATGATTTCAATAACCATCCCATCTAGACTCGACTGCTTTGATATTACTCTTCAAAATGTAGATATTATGAGTGTCACCTTTGATACCTTGAAGTGCCCTCCATGGGATTCATGTCCTCGACTCCCTCTTCTGTTGTCAAGTCAACTCTCTTACTTTTTCCCTTTAGGTCCATCGAAGGATCTACCTTTAATGTTTTTACTTTTTAACCTTTGATCTCCTTCCTTTCCCAGATAGTAAATATCTTCCTTTGAAGATCCCAAACTTCTCTGATTCTAAAAGCAAATTGGAACCATGGGCCAAATTTCCTTAACCCATCAAAACTCATATTTTCCTCCATAGGTTTTTCTACTTCACAAGGCATTGTCTCCTCAAATTTGAATGCAATTTTTCACCAAACTCCCTTTGGTAGTCAAGAAACTCATGATGGAAAATTTTATTCTTCAATAGATTACATTTTCTATCAATAGTCATTGTCATTATATACAATCGCATGTTAGAATCTTCCCTTCCTCCACTGTAAGACCAACAAATATCTTGTAGTCAACATATCTACGAAATAAAGATGTAAGAAATTCCTTAAACAATTGCCTCCTTGCTTCTACCAAGTGAGTGTTACCATTAGTGTCCATGTGAAAGGCGAAATGACCGTCGAACACTTTTGTATATGTTCTTTAACAAAATATATAGTGGTCTAGTCAGCCAAAGATTGTAAGTTTGACTACATTTGTAACACCTAAGAAATTTGTGTTCCTACTCCCTTGTCTACTATGTGTTTCTCTCTGTAGTATGAAGATCTTGTGTGGAGTACTATTTGCAACATCTCGAGCTCAATTTAGTACTACAAGAGTATTTCTTGAGAGATCTCAAGAAGGAGAGTCCACTATCATACATTGCCATCACAATACTTTACTAGTATCAAAGCATTTTGATGCAAAAGCTTTGTTGATTTTGTGCAAGCGGAGCGAGCATGTGCCTACCCACCCAAGGGTTTCTCAAAGGCTTACAACTAAGGTAGTGACCAAGGCATAGACCTTGCCATACCTTGTCATTTGAGTCACCGAAGTCGCAATTGGTGTCATTGGTTGTGCACGCGGGAGACCTCAATGATCAAGGAAGATAAAGGTTCTCGATACTTCCTAGAAGGTCACCCATCCCAATTTGTTCCCCTTGCAGCTTAGTTAATCGGAAATCTCTTGCCACTAAGCTACACTCTTGTGGTGATTGGAGAAGGGGAAAGACTAAGGTTTACATTACCTTGACCATGTTTTGGGCCCTCAAAGCTTCATTCTTTGCTTTCAGAGCCTATTTTGAAGCATTCTTGGGGTGATTGTTGGAGCCATTTTGGAGTACTTTCATGCATAATTCTCTTTACACAGGTTCAAGAACATCAACAAGAGTGTTCTTTGTACTTCTTAATGAATATTCCGCCTTAGGGTTTTGTTTATAGCCACACTAGTAAATCAAGTGTTATTGGCTAGTTTTTTAGTTGTGAATTCAGGCTTTAACTACCATTTTATTGCATATATTGAGCACATACACACTATGTATGCTTTTTAGGATACTATGTGTCTACATCCATGTGTTCATTGATAGCAGTTATGTTTTTGCATAAAGCATTTGATGTTGATAAAGAGGGTCTTGGTGAGGTTTTCTAAATTGGGAGACATCCACATGTCAAGATCGCTTCGGTGATGCAGGTGGAAAACTTACCCAACCTTGCCATAGGAGATGTATACTAGTTGTTCATAGGTGCTCGATAAGCTTAGTTGGCTTCTTTCAGTTAACTAATTATATGCAATGGAGTCAGTGATTCTATGCAGGTTTACATGTCAATACTTGCAGTTTTATGAGATTTTAACACGTCATATTCTCATTTTGCAGAGGAGACTTTGTCAAAATGTTTCCATATTTTTTGGGTTTTGTCAACTAAAGTGGTCGATTTACTCCTTGATACACTTATTGTTGTAAGTGCATTTATTCTCACATAATCCTTTCGGTTGGTCATTACTGCTCATTAATCCATTTTCTTGGGGGAGACTATTAAATTCTTTTCGAGAACTTGACACTTGATCATACTTTTTTGAGCCTTAGTGATTTGTTGATATATTTTGGTAAATATATGTGTGAACACACCTAGGACCACCGAGGCACTTTTTTCCCTCTTTAGGAGGTTTTTTTTCCCCTAGCTTTTATATAGACCTATGACCCTAATAGGTAATTTATCTTTGTACACTCACTTAGTAATACATTCAGTATTGTGTGTTATGATTGAAGATTCTTCTTCTTCGTTGTGTTGTTTGTGTGCTTTTGAAGACCTCAAACTCCAACAATTGGTATCAGAGCATGTTGTTGCTTCATCTAGGGCGTCTTTGACACCCCTCCGATCACAGTCTCAGAGTCGCATGAAATTTGGTGAGCATATTTAAGCTGATTAGGAGTTCAAAACAGCTTCTTTATGTGATGTCGAAATTTCAATCTGAGCTCATTTCGATCTTCAAATGCACTATCGTAGCACATGTGCAGGAAATCTCATCTTTTTTGCCAAAGATATATATAGGTTCTAGTTTTCTAGTACAAACACCTCGAAGTCTGTTATCAGGTTTAGAGGAACTCGACAAGGTAGTTCTGCATAACTTTTTGAGATACAGTCATTTTTATGCATCAAGGTATTTTAGTATGTGGACATGGCTCAAAGCAATGATGTATTCAGTATGTTGGTTGTTGAGGATAAGTTGGATGGTACCAATTACCCATTATGGGCATACATGATGCATCATGTATTGGTCACAAAAGGACTATGGAATATTGTGTAGGGTGTTGAAAAAATACCTACTACACTTACAAATACAGTTATTGAAGGTGATGCAAATGGGGTTGAAGATGATGATCTTCAAGTTCCTGTTTGTGTTGTAGTTCCTGTCACACCTACTATAGAGCAACTTCATTGGGATGGTAGAGATGCTCAGGCACATGCATCGACAGTCTTGTCTATCAAACGTCCCATCATCCCTCATATTTGCTCTTGCAAAGGAGCAAAGGATGCTTGGGATACACTTACCACTTTGTACCAGACAAGAAATGAGGCTTGTGTTGCTTACCTCCAAAAATGGTTGGAGAGTGAGCATATGAATGAAGGAGATTATATGGATAGTTTTTTGGCAAAGATCAAAGATTTGAAGCAGCAATTGATTTTTGCTAATGAAGTCTTGCTAGACAATTCACTTACTTCTACTCTTTGGTTGATGAGAAAGGAAATCCAAATGCCTTAACATTTGAGGAGTTAGTCTCTGATTTGTTGCAAGAAGATCAGTCCAGGAAAAATAGCTACATCATGTATGTAGCACATCAATCTTTCTTAGCTAATGAGAAGGGCACATGTAAATGGAGCTCATCTACTAGTAAGCAAAAACCTGTTGATTCTACACAGTCAAAAAAGGAAGACAAAGACAAAGACAAGAAGAAAACATAAAAGGAGAAAATCTTTTGCAATATTGTAAAGGAGTTGTCCAAAACTGGTTGCAAAAGAGTTGTCCAAAATTGGCTGCAAAAGAGTTGTCATAAAGATTTGTCCAAAACTGGTTGCAAAAGAGTTGTCCAAAACTGGCTACAAAAGAGTTGTCCAAAACTGGTTGCAAAAGACTTGTCCAAAATTGGCTACAAAAGAGGTAAAGACAAAAGAGGCCGGAATGGTTGTTGTAGAAGCCCCTACACCCAAAACAAATTCTACTAATCTTGTGTTGAATGAAGAATGGGCATCTAATATTATTTGCAGTTATAACCCATCTTCTCATGAACAATGTATGTTTGAAGTAGACTCATATGTTTGGTAATTTGAGAGTGGAGCAACGAAACATATTACCTCACAACCTAGTTTCTTGAGCTCACTTGAGCCTACCCCTATAGGGAATATTGTCACATGTGCTAACAGCTCCTCTTATCCTATAATGGGATTTGGTAAGATCATTTGGACTATTGTTGATCGTAGTTCTTTCACATTCTCAGATGCTTTGTTTGTCATTAGGGGAAAAAGTAAGCCTTGCATGGGCCTTGTAAGGATTCCTAATTTTTAGGGATTAAGGAGCTTAATACATGAGATTTAAAGGAGAAAAAAAACAACTAGTGGTTTGTGGAATAAAATATTCTTTGAATCATATGTCTATTTTGAGTTCTCATGCACAGGCATCCATAGTCGTTGGATTGTTTTGATCGATGGCACACGTTAAATGACATAGACATCTAGAAAGAGAGTGTGGCAAAGTCGTGGGGCTTTGGGACATGCTTTTTTCACATTCTCTGCAAGAATCTTGACCATTAGATCAAGCTACATCCTATGACAAAGCACAAATGGCGCTGATCGAAATCCGGAAGTCGGCGCTAGCTGTTGGATGGACGCATTGATCTCACGGTGCAGATAAAAAGGCGCCTTTCTCTTCAATTCATTGAAAACCAACCATGGGATGAGATGAAGATCGGAGGGCCATGGAGGCACGCGCCGTTATCCCATCGCCATTCAAACTACATCGTCCGATTTGAGTTCCGATCCAAGACTAGGGAATGTTTGGCGCTTTCTCCCATCATTACAATGATCTGGGCCACTTGTTTTTAATCCAATCCAAGGGTCACAAATCAAAGTTTCCTTGACTTTTTGGATTTCATCTAGACCTTTGATCTTTGAGAGAATCCTACGGCTCTAAATGAAATTCGAGATTACCAAAACCATTCCCAACAGGAAACCCACTAGTTCTAGCTGGTTTTTCCATGTTTGACCAGAAAAAAACAAGGGAAGCCTATGCCTAGCCTATGTGATTAAGGGACTAGATTGTGTCCACCACCCTCCTCTCATTGGTCCATTCCTAATCACTCCTTAATCTAAAAGGCCCATGCAGGGTTCATTTTTTCCCCTAATGTACTAGGAACCAAGAAAAATATGTTGTTAGTTTCAACATTAGCTAAGATTGTCTTGGTTGTGAAATTTTTTAATGATGGATGTAGAGTTCATGATCTGTCAAATAGCGATGTTATTATTCTTCTGGCATATTATGTCATGGGCTATATAAGCTCATAGATTATGCAAAATCTCTGAATGATTTAATAGCTACAGTTCAAGATTCTCAATCTATGTCAGATGCAAAGCGTTGGCATGCACGCTTTGGTCATCTGAATTATGCTAGTTTTCTACACCTACGAAAATCTGAAATGATGTTCTCTCTACCCAAACTTGAGATACCTTGTAAGCATGTTTTTGAAGGCTGTATTTTGGGCAAAATGCAGCTTTCCTCCTTCCCAAAAGGTGGTTCACTTTGAGCTACTAAAAGTTTGGAGCTTGTAAAAAGTGATGTTTATGGTCCTATGTAGACACCCTCTTTTGGGAACTACCTTTAGTTGGTGAATTTTTTTAATGATTTTTCTTGGCATGCATGGGTGTATGCACTGAAAGAAAATTCAAAAGTGTTTATGTGCTTCAAATAGTTTCTAGTTTCTGCTGAAAATCTATCATCATGTAAAATGGGCACCCTCCATTTTGATCGAAGGGGGGGAATACATGTCCTCTGGTTTTAATGAATTTCTGGTTGAACATGGGATAAAACATCAATGTATAGTGCCATATACACCTCAACAGAATGGAGTTGCAGAAAGAAAGAACATGTCTCTCATGGAGATGGCAAGGTGTATCGTCAAAATATAGGCATTACCACGTAACTTTTGGCTTAAGGTTGTTATGTATATAGCATATGTACCTAATAGGTATCCCACCAAAGCACTACATTCTATCAATCCATATGAGGTTTGGCATGGTCGCAAGCCATCAATTGCTCATCTGCATGTCTTTGGTTGTTTGGCATATGCATTAGTGCCTAAACAACAACACAAAAAATTGGATGATAAATTAGTAAAATGTATTTTTTGTTGGGTAGAGTTCTGAAAGCAAAGGCTATTGTCTGTGTCATCCATAAACTAAGTGCATTTTGGTTAGTTGTGATGTTGTTTTTGTTGAAGATGTGATTCATCTATTACTTTCATGTACTAAGAAGACATCAGTTAGCTCCAAAGACATGTATGACACTTTGCTACCTCTTTTTACAGGTGGATAGTCAACTATTAGTCCAAATGAGGCAATTTCTTTGACTTTACAAGTTTCACATGATGATGCAGATCATTCCATTTATGATGTAGATTTACATGATGCACTTGTTGATGAGAGGAATAGTATACAGGAGGCCAAAATTATGCCTAAATGGCTAATGCAAACTTTACAAGATAGAAAATTAGATGCACCTCTATCATATCGTACTCGTTCAGGCTCTCATAGTGCTTCTTTTGCATCAGATTTCTATGCTATATCTACCTCTAGTCTTTGTGATGAGAATGAGTCTATTTCTTTTGATGAAGCACAAAATTCAAAAAAATTGGATGGTTGCCATGAAATCAGAATATGATGCAATTATGAACAATGGTACTTGGTCTTTATGTGATTTGCCTCTAGGCAAAAGGGTTGTTGGCCCTAAATGGTATACAAGTTGAAATGTAAACTTGATGGAAAATTTGACAAGTATAAGGCTAGGCTTGTTACAAAAGGTTACACTCATGAAAGAGGCATTGATTTTGATGAGACCTTTGCACCCACATGTTGAATGACTACCATTTATAGCATTTGTGCACTTGCATCTCATCATGGTTGGAATGTACATGAGCTCGACATTAAAAATTTATTTTTGAATGGTGATTTACATGAAGAAATGCATGTATTTCAGCCCCATGGTTTTGTGCAGAAAGGGCATGAAAACAAAGTGTGCAGGTTGAAAAAACATTATATGGTTTGAAGCAAGCACCACATGCTTGGTGTGAAAAGATGCATGCCTACTTGATTGCACATGGTTTTCAGAATAGTCCAATTGCGAGCACTTTATATGTTAAGCATGCAAATGATGTGCTTCTAATCATTGTTGTCTATGTTGATGACATGCAATGACAAGCATATCACTGCTTTTAAGGCTGATTTTAATGTCTCTTTTGAGATGTCAAATTTGGGTCATTTGCATCATTATTTGGGCATTTGCTTTATGCAGGTTGAGGGTAGAATAGCTTTGTCTCAAACAAAATATATTGATATATTATAGTATTGTTTGGCCTTGACGACTACAAACCTATTGCCACTTCTATGGAAAAAAGTTTACGATTGAGTCTTCATGATGCCAGAGATGCATTTGATGTTGTTCTCTATCAACAGGCTGTTGGATGCTTGATTTACTTATGCATTATCAGACCTGATATTCAATTTGTTATCTCTCATATGAGCACATTTATGCATTGCCAAGGTTTCAAGCATTTGCAGGTGGTTAAGTGCATCTTTTGCTACTTGAGTGGTACCCGGCTACTTGGATTGTTCTATCCCAAGGGGAGATCAATACTGCTAGATTTACATGCTTTTTTTTACTCTGATTGGGCTAGTTGCTATGACACTCGTGTGTCCATTGGTGGCTTTTGCTTCATGCTTGGTAGCTCATGCATATCTTGGTTGAGCAAGAAGCAGTCTATTGTGGCCACTTCTAGTTGTGAAGCTGAGCATAGGGCAACTTTCATAGTGGTTGTTGAGTGTGTATGGCTCAAATGCCTTTTGGCTAAATTGGGTGTTGGTCAGTCTTTTTCCACCACGATCTTCATTGACAAACAAAGCGCATTGGCAGTTGAGAGGAACCATGTGCTCCATGCTCACACAAAGCACATTGCAGTGCACTATCATTATGTCAAGGAGATGTTCTTTGTTGGAGAGATTACTTTGGCATATGTGCCCACATAGGAGAATGTTGTCGACCTTTTCACAAAGGCTCTGCCTAGGGAGAAGTTTGAAGCTTTCCCCAAAGATTTGGGCTTACTTCCTTTTGCGGATTGATTCCACATAGCTTTCCACTTTTGTATACATGAGTACCAGCTCTTTGTTCACTGCATCACTCCTAGGGGGTATTTGTTAATATATTTTGGTAGTGATGTGTGTGAACACACTTAGGAACATCGGGGAACTATTTTCCCTCTTTAGGACATCCCCCCCCCCCTGAGCTTGTATATACGCCTATAGCCCTTATACATTCACTTGGTAATACATTTAGTATTGTGTGTTGTGCTCCAAAATTCTTCTTCTTCCTTGTGTTTTTCACGTGCTTCGAAAGACCTCAAACTCTAATAAGTAGTGCTTCGACTATTCTAGCTCCATTTTCATTCTAGTCACTTGTCTATCATCATGGCATCAAAAATCTCAAGCACATCTAGTGGATCAAGTTCTAGTGCCAGTGTTCCTACGAGGAGCTATAACTTGCAAGGAAAAGATCATTCTGAGATCCCAAAATTTGATGGTATAAACTTTTCTCTATGGAAGAATCAGATTAAAGATGTTCTAATTCAGAGGAGCCCGTGGAAGCCAATAAATGGAACCTCAAAGAAGCCTACTGATATGGATGATGATGATTGGGATGAATTGGATGAAATTGCTAGGTCTGTCATTCCCTTGCACTGGCAGATAATTTTTACTTTATAGTATTTGACTGAGAAAGTGTAGAGGAGCTTTGGAAGAAAGTTATGCAATACAGATGAAAAAGAAACATCATCAAATAAAGTGTATATGATAAGAAAATTATATGACCTTTGCATGAAAGACACAGATAGTGTTTTTGCTCATCTAAATGAGTTTGCTACTATATTCTCTCAATTACAAGCTTAGAAAATGGAGATGGATAATGAAATGAAAGTAGTCGTTGTAATGCACCTTGCCATCATCATGGGATACATTTTGCACAGTTATTAGCAATAGTGCACCTAGTGGTAAACTAGTCTATGATGAGATATGTGGAGCACTCTTGAGTGAGGAGATTTGTAGAAAATCTATGGTTGGCACCCAAAGTGGAGATGCATATAATGTTCGTGATTCTTACCAAGGAAAGAATCAGAAACATGGGAGGTCCAAGAACAAGGAAAAGAATGGTCAATGGAATAAGAGTAGAAGTAAATCAAAGAAGAGGGATATCAAATCCCATTATTTTCATAAGAAAGAACATATGAAAGAAGACTAATATTCACTACCATTTGCTCTCCTATGGTTTTTCATTCCACATGCTCTTCATACATATTATCCACATTCTGGTTTTCAAGAATGCTGTTCTGGAGGAGCTGATCTTCTCAAAGGAATCTATAGTCCTCTCTGCTCTGCTGGAGTTTTGGCTGTCACTCTCCAGGACGGAGAGTACATTAGGTGATGGCAACTGTTGAGCCCATAAAAGTCATAGTGATCAACGTCAATCACGGTCAAAGTCAATTGCAATCAAAGTCAAATTGGTCAAAGTCAAGGTCAAAGTCAACAGGTGCAAAGTCAAAGTACTAAAGTGCAGATGTCAAAGTGCACAGGTAGTGCACGAGTTTTGTCCACAAAGGGCGAATTGGAGAAAGTGGCTGCACGTTGCAGAGGTATTTCTCTAATTTCCCTAAGGTTCAAAAGTGTTGTTTAAAGTGTCTTCGAAGGTTCAGGTGAACCCTCTCTTATGTGCAAAAGCGAAGACTTAAAAAGAAAATGTGAAGGTATGTGAAGCCGCAGAAGTGAAAGTATGGCCCCCTAGTTAAAATTTTTTTTTTAACCTAAAGTCATTATAGGACAAAACAGGGATTCGTTGGCTACCACTTGTGAAGACAATCTTGGGACATCAAAGTGAGCACCAAGATACTCTTG
>CM035429.1:119971380-120073880 GCA_020310875.1 Ceratopteris richardii | reverse complement strand
GGATTTTTCGGGTCCTTAAACTCATAAAATAGAAACTTGTTATTTGTGTGAGGTTTTCTAGAACCAAAGATCCAAAAAGCTTCCTCTACAGCTTCATTTGCATATAACTTTATGGTCACATTGTCTTGAGGTAGCTTAGTTGTAGTTATGATCCTTGTTACCACGTGTTTTTTTTCTAAGCATTCTACCTCTTTTGGATCCTCCTCCTTAGAATCTCGCACTTTTGACTCAAGAAGAAGTATCCAAAAGTTGTCAATTCTATTAGGGAGACTAGTAACTATGTAACTAGTTTCTTGCTTATCTATGCTTGAACTTGACCACCAGGTGATCTATTCCATAAGAATGCTCAAGATTTCTTAATTGGACCACTTATCTCGTCAATCCACCCTAATCAAGGACTATTCTGATTGTGTTTTATATGGTCCATGTAGGACTTCTAAGTAAGCTATCCTAGTGCTAGATATGGGTCTATCCATACTATATGAGCTATCTGACTCATTGGTTTTCGAACGCAACTTCAAGCGATGGTACCTAATTGTTTTGACCAAGACTTGGTAGTGCGATTGGCACTAGCTTCCAAGGAATTTAAGCTTTGTCACACATTCTTAATCTCAAGTTCATTAATTTGTCTATCCCTGATAATTCTTACTCTTGAATGGTTCTTTGATCTCAATCACTTGTTCTTGGTTTTCTTGTTATTTGTTTGGTTCTTGTATTTATACCATGACATCATGAATAACTTGAATGTCTCAAAATTATTGTTCCTTCATGTGTTCACGTTCCTTTTCCTTTAGGTCTTCAATTGTCACAATTTTATTTACCAGTCTTGAGCTTGATGTTCCTTTAAGGTGTCCTCAACTTTGAAGTTCCTATTGCAACCTTAAGCTTATTCCTAGGGTTGCATGCTTAGCCTAGGCTAAACATGACAAAGCAAGTTTAGTTTTTTGGGACCTTATATCATGTGCTCTATGATGTGCTCCCATGCTTAGGATGTTGTCCCAAGCTTGCCTCAACTCAGGAGAACAATAGCACAATGACCTAGAGACACTTGGAGGCCTTGTCTGTGAGCTAGACCCTATAAGGGAAGGCAAAAGCATTGATATGTACCCAAAAAACAACTTTGCAATGTCAAAAATGTTCCTATCTATCTTTCTATCATGCTAGAGAGGGGTCTGTTGCGACCGAGGAGGTCTTTTGTTATAGAGTGCTATGAGGCAACATATGGGGTTGTCACAATAGAGTGGGTGTATCATGTTCTTGATCTGTCACAATAGAGGGTCTCTATAATGATAGATGGGGTCTATGATGGGCGGCTTTGTTGTGATAAGGCAATCTACCACGCCAAAGGGTGGTTTCCTATGATAGATAGGTGTTCCGCTGAGTGGGTTTATCCTAATAGAGTGGCTTTATCGTAACAGATGGGGTTTGTTGTGATAGAGGCATTCTATCGAGGTCTTGATTTATCACAAAAGAGGGGGATCTATCGCGATAGATCAAATGGGGTCTATTGCAATAGACTGGGCTTTTGTGGGATTGTCCTATCATGCTAGATGAGGGTCTTTCACGATACAATTTGGGACAATAAACGAGATATATCATGATAGAGGCTCCCTATCCCGTTTTGGTGTGTCACAATAGGTCCAAGACTTTGAGTTTTGGAACTTTTTCTATACCGCTAGAATAGAGTTGAGGGCCTCTACACTCTTGCGTAGGTGCATTTCCCAAAATATACCTTTTTCAGTCTATCATGGCACACAATGTATATTGCCTCAAGATGTAAAATGGTATGTCCTACCCGTCTAGAATCTGATGGTGGTCTAGAATCATTGGAGCTGATGGTGGTCTGGAATCTGCGAGAAAATCAACAAAAACACACCAAACAAGCTCTCTCTCCCTCCCTCCCTCCCTCCCTCCCCCCCCTCCCTCTCTCGCATAGACAAGAAAATTAGGGGAAGTGAGAGGAGGGTGGATATATGGTCAAAAGGTGCAATTCCAACAAAGATGGAGATGGTGGAGGGGGATCAAGAGGGATAAATGGAGGCAATGGAAATGGAAATGAAGATGCAAATTATCACAAAATTAGAAAAAAACTTGCAAAAAATAATTATCTACTTACCAACACTCCTCTACACAACTCTCTTGCTATCACATGCTAGCCCTCAGGTAGTGCTCCCTCACAATGGGACCAAACCTTTATTGGTGTCACTCTTAGAACAATGATAAGCATCAACGCCACAATGGCACCAATTCTTTATTGGTTCCACTCTTAGAACAATGATAAGCATCAACGCTAATGAAGATCCACTTAGTAATTGTAAATCCGTGGAGACATGAGGGAGATATGAAGATTGTGAAAGAATGATGTGCGTAGATGTGAAGGGAGAAGCACACAAGATGCACACACACATACACACAAGGAAGAGTAGTAGAGATGGAACAGTGGAGTAACTTCTATTCATCAACAAGATTACAATCTTTCTACTCTCTCATACAAACCTTCTCCAAAATCAAGAACCTAATAAATGAGTTCTCTAGCTCCTTTTATAGTTTTTAGGTGAGATCTAACCGATTTCGGACGTAGTGTTCAGTGTAGTTAAAAATTAGGTTCCAGTGCTAATTTGAGGGATCAAATGATATCCAAAAATTATGAAATTTGAAATGTAGCTTCTGCTTGGGCACCTCAAGCTCAAGTACTCCTCGAATTCTACAAAATGGAGCATTTATTTATAGATTGGAATTTTATACAATGTAGAAGTGACAAAAATCAGTGTTTTATGAAGAATTGAATATTTTGTCACATTTGGTTTGCAAGGCTCCTCTCATGTGCTCCGTCCTATTCTATGATTGCTCTATTCCCTGTGTGTCATTCTTTTTGCTTGGCCTTGACCACCAACAGGGAGCCAGGAGGGAGCATTTGTGTGAATATGTCCACATAAGAGAAAATGAAAATTTGGATGCCCGATTCATCCAACTAGGTCCGATCCTCTTGCTTAAATGTGTGAAGCATGCATATGTGTGCAATCCCACCTTGATAAACTACCTTCTGAAACTGTTTAGGTAAGATGGCTTTAGGTATCAGATTCGATGATGAGGCCCTTCCTTGAGACTCCCGCTTCCTCTTGGTTTTATGGTGTTTTTTATGTTTCTGTTGGTGGTGGCTCATCCTTCGGGGGGTTGATCCTATGGCAAGCTACCACAAGGGACTGGCCAAAGATTCCACTACATTTTTCACGATTCCACTAGGTCTCTCAAATCTTTAATTGAAATACTGACCGACCCATTTTTTAATGTGGAACTTAGAAAGTACCCAAGATTTAAGAGCAGCTCCTCTATTCCTATAAATTGGGATGCAAGAATCAATGTCACAATAGGAGAGATATAGAGAAAGGGGGGAAAGGGCAAGGGGTGGAGAGAGAGGGAGAGATAGAGAGAAAGAGAGATGATATAAATGTTTGATAAAAGCCATAATGATCTATGAGACCAGAAAGTTAGGACATGGTGAATTAGATATCATATATATGTATGCTAGAAAATACTAAAAAATGAAATATTAAATCCGCGTACTATAGTCGATGTCGAGTTACACCTTTACATGGGACAATGCAGTGAATCTCATTTGGGGGGGAGAGAGAGAGAGAGAGAGAGAGAGAGACTATGACCTACTACTCTCTTTAGAAGTCAAAAATAATCTTTGAGAACAAAAGCACTATAGTGGATTTTACACACTATCTCGGTAGTGGTAATATGACCATGTTTCTTGAAAGGTAGTTTATGCATCTTACCTTCAAGACATCCTTCATATATGTCTGAATCATATGCTAGCTTGAATGAGGGTAAACTCTCAACCATACCTTTGTCTTTGATACTCTTGAGAGCTCCAAAATTAATATGTCCAAATCTTTCATGCCATAGCTTCATATCTTCCATCGGTGACAAAGATTTGACCACATATGGCTGATTGATTTTTGACAAAACAAAGATCCCTCCTCTATGCTCACCTTGTAAAATACACTTATCATCTTTGTGTGATAAGGTCTTACAAAGATTTCTCTCAAATACAAGTTTAAAGCCATCACCTAAAAATGCAGATATAGATAGCAGATTCTTCTTCATTTCAGGTACATAAAGAACATCTGAAATCTAAAAATTACCACCTTCTCTTGACTTTAGGGTTACTATACCTATTCCCACAACATCCAAATCATTGCCATCTACAATAGTAACTCTTCTACCTGAAGAATAACAAAGAGAAGAAAACACATCTCTGCAACATGTCATATGCTTTGTAGCACCTGAGTCAAATATCCAAGGACTTGCTGAAAGAACTTGTAACGTTGCTTGATCAAAACCTACTTCCTCAATGGTAATAGAGGCAGAAGAATCACCTTGAGATTTCCCTTTTTTATCATCTTCTGCAACATTACCTGATGCCTTTTTCTTTTTTGTTGCAATCCTTTTATACTATGTTGACTTAAAATGTCTAGGCTTCTTGCAGTAATAACATATTACTTCCTTCTTCTTAGAAGACTTCTCTTTAGATGTAGTAGAAACAGAATCTGAAGTAGAAGGTGAGAGGGACCTACTTTCCTTTATGGATTGTTTTTCCTTCTTATCCTTCTTCTTCTTTTTACCCTTTGATGAAGATGAAAGCGCTTCTTCATTCTCTTCCTTTCCCTTCAATTCATCTTCATCTTGAAGCAACAAGAACTCTAAATCTTCAAAGGTAACCTCTCTATCTCTTGTGGTAAGGGTAAGAGTGGTTATGAAAGATCGATATGAGATAGGAAGTGAATTAATCAGCATATTTATCATTTCGTCATCTAATATCTCAACTCCTACATTTAGAAGCTGATCTCTCAAGTCAATGAGTCTCATAATGTGGGTTTGAATTGACTCACCAACCTTCATTCTTGTATTTGCTAGTTGTCTCCTCAAGTGAGCTTTCCTAGCAGGATTTTTGCTCTGAAAAAGATTCTCAAGCTTCAACCAAGCTTGTCTAGAACTTTTGCAAGATCTGATTTGTGATAGAATATGCTTTTTAACACTCATTTCTATGAATGAAACTGCTAAAGCATCTTTAGCATCCCACCTTGCCTGATCTTCAGTAGGAGGAACTGTAGGTAAAGACCTACTTGTGACTCTGGATGTCGAAAAGGTTACCTCTTCTTTAGTTGGATCTATAATAGTAATTCTAGTACCTCTTGAAGTTGTTGTAGATCCTTCTTCACCTTCTCGTCTGGGTCTTGTTAAGGATCCATTGATGATACTACATAAATCCTTTCTCACTAAAATAATCATCATCGTGAAACTCCATATGGGATAATTAGAAGATCCATCCAACTTGTCTTCAATCTCAATTCTAATCTCACTCATCTTAACTAACTGTGTATGTCAATTATGCTCTCATACCAAGTGTTGGAATTTGGGGCCCCAGGATCGTTCCAATACTAAAACCTTTTGAGCATACACAAATTAATTAGTTAAGATGATAAATGAGAGATAGAAAGAAAGAGATCTTGAGACAAGGATAGGGAACGTAAGTTGGATGCTTACTCATTAAAAAATAGATGTCCAAATTACAACATGGGAGTACTACTCAACCATATAAAGTGGTGCACTCACTAATGGAAGAATATCCAAGAAGATGATGATACAAAAATTTAGATTATGTTGAAATAATCTAAGTTTGTGAAGTGAATGAGCAACAAAGCTAACCTTATTCTCAAAAAATAGTGTAACAAAATTGTAAATCAACGAACCCTAATTTTGAGATTAGGGTAGAGAAACCCTAAAAAAAAATATAAGGTTAACTCAGAAAAGATAGTTACCACCACCTTGTAGAAGACTTCTTGCTCCAAGAGAGTAGCCTCTCCTTCACCAAAACTGCACCTCCAAAGCTTCTCAACACCAAGAGCTTGTGATCTTTGAGTGATCACCTCCTCCAAGTGTTTGAGACTCCTCCTTGATCTCCTTGAGAGGATTGCTTGATGAGTGATGCTTGAACAATGAGCAAGGCTCTTCTTATATAGTAGTTTGAGGCTTTAAAAAGCACTTCTCTAAAAGCTACTTCATATGAATAGGGCCGCGAAACTTTCACTCCTGAAAGGCTAAGTAAAAACTTAACTCCAAAAAACAATTTCGTTGTCGACGTTCATAATAAAGCAAAAAAACGATTTCTAAAAATATTTATTTGCACTATCGTCCATGTTGGGATCAAGAATTGAACTCTAATCTCAAGGATGAGAGCACTTTTCTTTATCCATCATGTCCGCACCCTCTTGTTGTTGAAGTTTCTATAAACAACATATTATATGGATATTGTTGGACCATATGATATTGACTCCAACCATCCCTCCTTCAATGTCATATTGGTACAAGCTTCAGTAACCTGCAAATCTTCTCATGACTATCTCTAGTCAATGCTTTGGTAAAAATATCTGCAACATTCTTACTAGAAGGAACATAAACTAGCTCAATGTGCTTCTTAGCTATCTACTCTTGAATATAGTGGTAGTGTACCTCTATATGATTTGTCCTTGCATGATGTATTGGATTCTTTGCTATAGCTATAGCACTCTGGCTATCTGAAAATATATGAATGGGTTCATGTACTCTCACATCAAGATAACTGAAAATCTTCTACAACCAAACTGACTCTAGAGTAGCTGTAAATGCTGCACGATATTCAACTTCACACGATGAAGTGGCAATAGTGGGTTGTCTCTTCAAAAGCCATGAGATAAGACAATCTCCAAGATAAAAACAAAATCCACTAGTAGTTCTTCTTGTGTCTCTATCACCTGTCCAATTCATATTTGAAAATCCTTTTAGTAACAAATGTGTAGATTTCGAAAATACCATAGCAAAATTTGAACTTCCCTTCAAATATCGAAAGATCTGCTTGACTGCATTCCAATGTAACACTGTCAGATTCTGCATGAATCTTGATACTTGAGAAACTACAAACTGTATATCAGGACGTGTATTACAAAGATATATCAAGCATCCAACTACTTGACTATATAAAGTAGCATCAAATGGCTCTGCATTTGCTACCATTGGTAAAGACATGTTCTGATCCATAGGTGTTTGTATAGGTTTAGAATCACTCATTTGAAACCTCTCCAAAAGTTTCTCAATGTACTTCTGTTGTATCATATAGATACACTCATCTTGAAACAGAAACAGAATCCAAGTTAATAATGCAAAATGTCTAAATCATTCACATCAAATGTTTGCTTCAATTGCTCCTTGGACATTTGCAAATCTTCATCTCTAGGACATGTGACTATAATATCATCCACATAAATGATTGCTATAATCATCATACCTGGTTCAGCTTTAACATAAAGAGTTGGAGTTGTATCTGAGTTATGGAAACCAATGGTCAAAAGATATGTATGTATCTTTTCATACCATGCTCTAGGTGCCTGTTTTAAACCATGCAAAGCTTTTATAAGCTTACACACTAAGTGTTCTCTACCTGTCTCTTCAAAACCTTCTGGCTACTGAATATACACATCCTCATGTAAATCACCATTTAGAAAAGCAATTCTTATGTCAAGTTGATATATATGCCAACCGAAATGTGCTACTAAAGCAAGTATTGACCTAATAATAGTCATCCTAGACGTAGGAGCAAATGTCTCATCATAATCAATACCTTTTTGTTGTGCATATCCTTTGACAACTAACTTGGCCTTGTATCTATCAATAGTACCATCTGCTTTGATTTTGATTTTAAAGATCCATTTTACACCTATAGCCTTCTTTCCCTCTAATAACTCACATAGCTCCCAAGTTTGATTCTTATGGATAGAATCAATCTCTTCTTGCATAGCTTTTCTCCAAATAGGAATATTAAGTGCATTTTTGATACATGCAGGTTCATTTTCAACAGTCATAAGTGCCAAAGTATCATGAATCTAAAGTCTTCAGCAAAACTTACATGTAGGTGTATCTTTAAATAGTGGTGAAACTCTTTCTGACCCTTCAGCTTCCACAGGTTCTGGAACTTATCCTTCTAAGGTAATATGACTTTCTGAACTTTAACTTCTTCCATTTCTGGAACTGAAGTCTCTCGTGGAACTGAATTTGTAGAAGGTTGTGAAATTCCTCTTTCTTTAACTTTTTCTTGAATCCTAGGAATTTTAACTCCCTCCTGTTATGGCTGAACATGTACATCCAGAATCCTTCTTAAAAATCCATAGTCATTCTCACTAATGTACTCTAGAATTTTTGTTTCTTTATTTTAAACCTTATTTTCAACAATATAAGCATTACGTGAAAGAATAACTTCACCTATCTTTGGAACATAAAACCTGTATCCTTTACTCTCAACAGGATATCCAATGAAAACAGCTTTCTTCGCTTTTACATCTAGTTTGCCTCAGTCCTTTTTCTCCACATGTACATATGCAAGTGATCCAAACACTCTAAAATAACTCACATTAGGTTTTCTACCATAATAAGCTTCATAAGGTGTGATTACCTTTAAAGCTTTTGTAGATGACCTATTTAAAATGTGGTTAGCTGTATGTACTGCATCAAACTAGAATTTCGGTGAAAGCTTCTTAGATGCCATCATGCTCCGCATCATTTCAACAAGTACTCTATTCTTTCTTTCTGCAACACCATTCTACTGAGGAGTATAAGAAATAGTAAGGTGTCAAGTAATACCTTTCTCATCAAGAAATGTCTAAAACTCTTTTGACAAGTAATCTTCACCTATATCACTTATGAGAATTTGGATAGTTTCCTGGCTTTCATTTTCAACCATAGCTACAAACTTCTTGAACATAGGAAAGTCTTCTGACTTCAACTTAAGACCATAGATCCATGAGTATCTCGTAAAATCATCAACAAATAGAACAAAATACATGAAGCCTTGAATAGAGTTTGTTCTCATAGGTCCATTCACATCTGAATGAATAATCTGCAATTTCTTGGTAGTTGTAATATGACCATGTTTCTTGAAAGGTAGTTTATGCATCTTACCTTCAAGACATCCTTCACATATGTCTGAATCATCTAGTAGCTTGAATGAGGGTAAACTCTCAACCATACCTCTGTCTTTGATACTCTTGAGAGCTCCAAAATTAATATGTCCAAATCTTTCATGCCATAGCTTCATATCTTCCACCGATGAAGAAGATTTGACCACATATGCCTGACTGATTTTTGACAAAACAAAGATCCCTCCTCTATGCTCACCTTGTACAATACACTTATCATCTTTGTGTGATAAGATCTTACAAAGATATCTCTCAAATACAACTTTAACGCCATCACCTAAAAATGCAGATATAGATAGCACATTCTTCTTCATTTCAGGTACATAAAGAACATCTGAAATCTGAAAATTACCACCTTCTCTTGACTTTAGGGTGACTGTACCTATTCCCACAACATCCAAATCATTTCCATCTGCAATAGTAACTCTTCTACCTGAAGAATAAGAAAGGGAAGAAAACACATCTCTGCAACCTGTCATATGCTTTGTAGCACTTGAGTAAAATATCCAAGGACTTGTTGAAAGAACTTGTAAAGTTTCCTGATCAAAAGCTACTTCCTCAATGATGATACAAGCATAAGAATCACCTTGAGATTTCCCTTTTTTATCATCTTCTGCAACATTACCTGATGCCTTTTTCTTTTCGACTGCAATCATTTTATAACATGCTGACTTAAAATGTCCAGGCTTCTTGTAGTAATAACATATTACTTCCTTCTTCTTAGAAGACTTCTCTTTAGATGTAGTAGAAACAGAATCTGAAGTAGAAGGTGAGAGGGACCTACTTTCCTTTATGGATTGCTTTTCCTTCTTATCCTACTTCGGATGTCGAAGTCCTTACCTCTTCTTCAGTTGGTTCTGTAATAGTAATTCATGTACCTCTTGAAGTTGCTATAACTCCTTCTTTGCCTTCTTGTCTGGGTCTTGTCAAGGATCCATTGATGATACTCCATAAATCGTTTGTCCCTAAAATATTCATCATCATGAAACTCCACATGGGATAATTAGAAGATCCATCCAACTTGTCTTCAATCTCAATTCTAATCTCACTCATCTTAACTAACTGTGTATGTCAATTATGCTCTGATACCAAGTGTTGGAATTTGGGGCCCCAGGATCGTTCCAATCTCGAGAGATAGAAAAAAAGAGATCTCGAGACAAGGATAGGGAACGTAAGTTGATGCTTACTCACTAAAAAATAGGGAGTACTACTCAACCATATAAAGTGGTGCACTAACTAATGGAAGAATATCCAAGAAGCTGATGATACAAAATTTAGATTATGTTGAAATAATCTAAGTGTGTGAAGTGAATAAGCAACAAAGGTAACCTTATTCTCACAAAATAGTGTAAAAAAATTGTAAATCAACCAACCCTAATTTTGAGATTAGGGTAAAGAAACCCTAAAAATAAAATATAAGGTTAACTCACAAAAGATAGTTACCACCACCTTGTAGAAGACTTCTTGCTCCAAGAGAGTAGCCTCTCCTTCACCAAAACTGCACCTCCAAAGCTTCAGAACACCAAGAGCTTGGATCTTTGAGTGATCACCTCCTCCAAGTGTGTGAGACTCTTCCTTGGTCTCCTTGAGAGGATTGCTTGATCAGTGATTATTGAACAATGAGCAAGGCTCTTCTTATATAGTAGTTTGAGGCTTCAAAAAGCACTTCTCTACAAGCTACTTCGTATGATCGGGGCCCCCAAACTTTCACTCCTAAAAAGCTAAGTAAAAACTTAACTCCGAAAAACAACTTTGCTGCCGACGTTCATAATAAAGCACAAAAACGATTTCTAAAAATATTTCTTTGCGCTATCGCCCGTGTTGGATCAGGAGTCGAACTCTTATCTTAAGGATGAGAAAGCTCTGCTTTATCAATGATGTCCGCACGCTCTCGTTATTGAGATTTGTATAGAACAACTATTATATAAATACGCCCGTTAAGTCGCTTTATCCTAATAGAGAAGCTTTGTCATGACAGATGGGGTTTGTTGTGATAGACGCATTCTATCGAGGTCTCGATTTATCACAAAAGAGGGGGGTCTATCGCAATAGATCAACTGGGGTCTATTGCAATAGAGTGGGCTTTTGTGGGATTGTCCTATCATGATAGATGAGGGTCTATCAAGATACAATTTGACACAATAAACAAGGTATATTATGATAGAGGCTCCCTATCGCATTTTGGTATGTCACAATAGGTCCAAAACTTTGAGTTTTGGAACTTTGTCTATACCGCTAGAATGGAGTTGAGGACCTCTACACTCGTGTAGGTGCATTTCCCAAAATATACCTTTTTCAGCCCATTGTGGCACACAAGGTATATTGCCTCAAGATGTAAAATGGTATGTCCTACCCGTGTAGATCGTTGGAGCTAATGGTGGTCTAGAATCTGCAAGAAAATCAACAAAAATGCACCAAACAAGCTCTCTCTCTCCCTCCCTCCCTTACTCCCTCCCCTCTCTCTCTCTCAAGAAAATTAGGGAAAGTAGGAGGAAGGTGGATATATGGTCGGAAGGTGCAATTTCAACAAAGATGGAGATGGTGGAGGGGGATCAAGAGGGATAAATGAAGGCAATGAAAATGGAAATTAGGATGCTAATTATCACCAAATTTAAAAAAAGCTTACAAAAAATAATTACCTACTTACCAACACTCCTCTACTCAACTCTCTTGCTATCACATGATAGCCCTCGGGTAGTGCTCCCTGACAACGGCACCAAACCTTTATTGGTGTCATTCTTAGAACAATGATAAGCATCAACGCCAATGAAGATCCACTTAGTAATTGTAAATCCATGGAGATACGAGGGAGATATGAAAATTGTGAGAGAATCATGTGCGTAGATGTGAAGGGAGAAGCACACAAGATGCACACACACATACGCATACAAGGAAGAGTAGTAGAGATGGAACAGTGGAGTATCTTCTATTCATCAACAAGATTACAAGCTTTCTACTCTCTCATACAAACCTTCTCCAAATTCGAGAACCTCATAAATGAGTTCTCTAGGTCTTTTTATAGTTTTTAGGTGAGATCTGACCAATATCAGACATAGTGTTTAGTGTAGTTCAAAATTAGGTTCAAATGATATCCAAACATTATGAAATTTGAGGGATCAATTGATATCCAAACATTATGAAATTTGAAATGTAGCTTCTACTTGGGCTCCTCAAGCTCAAGTACTCCTCGAATTCTACAAAATGGAGCATTTATTTACACATTGGAATTCTATACAATGTAGCAGTGACAAAAACCATTGTTTTATGAAGAATTGAATATTTTTTCACATTTGGTTTGCAAGGCTCCTCTCATGTGCTCCCTCCTATTCTATGATTGCTCTGTTCAGTGTGTGTCATTCTTCTTGCTTGGCCTTGACCACCAACAAGGAGTCCGGGAGGGAGCATTTGTGTGAGGATGTCCACATAAGAGAAAATGAAAATTTGGATGCCCGATTCATCCAACTAGGTCGGATCCTCTTGCTTAGTTGTGTGAAGCATGCACAGATGTGCAATCCCACCTTGATAAACTGCCTTGTGAAATTGTTTAGGTGAGATGGCTTTAGGTATGTCATTCGATGATGAGGCCCTTGCTTGAGACTCCTGATTCCTCTTGGTTTTATGGTGATGTTTATGTTTTGGTTTTGGTGATGGCTCATCCTTTGGGGGGTTGATCCTATGGCAAGCTACCACAAGGGACTGGCCAAAGATTCCATTACATTTTTCAAGATTCCACAAGGTCTCTCAAATCTTTAATTGAAATACTGACTGATCCATTTTTAAATGTGGAACTTAGAAAGTAACCAAGCTTTAAGAGCATCTCCTATATTCCTATAAATTGGGATGCAAGAATCAATGTCACAATAGGAGAGATATAGAGAAAGCGGGAAAGGGGCCCAAGGGGAGAGAGAGAGAGGGGGGGAAAGAGCGTGAGAGAGAGAGAGAGAGATGATATGAATGTCTCATAAAGGCCATAACGATCTATGAGATCAAAAAGTTAGGAATTCATCTGTCTTTAGGAGATTAAAATTGAAGGAGGAGACCTTCAAAAAAGACTTAAGGGCGTCTCTCAATCCCATATGTGGTTTTTCACAACCCATCAGCATGGTTCTGGTTGTTGGAGAAACAATCACTAATTGGACATATATTTGAAGGTCAAATCTTAGGAAGAAAACCCCATGCCTATGTGAAGGGAAAAATTCACAAATGTATCATATTTGTAAAGTTAGTTCACTTTAGTTCTAGAAGTTTTTTAAAATCACGAGAATACGAAAATCTAAGTAGAAGAAGGAGTTCATTTTATACGACTGAGTATAGTCGGGCTTCTCTGAGTGAGAAAGCATCTGTAAAACTTCTGAGTTTTCATAGCTATTAGAAAGAACTGAGTAAAGTTCTGTGTATGAGTCTCTCTTCATCATCTCCATGCTTGCCTACTGTGTGATGAATTCAAAAGTTCAAGTTTTCTGAGCAATTCGATGCCTGACATCGAATCTTGGCTGATAAGTCATTTTTTCATTCTCTGTGTGTTAACTGTTGTTGAATCTTCTAAAAATATGAAGTTTGTGGAGCAACTCGATGCCTGGCATCGAGTTCCAGCATAAAATGGATGCCCGGCATCGACTTCTAGCATATAAGTCATCTTCTTCATGTGTGTGTAAAATAGAGTGTTTTTGGTGCAGAAAAATAGCCAAAAAAAGCCCAAAGTCGATGCCCGGCATCGACTTGGACTGAAATTCGATGCCAGGCATCGAATTTTTTATTTTTGGACACCAGGAATACTAAAACAGGCAAAGTTTCCAATTTTGGAAGGTCATACAGGGTCATCTTGTGAGGGCCATAACTTGAGTTCTAGAGATCCGTTTGATGCATATGATAGCTTGTTGGAAAGCTCTACTCTTCTAGTTTCATCTTATAAAGTTTCATGGAGAAATAATACTTGAGCTAGGAGAAATTAGCAAAATACTGAAGGTATGTCATTTCAGTGACTATGAATTTCTGTAGAAGCAAAGTTCTCACTTTAGGCTATCATTTCTCAAAGTTTGGAGTGGCAATGAGTTAATGGTGACCATAGAGGTGTTCTAGTGTCACATTAATTCATTTCTTGTGGTTTTTCATACATCAACAAGTGGTATCAGAGCAGAAAGATTCTCGAGAGCAGAAGACGACAAAGGTACGAGAAGTTTTGGAAAGTTTTCCATTAAAGTTTCAAAGGTGAAGCATTTGAAGACACAAGGCATCAAAAGGTTACTTCAAAAGTGTCCTCATACACAAAGAACTTCAAAAGGTATTATACTTTATCCTTTAAGCTCACAGGTTGCAGCAGAAGGAAAGAACTATGGCAGATCATATCTCCATTGACAAACTGGACAGAGATAATTACCCGGAATGGGTAATGAGAATGGAAGCCTTACTTATGAGTAAGGATCTCATGGTATATGTTACAGGTGAAGAAGAGAAGCCAGTATTCGAAGATGAAAGTCGACCAAAGAAAGAGGAACTTGATGCTTTAAAGCATTGGCAGAAGAAGGATGCAAGTGCAAAAGCCTACATCTACAACACAATCTCTGATCATTTGCTACCACACATCAGAGGATTGGAACCATCTGAAGATATATGGAATGCATTGGAGTATCATTTCCAAAGTACTACTAAAGCAAGGAAAGCAAGTCTATGGTCAGAGTTTACAACATTCAAGAAGAAGCCAAGCCAAAGTATTAGTGATTATGTCACTAAGATGAAGGATCTTGCAGATAGTCTTGGATCCATAGATGAAGATGTTGAAGATCACAGATTGATTGCTCAACTACTTGCAGGTTTGAGAGGGGATGAAAGGTGGAAACCTTTTGTCTTATCAACAGAACTTTCATTAAATCATTATGTTCCAGACTTGAACCAGTTGCTTGGTTTGATGCTCACATATGAGCAAGACTTGAAGGGAGATGGAGATAAAGGACAAAGTTCTGCAATGTACATGAAGAACAAGAAGAAAGGAGATAAAGGTAAAGCAAAGGATGAAGAGGAGTCTAGTTCTCAAGCTTATTATGCAAGAGGTAAAGGCACTGGCAGAGGAAGAGCAAGAGGTTTTGGAAGAGGAAGAGGTAATCAAAATAACAACAAAAAGGCTTGTTGGATCTGTGGATTGAGTAATCATTTGGCTCATGACTGTTGGCACAACCAACAAGGATCAAAGCAGAATCAAAACAACAATAGCAGAGGCCGAGGTGGAAGATATCAAAGTAATTTCCAGAGAGGTAGACAAAGTCAAAGAGGAGGCTATGGTAGAGGTGGAGGAAGAAGTTGGGGACAGAATCAATCCTACAACACCACCTACTACAACTATGCAAATGACACACAAAATGAAAGTCATACATCATTGATGATGAATTCAATCAGCACATCAAACAAAGAAGATCTAAAGGTATTTTACATTGACTCTGGATGTTCTAATCATTTTTCAGGAAACATAGAATTGATGTCAGAATTGGAAAAAGGTATTTCGAGTCACACAGTTCAAACAGGTGATAATACCAGACATAGTGTACATTCAATTGGAAAAGTGAAATGCAAGAGTGGAGCAGATTTGCTAACCAATGTTTTGTATGTTCCTACAATACCTAAAAACTTGATTAGTGTGGGACAGATAGTTGAAAAAGGTTTTCAAGTCAGGTTTACAAATGAAGGAGTATTTGTGGAAGATCTAGAGAATGGATATAATCAGATTGTCTCTGGTAAGAAAGAAGGTAGACTCTTTACTTTAAGAGTGCAAGGGAACATTGGTCAAGCTTTGCTCACACATGGTGAAGCAGTGATTACAGAACTTGATCTCTGGCATAACAGATTAGGTCATTTCAATGAAAGAGGAATTAAAGCTATGGTTGCTAATCAGTCTGTACTAGGATTACCAAATGTGCAAAGTCAACATATGGTTTATAAATGTGAAGCATGTCAAATGGGTAAAGCACACAGGTTACCATTTCAGAAGAAAGGATTCAAACATGATGGATTACTAGAGCTCATTCATACTGATGTATGGGGACCAACAAAAGAAGGATCTATCAGTGGCTCAAGGTATTATGTTCTTTTCATTGATGATGCTACAAGATGGATAACTTTATATGTCTTGAAGGAAAGATCAAAAGTGTTTGGAGCTTTCAAGCATTTTCATGCATATGCAGAGAGAGTCACAGGTCAAAAGCTTAAAAGACTGAGGTCTGATGGAGGGGGAGAATACTTCTCCCAAGAGTTCAATGATTATCTTTGGAATGCAGGTATTAAGAGAGAAATAACCTGCAGGTATACACCACAACAAAATGGTGTAGCAGAAAGAAGGAACAGGACTTTGGTTGAGTTTGCTAGAGCTATGCTAAAGGAGAAGAACTGTCCAAATTATCTTTGGGCTGAGGCTGTAAATACAGCTACATATCTTGTGAATAGATTACCATGTGCAGCTCTGAATGGAATGACTCCATATGAAGCTTGGTGGGGTAAGAAACCAACACTAGATCATTGTAGAGTGTTTGGATCAATTGCATATGCTTATGTGCCATCACAACTTAGGCATAAACTTGAACCAAAGGCAGAAAAATATGTGTTCATTGGTTATGATGAAAAGCATATGGGTTACAGGTTGTGGAATCCTCTAACAAAACAATTTATTGTTTCTAGAGATGTTACATTTGATGAACATAAAAGTTGGTATGCAGATCAAAGTCATACAGCTGAAGAATTCGAAGAAGAGGTAAGAAGATGTGAGAAAGGAAAATCAATTGTGCAGGTAAATAGAGATGAAGACTATATGCAAGCAAGTACATCCACAAGTGGATTAACAAGAAGAAATGAAGAATCTCCTATATTTGATGAAGAGGTGTATCCAGACACATATGAAGAATGTGAACCAAGAAGGTCAAGCAGGACTAGAAGACAACCAGAAAGGTATTCTTATGATACTTCTTACATAACTCAGAAGAACTATGCATATATGGTCAAAGATGATGAAGAACCCCAGAACTATGATGAAGCTAAAGGTAAGAAGCAATGGGAAGAAGCAATGAAGGAAGAATTCAATGCACTGGAGGAGAACAAGACATGGGAACTTGTTCCTAAACCAAATGGTAAGAAAGTAATTGGAAATAAATGGGTTTATAAAGTGAAGAAGCTTGCAGATGGAAGTATAGCCAGATACAAAGCTAGATTGGTGGTGAAAGGCTATGCCCAGACCTATGGCATAGATTATGATGAGACATTCAGTCCTGTAGCTAAGATGTCAACTATAAGGACAATCATTGCTATTGCAGCTTCAAAAGGATGGACTCTAAGTCAATTGGATATAAAGAATGCATTCTTGAATGGATACATATCAGATGAGGTATACATGGAACAACCTCAAGGGTTTATAGATTCCAGGTATCCAAATTTTGTTTGCAGGTTGAGAAGAGCATTGTATGGATTGAAGCAAGCTCCAAGAGCTTGGAACTATAGACTGGTGAAGTATCTCAATGATCTTGGATATCAAAGTTCAAAAGCAGACCCAAGTCTACTTATCAGAAGAACAGAGGAAGGTACAATCTACATTTGTATTTATGTAGATGACATTATAATCACAGGTACTTCAAATGAAGGAATCAAGGAGGTAAAGAGATTGCTTGAAAAAGAATTCAAGATCAGTGACCTAGGAAAGTTATCATACTTTCTTGGAATGGAAGTTACTTATACAGATCATGGCATATATGTGTCACAAGAAAGGTATCTTCTGAACTTGTTGAAGAAGTTTGATATGGAAAATTGCAGAGAAGCTTCAACTCCACTTGAAGTTAATCACAAGCTCAGTAAATATGATGGTGCAGACTACAAAGATATGAGGAAGTACCAATCTCTTGTGGGTAGTTTGATTTATGCTACACTAACAAGACCTGATCTTAGTTATGCAGTGGGAGTTTTGTCACATTTCATGCATTGTCCAAAGGACCCACATTGGATTGCAGGTCAAAGAGTTCTCAGATATATCAAAGGAACTATAAAGGAAGGATTATATTATCCTTTTACATCAGATTTGAAGTTGAGAGCCTATAGTGATTCAGATTGGGCAGGTAATCAAGATGAGAGAAGATCAACTCATGGTTACATGATATATATTGGTGATAAGCTTGTAAGTTGGTGTTCAAAGAAACAACATACAGTAGCATTATCATCAACTGAAGCAGAGTACAAAGGACTTGTGGAAGCAGCTAAGGAAGTCATATGGATGCAGACATTGTTCAAGAGCTTAGGCATTGATCAAGGTACACCTACAATACATGGAGATAATATGAGTTCACTTTATCTTGCAGCAAATCCAGTATTTCATGCAAGGACAAAGCACATAGAGATACAGTATCATTTTCTCAGAGAAAAGGTAATGGAGAAGGAGATTGAAGTGGAGTACATTTCTACTAAAGATCAGTTAGCAAACATAATGACAAAGAGCTTGGATGGTGTGAAGACCAGCAGATTCAAAATCATGGCAGGAGTAAAAGAAAAGAAGAAGATATGAAGAAACAGGGAATGTCAATTAGTGATTGAGGGGGAGCTGTTGGAGAAACAATCACTAATTGGACATTTATTTGAAGGTCAAATCTTAGGAAGAAAACCCCATGCCTATGTGAAGGGAAAAATTCACAAATGTATCATATTTGTAAAGTTAGTTCACTTTAGTTCTAGAAGTTTTTTAAAATCACGAGAATACGAAAATCTATATAAGTTAGTTTGTATCAACTGACGCGGAGAGAGAATAGAGAGAAGAAGTAGAAGAAGGAGTTCATTTTATACGACTGAGTATAGTCGGGCTTCTCTGAGTGAGAAAGCATCTGTAAAACTTCTGAGTTTTCATAGCTATTAGAAAGAACTGAGTAAAGTTCTGTGTATGAGTCTCTCTTCATCATCTCCATGCTTGCCTACTGTGTGATGAATTCAAAAGTTCAAGTTTTCTGAGCAATTCGATGCCTGGCATCGAATCTTGGCTGATAAGTCATTTTTTCATTCTCTGTGTGTTAATTGTTGTTGAATCTTCTAAAAATATGAAGTTTGTGGAGCAACTCGATGCCTGGCATCGAGTTCCAGCATAAAATGGATGCCCGGCATCGACTTCTAGCATATAAGTCATCTTCTTCATGTGTGTGTAAAATAGAGTGTTTTTGGTGCAGAAAAATAGCCAAAAAAAGCCCAAAGTCGATGCCCGGCATCGACTTGGACTGAAATTCGATGCCAGGCATCGAATTTTTTATTTTTGGACACCAAGAATACTAAAACAGGCAAAGTTTCCAATTTTGGAAGGTCATACAGGGTCATCTTGTGAGGGCCATAACTTGAGTTCTAGTGATTTGTTTGATGCATATGATAGCTTGTTGGAAAGCTCTACTCTTCTAGTTTCATCCTATAATGTTTCATGGAGAAATAATACTTGAGCTAGGAGAAATTATCAAAATACTGAAGGTATGTCATTTCAGTGACTATGAATTTTTGTAGAAGCAAAGTTCTCACTTTAGGCTATCATTTCTCAAAGTTTGGAGTGGCAATGAGTTAATGGTGACCATAGAGGTGTTCTAGTGTCACATTAATTCATTTCTTGTGGTGTTTCATACATCAACACTGGTGGAACTGCCATTGGTATCAATCAGCTCTGGGCTAATAAGCTTGACTACATGAGTGAAGATAGAAACCATAGGTGGTTGGCAGTTACATTCAGCACCCCCTTCCAATTCTCCCTAATTTCTATGTATGCTCCGAACGAGGATGCTGCAACGATCGATACTTGGTCCTCCTTGGACTTGTTTTCTCATAATGTCATGATTTGCAGTGACTTCAATATGGTGGAGGACCCCTCTAATAGGTGGAACAACAAGGGCCGTATCATTGATGGCCAAGAGAAAGATGCATGGGACCAAACCAAATTGTTTCTGGATCTGGTCGAAGTCAAGGAACCGAATGGCTTTTCTTGGTCCAACCTTCAATTGGGTGAGGACTTGAGGAAAGCGGGACTCGACAGAAGCTACATGTCACAGAATCTCGCACATCAGTGGGGTCCTCCCACCCTAACGCAATGTATCGACCTCACCATCTCAGACCATTACCCAATGGTGCTCACCTTCCCACCTCCATCTAAAAGTCGCAAGGCACCTTGGTTTCACGCCAGCCCGTTTGTCTTTTCTCTCCCCTCTATCTTCCATGAAATCACTAATGCGTGACTTGAGGCCTTTGCCGTCTACACCTCTTCAGCGAAGTGTTGGAGAAACGCGGTGGAAAAGTCTCGTCAGATCTTGATTAGGACCATGAAGGCTCTCAAAACCATCTGCCGAAGACGTAGAGAAAACCTATACTGCCGGCTCTGGAGGCTCGAAGAAGAAGTTAATAAAGGGAAGATTCAATCTCAGAAGGGACTCCAAAATATTAGAGGAAGATTAAGATATGAGGAGGAGATCAAAAGGAGAAATCTTCAAATTTATTTTAAGGAATGGTGGGTTGGTAAGGCAGACAGACCTTCCAAAGAGATGTGCAATATTCTCAGAAGAAAACAAATTATAGAGGAGATACCACTGCTGCTTGACAAGGATGGGGCGGAATGTAAAACAGTGGAAGAAAACATTGGCATTATAGAAGCACACTTCACGAGTCTCTTGGGTAGTGCTTGTCCCCTCTCCCCCCATAGGCGGGATTGCATGGCCACCATCTCTCGGAATTCCCTACATAGAATCCCATGCAACTTGAGTGCTCTGCTTGACGCCTCCATTTCCAAACAAGGGATCCTGGAAGTTATCGATTCACTTCCGAACGGCAAGATCCCAGGGCCCGATGGGCTCACTAATGAGTTCTTTAAATCATTCAAACATGTGGTGGCCACTCCCTTGCGCCTTGTTTGGCTTGAGACACTCAAGTTCGGTGCCCTTCCCACTTGTCTCAACAAAGGCATCATCAAACTTATACATAAAAAAGGGGAGAGGAACAGAATTGAGAGCTGGAGACCTATCACAGTGCTTCAAATCTGATATAAGATTCTTGCTAAAGTCATTGCGAATAGGATATCCTGTCATTTAGACCAGTGGCTTAGCAAAGACAAAAAAGGCTTCATTAAGGGAAGGTCAATATTGGAAGCCATCATTGATATCTGGGAAGGTTTGGACTATGCTGAAGAATCTAATCAGGACATTGTCTTCCTCAAGATTGACTTTGACAAAGCCTATGACAGATTGGAATGGGACTATATTTTACAATCGCTAAAAGACCTCGGGTGTAGTCAGAGATTCCTCAGGATGATCTCCACTCTCCTTGGCAATGCTTCGACCAAAGTCAGCATCAACGGACAAATTTCAAAGGCAATCAAACTGAAACAATCCATCACGCAAGGTTGCCGGTTGGCCCCACTGCTCTTTGCCATCGCCACTGAAGGATTGAGCCGACTTGTGGAGCAACTGATGAAGCTTGGTCACATAAGAGGCATCACTGTGCCACATAACTTTGGGCAAATGACCATGAGGCTATTTGCGGATGACACAAATGCCTTTGTTCACAATGGTGATACCAGCTTGGGAACCTTTTGGTGGTGCCTTGACATGTTTTGTGAGGCCTCTAGATCCAGAATTAACCATACCAAGACTGCATTCAGGGCTATCAAAGGGAATCAACCCAATCTTCTCACTGTGCAAGGATGCCAAAGCATTTAATGAGGTTAGGTCGTTCGCATTCTTGGTATCCCCTTGGGATTCGTGTTACTCTGGAACAAAGGTGGGCTTGGGTCCTCACTAGACTTAATAATAAACTTAACTACTGGAGGGGTTTGCAAATCAATCTTGCTGGCCGGGCCATGGTGATCAACACGTTCCTCATATCCTCAATCATATACTTTCTTTCTTGTTGGAGACCGAAGAATCAAGAATTAGCCAAATTAGAAAGTACTTTTAGGAACTTTCTCTGGACCGGGGACCATAACATGAGGGCAGTGCCTAAAACCAAATGGTCCATATGCACTAGCCGAAAGGAGAATGGAGGTCTGGGTATTATGGACATTGGCAGAATGGCCAATAAACTTGTGGCTAAGTGGATGATTAAGGCGTGGTGCAACAGAGATTCCTCTTGGGCCACATTAATTTTCAGAAACACAAACGCGATTACTTTGGTAGGCTACCCTGGATGGAAAAAACTCGACATCCTCACCCTCCTATTCTCTCCGATTCCTGTCTCACCCAAAGGATCGTTCCTGGTAAGATCCTTGTGGTTGAGCTCGAACACATTCAAACCTCACAATGTCATTAGAATCAGTGAAGATTGGAAATGGGTTGTTGGTATAAGACAAAACGACTCTATTTGTTTCCCGATCCAAGGCATGCGAAACGTGGAGCCTTGGAATGTCCTGAGTGCCAAGAGACTCTGGAATAAGGGATTCAAACAATGGAAGCACCTCTGGAAACAGGACACGAACAGATGGGTGGACTTTGAGGACCTTGACCCTACTACTACGGTCACATACGAGGAATGGAATGTTTTACTAAGTAGATGCCACGCTTGGGACCGATCTAAAATCCGGCTACTTATGGGACAAGACTCTCCAAACCCAATGGGCCTTAAATGGTATAATGGTAATTGCCTCTCCAAGCTTCCATATGTCGAAGCTTGCAATGACATTCACATCAGTCTCAACAAGAAATGGTGTCTCAACTGGACGCGACTTCGATGGGATATGAAATTTATGTCTATCTGGCACCCTCTCATTGAAAACAAAAAGTCGGTTCTCTTGTGGAAAATCCTACACCGTGGAATATGGACCAATGCAAAAGCTAACAAGATTTGTGGGGTTCCGCCCTGGTGCAAGCGATGTTGCCATAGCAAAGAGGATATTGGTCACCTGTTCTTTGCTTGCCATAAATTCCTTCAGTTATGGAGGGTCCTTGGTCGTTCTTTGGGACTCCAAGAACAAATCAATTGGAAGCAAGCCCTCATTGGTGAAGCGATCGGTTGCTCTACAGCATTGTGGAATGCGATTAGGGGAGAGATCATTTGGAAGATTTGGTGAGAACGATGTGCTCAAAACTTTGGCAATACCCCCAAGGAGTGGTCGATCGAGAAGTCCCTTTTCCTTCTTGGTAGAAGAATTGCTAACTGTAAGAAAACCCCTCCCCCCCTTTCAGACATCACAAAGAGCTACAGTATGTCAAAAATAAGCTTAAGACCAAGTGGGCTCCACATGATGGGGATGCGAGGTTTATCAACCTCCTCCATAACTCCATGTAAGCCTTGCAAGGCCTACCATGAAGGCTATGGCAGATTATCGGAATGAAAATTAGTCATCATAAATATATCAGTTGGAAGCCAGCTCTACTGGGAGAAGGGAGCAGTTGCTCCGCGACTCTCCGGGACGCTCGAAACTCTGGTCGATTGAGTATTCACTGTTCCTTCTTGGCAAATGGATCGCTAATTGTAAGAAACCCCCGCTTTTTTTAGGAGTCATCAAGTATTCCTTTTAATTAAGAACACACTTTGCCCATGTGGGCCCCACATGAGGGTGATGAGTGGGCGATTAACCTTTTTCTTGTAAAGCCATCTACACTCTGTAAAAGCTTCCCTTGCTCTCTGGGATTTGGGAGATCTCGTGGGCACTAGTCCCCTTCTTTTGTATTTTTTCTTTATTTAATTCAATTCCGGGAGAGTAGGCTAAGGCCGAACTTCCTTTATTTAAAAAAAAAAAAAGAAAGTTAAGAAATGGTGAATTAGATATCATGTCTGTATGCTAGAAAATACTAAAAAATGAAATATTAAATCCGGGTTACACCTTTACATGGGACAATGCAGTGAATCTCATTTGGGGGGGGGGGGGGGGGGGGGGGGAAGAGAGAGAGAGAGAGAATATGACCTACTACTCTCTTTAGAAGTCAAAAATAATCTGTGAGAACAAAAGCAGTATAGTGGATTTTACACGCTATCTGGGTAGGACAAAAGATGCTGCTAATACGTGAAAGTTGCAAGAGGTTTATAAAAATTGTGGTCAACTTGCACTACAAGAAAACCACCAGACATCGAATGAAAGACTATTGAGAATGTGGACATGAGGGGAAGAGTTGGCATAAGACAATGCATCTCGCATGTGAAACGTATTATAGCTTTTTTGATCAAGCTCTACAGCTGCATGTGGAAATCACTGTTAAAGATAAACTCAAAAGCAGGAGTTTCATCTTTCAGGACTCTCTCTCTCTCTCTCTCTCTCTCTCTCTCTCATCTAGTCATTCCTTCCTAGGTTATGCACAAAACCTACCTCTCGGGCTTCTCTCGATTTCTCTTTTTGACCACCGAAAGTGCTAGTTGGGCTTGGGCTCGTTTTATTTAGAAGAAACCAAAGGTTTGTGTAAGGGAAATACCTTCTAGCCTTGCCAAAGGTGACTTTTTTTACTATAGTCTGAGATTATGTACATCCTCTCTGAGTCATGAACTAAATAGGTTTCTGTTCTTGGATTGTTTGGGTCCTAAAACTCATAAAATAGAAACTTGTTCTTTGTGTGAGGTTTTGTAGCACCAAATGTCCAAAAAGCTTCCTCTGTAGCTTCATTTGCATATAAATTTATGGTCACATTGTCTTGAGGTATCTTAGTTGTAGCTATGATCCTTGTTAGCACGGGTTTTTTTTCTAAGCATTCTATCTCTTTTGGATCCTCCTCCTCAGAATCTCGCACTTCTGACTCAAGAAGAATTATCCCAAAGTTTTCAATTCTATCAGGGAGACTAGTAATTATGTAACTAGTTTCTTGCTTATGTATGTATGATCCATGCTCGAACTTGACCACCAGGTGATTTATTCCATAAGCATGCTCAAGATTTCTTAATTGGACCACTAATCTCATCAATCCATCCTCATAGTTGGGAGCACCTAATCAAGGGCTATTCTGATTGTGTTTTATATGGTCCATCTCGGACCTCTAAGTAAGCTATCCTAATGCTAGATATGGGTCTATCCATACTATATGAGCTATCTGACTCATTGGTTTCTGAACTCAACTTCAAGTGATGGTACCTAATTGTTTTGACCAAGACTTGGTAGTGCGATTGGCACTAGCTTCCAAGGAATTTAAGCTTTGTCACACTTTCTTGATCTCAAGTTCATTAATTTGTCTACCCCTGACCCTTACACAATTCTTCATCTTGAATGGTTCTTTGATCTCAATCACTTATTCTTGGTTTGCGTGTTATTTGTTTGGTTCTTGTATTTATACCATGACATCATGAATGACTTGAATGTCTCAAAATTATTGTTCCTTCATGTGTTCACGTTCCTTTTCCTTTAGGTCTTCAATTCTCACAATTTTATTTACCAGTCTTGAGCTTGATGTTCCTTTGAGGTGTCTTGAACTTTGAAGTTCCTATTGCAACCTTAAGCTTCTAACCCTAGGGTTGCATGCTTAGCCTAGGCTAAAATTGACAAAGCAAGTTTAGTTTTTTGGGACCTTATATCATGTGCTCTATGATGTGCTCCCATGCTCATGATGTTATCCCAAGCTTGCTTCAACTCAGGAGAACAATAGCACAATGACCTAGAGACACTTGGAGGCCTTGTTTGTAAACTAGACCGCATAAAGCCAAGGAAAAAGCATTGATATGGACCCAAAAATCAATTTCGCAATGTCAAAAATGTTCCTATCTATCTATCTATCACGACAGAGAGGGGTCCGTTGCGACCGAGGAGGTCTGTTGTGATAGAGTGCTATGTTGCAACATATGGGGTTGTCACAATAGAGCAGGTCTATCATGTTTTGAATCTGTCATGATAGAGGGTCTCTATCATGATAGATAGGGTCTATGATGGGTGGCTTTGTTGCGATAATGCAATCTACCACGATAAAGGGTGGTTTGTCGTGATAGATAGTTGTTCCGTTGAGTCAGTTTATTCTAATACAGTGGCTTTGTCATCACAGATGGGGTTTGTTGTGATAGACGCATTCTATCGAGGTCTCGATTTATCACAAAAGAGGGGGTTCTATGGCGATAGAACAAGTGGGGTCTATTGCAATAGACTGGGCTTTTGTGGGATTATCCTATCATGATAGATGAGGGTCTATCACGATAGAATTTGGCACAATAAACGAGGTATATCATGATAGAGGCTCCCTATCGCCTTTTGGTATATCACAATAGGTCCAAAACTTTGTGTTTTGGAACTTTGTATATACCACTAGAATGGAGTTGAGGACCTCTACACTCTTGTGTAGGTGCATTTCCAAAAATATACCTTTTTCAGTCTATCGTGGCACACAAGGTATATTGCCTGTAAAATGGTATGTTCTATCCGTGTAGATCGTTGGAGTTGATGGTGGTCTAGATTCTACAAGAAAATCAACAAAAACACACCAAAGAAGCTCTCTCTCTCTCTCTCTCTCTCTCTCTCTCTCTCTCTCTCTCTCTCTCTCTCTCTCTCTCTCTCTCTCTCTCTCTCTCTCTCTCTCTCTCTCTCTCTCTCTCTCTCTCTCTCTCTCTCTCTCTCTCTCTCTCTCTCTCTCTCTCTCTCTCTCTCTCTCTCTCTCTCCTCTCTCTCTCTCTCTCTCTCTCTCTCTCCTCTCTCTCCCTCCCTCCTCCCTCACTCCCCCCTCTCTCTCTCTCCCTCCCCCCTCTCTCTCTCTCTCTCTCTCTCTCTCTCTCTCTCTCTCTCTCTCTCCTCTCTCTCTCTCTCTCTCTCTCTCTCTCTCTCTCTCTCTCTCTCTCTCTCTCTCTCTCTCTCTCTCTCTCTCTCTCTCTCTCTCTCCTCTCTCTCTCTCTCTCTCTCTCCTCTCTCTCTCTCTCTCTCTCTCTCTCTCTCTCTCTCTCTCTCTCTCTCTCTCTCTCTCTCTCTCTCTCTCTCTCTCTCTCTCTCTCTCTCTCTCTCTCTCTCTCTCTCTCTCTCTCTCTCTCTCTCCCTCCCTCCCTCCCTCACTCCCCCCCCCCTCTCTCTCTCTCTCTCTCTCTCTCTCTCTCTCTCTCTCTCTCTCTCTCTCTCTCTCTCTCTCTCTCTCTCTCTCTCTCTCTCTCTCTCTCTCTCTCTCTCTCTCTCTCTCTCTCTCTCTCTCTCTCTCTCTCTCTCTCTCTCTCTCTCTCTCTCTCTCTCTCTCTCTCTCTCTCTCTCTCTCTCTCTCTCTCTCTCTCTCTCTCTCTCTCTCTCTCTCTCTCTCTCTCTCTCTCTCTCTCTCCTCTCTCCCTCCTCCCCTCCCCCCTCCCTCCCTCCCTCCCTCCCTCCCTCCCTCCCTCCCTCCCTCCCTCCCTCGCTCTCTCTCTCTCTCTCTCTCTCTCTCTCTCTCTCTCTCTCTCTCTCTCTCTCTCTCTCTCTCTCTCTCTCTCTCTCTCTCTCTCTCTCTCTCTCTCTCTCTCTCTCTCTCTCTCTCTCTCTCTCTCTCTCTCTCTCTCTCTCTCTCTCTCTCTCTCTCTCTCTCTCTCTCTCTCTCTCTCTCTCTCTCTCTCTCTCTCTCTCTCTCTCTCTCTCTCTCTCTCTCTCTCTCTCTCTCTCTCTCTCTCTCTCTCTCTCTCTCTCTCTCTCCCCCTCCCTCCCTTCGATTGAAACCCAAATCTAATGCATGATCAAAACCCTAATATGACGCCTAATCGAAACCCTAGTCTGATGTCTGATCAAAACCCTAACCTGACACGGCACCTCTCTGTTGCGTCCTCTATCCGCCTCTCTCCCGCCCTTTGACACGGCACCTCTCTGCTGTCTCTAACCGCCGACCTTCTGTAGCCTGTCATCTACTACATCTTGCCCAGTCGTCGCCTCTATTCGTCTCTCTGCCCATCCTCTGATGTGCACCCTGCCCGCCCTCTGACACAACACCTGACACACACCTGCCCGCCCTTTGACGCGTACCATTACCGACCGGTTCGAACTCTGAAGCAAGCACAAGTATTCAGATTAGGGTTCATGCACGCCCCCGAGATGCTGACCTGAACCCACCTGAACGTAACCATGCACATATAGGATATGGAAAACCTAATGCTAGCCCCCCTCTCCTACTAATCGTAACCCTAAAACAAAACCTTAGAGTTTGACTCCAACCCAAATCCTCTCTCTCTCTCTCTCTCTCTCTCTCTCTCTCTCTCTCTCTCTCTCTCTCTCTCTCTCTCTCTCTCTCTCTCTCTCTCTCTCTCTCTCTCTCTCTCTCTCTCTCTCTCTCTCTCTCTCTCTCTCTCTCTCTCTCTCTCTCTCTCTCTCTCTCTCTCTCTCTATCCTTACCTTGAGCCCTAACCCTAATCCTAACCCTAACCCTAACCCTAACCTGAACGTGAACCCTAACCCAAACCCTAACCCTAACCCTAATCCTCTCTCTCCCTCTTCTTCCATGGCTCCCAAGTTGGAGGAACAGCTGGCCACCTTAGAGCATACCCTCCGAGATTTGATAGGAAAACATAAGAAAGAAGGAGATTGTAGACTGAACAAGGTTACCCGTAGAGTCGTCGCCCTCGAAGCCAAGGTGGCAACCTTGGAGAAGGAAAACGAGTCCCTTCGGGAAGAGCTTCTTGCTATCCGCAAGCAGCACTCACGGGACCAGGAGGAGTTGCACACTGAGCTTACTGATATGAGAACGAAACTGGATAGCATACGTGAGGAGGGGGAGATCGCCCCACAACTAGAGAACATTTGGATGACTATCAAGAAGGAGTGCATGGAGGTGATTCAGAGCGAGCTTGAGACTAAGAAAGATGGATGGGTCGAGGTTGTAAAAAAGAACCTTCGACAGGAGGCAAAGAAGAACAACCACCATGAGGAGATCCACATAGTACACACCACTATTGAGGAGGAGCGGATGCGACAGGCTCGCAGGCTCAATGTTTGCGTCTCCGGCCTCACAGAGACACACGGATCACTAGAGCAGGATGGGCATCGCTTGTGCACACTACTTGGATACCACGCGGATGAGCCTCTCCCTTTCACTAGAGCCTAGAGAGCACGATGGGACACCACACGCAGTAGAGCACTTATCATTCAGTTCTCAGATGAGGCTGGGAGGAGAGACTTCCTGAGACGATGAGCAGTACTACACACTACGTCGGGCACCCCCATCTATTTGGATGACGACCTGACACGGATGCAGGTAGAGCACAGATGTGCATGCATGCCGCGTGTCCTCCAGGCCCGACGGGAGGGACATCGTGCCCTATACAAGATGGTCGTGTCATCGTTGATGGACGGCCCATTAACTAGGGATTCATGGCCTATGAGATAGCACAGCACGAGGTGCACATTGTGTAGAGAGTACGCATGTGGAAGCAAAATGAAAAGGAAAGTACTCTCACAAAACAAAGAATGTGTGAGACACAAAATGAGTAGACCATGAAATGGGTAAACTCATGTGGATTAGAAATGAGCTTGCCAAGAGCATGGAGTAGGCTCCTCAAGCTTCTAACCAAGTGCAAATGAGGGGAGAGGCCCTCCTTATATAGATTTGGGAGGGGCTCTCAAAAGTACATCATATGTGGGATAATTCTCCTGAAAGGAGAATGAATACAACTAGTAGAAGCACATGGCAAGGTACCCAAATACAAAGGAAATACAATATAAAATGGAAATAGACTAGAAATAGAGTGCCTCCTAGATACAAAATGGAGATGCACTCATGCGGATACAAATGTAGATGAAGTAGGAGCAATCATGTTGTCAACACCCCCTCTCTAGCTCCATTTTGGAGTGTATGGAGGCTGCTTAGGGTATGTGAGAAAGGTCCACCAAGAATGTATCAGCAGCACGAGCACAAAATAGAAAGTCGTCGTCTGGGAATCCATAGCCTCCATGTGGTATCGACCATGCGGGATCGCTAGGTACTCCATAATATGTCCACCAGATGGATCAAGCGGATGCTCTAGAGGTATGCCACCAACGAGGTACAGGAATGAAACAAGATCTCACTCGACGAGATCACCTCCATGTGAGAGAGATAGCATGACTCCATGTGGTACATAGGAACCTTCAAAGCTTTGACAATGTCCACCACACTATGTGTATCGCCAAGAAGTAGGTCCTACAAGAGTGAAACATAAAGCATGAAGCAGAAAGTCATAGTCACATGGTAGTACATTTGTATGTTGTAAGCCTCCATGGAGTGTACAAAGCCCTGATATGTGTCGGTAGAATCATGGAAGCCCCCTATGAACCAAGAAGCTAGCTCAGAATAGGATCCAACTGAGTGATGAATCCAGGTAGATGCAGGAGTATCCTGTGGGAAGTGAAAGGATGCTAGACTCCATGAATGGAAAAGTACATGCTCAGAATGTTGATGTAGACGAGGTATGTGGACTCTCGAAGATAGGAATCGAAAATGTCAAGTCACTGATCGTGGAGTATTGCCCAACTGAATATGAGGGGAAATATAAGCCTTAAATGGTACGATAGGTATAGCCATTGAGGTATAAGCTGAGATGATATCTCTGACTCCTCATGCTCCAAACCTGTACCATGATCGGGAAAGTCATGTACAAAGAGAGCATGCTCCACATAGTGTGACTGTTCAAAATTGGAATGATTCCCCTCTGAATCGGAAATGGGAGGATCCAAAAGGGATGAATACTTAGAGTATTCATCAAAGGTGCAGTCTTTGGTTACTCTAATTGAGTGACTCTTTGGATCATAGAGTTTGTATGCCTTTTGTCGCTCACTGTACCCGATGAAAATGTACTACTTAGGCCGATCATCATCATGGCTTTAGATGTAGGCATCATTACCAAAGATGTGAAAATAGCTTACACTTGGCTTCTTTTGAAAGTAAGCCTCAAATGGTGTTTTGTTCTTCAAAACATTGCTAGCATGATGGCTTGTGGTTTTGACCTTATTGAATGGGCCTCTGGCCTTCATGGCTGACTCTTGTGAGGAAGTCGATTTGGCTCACGAGTCATGAAGGAGCAATAGTTGATGAACCTCTTCCCAAGATAAAACTTGGCCGCGATTATACAAAGTTGTGACAAATGTCTCGTATGACTTCGGTAACTTGTTGAGAAGTCTAATGGCCATGTCTTCACTAGAGATCTGCCTACCACATAGTGCTAATTTATGCTGGTAATCCTCAAATTGTGCTATGACCTTGGTAATTGTGTTGTGTGGCCTAATGGTCAAATTATGAAACTCGGCCTCTAATGCACATATCTTCGAAGGGGTCTTGTCTTCATACAAAGCGGCTAACGTATCCCAAGCATCCTTGGACATCTTGCAAGCAGTAATATGTCCTTTCGTCAGTTCGTCGCAGGCAAGTAATAGCTGTCCTAAAGCTCTTTTGTCCTTGACATTCCACATATGCCAATTGTCTAAGTTGGTATCCCTATTGGGTTCGGGGTCTGACCCATCTGCTACCTCATGAAGAAGATTCGTGTAGAGATAGGCATGCATAACATCTTCCATAGATTGTAATTCTATCCATTGAGGCGTTCATCCTTCAGCATACAAATAGGGGTGAAAGAGGGTAAGAAGTTAGCCATAGATGATGAGCTACCTTCTCTTTTGGTCATTACAAAGCTTTGAAGATAAAGTGTTTAGAAACACTACCAAAATCTTCGCCAAACGCACAAGCTTTGAAGATAAAGTGTTTAGAAACACTACCAAAATCTTCGCCAAATGCACAAGCTTTGAAGATAAAGTGTTTAGAAACACTACCAAAATCTCTTGCCAGAAAAGGCTGCTTCAAATAATTGCAAAGCTGACGCGATGAAAAAATGCCTTGGGGAGGGGGGGGGGCTTAGAGTAGCCCTACTCTTGCAAAACACCAAGATGAGTCAACGCGAGAGGAGGGGGCTTAGATTGGCCCTTCACTTGTGCACAAAGGGACATCGTGGAGTGGGAAGAGTCGATGCTCAAAGAGAACTTGTGGGTGGGCTTAGACTAGTCCCAATCCCACAATCACACACACACACAAAAGAGTAGTCTTCTTATATTCTTGATGTACAAAGATGGAGGCACTTAGTGCCTTGAGTGTGCCATAATAGAGTCAAAGGGTAGGGTTCATCCCTTTAGATCATACAAAAGTAACTCCTCTAGTAATTAGAATGAGTGCTAATGTTGGGGTAGGAACCCTTAGACAAGTGGCTAAAGTGTGCCAATTTGTGCCTAATTGAGTGCCAAAGGGATGGTAAGTGAGATTTCATTCAAGTTATAAGGTTGTGGATGTATTTAGAAAAAATATACACTATCTTCAAAATGAGATCAACATTAATTCCAAGAGCTTGAGAGCTCGAAAGATGGAAGAAGTAAATCATGGGTGGTATGTTCAAAACCATCCAGTGCCATCCAATATATTTGACATGGATGCAATGAATACTTCTGATTAATGTGACCTTCGTGAATGCTCTTTTGTTGGTTCCACAAACTCAATTCAAAGTATTTTGAGATTGATGCAGTGAACACTTCTGGTTAGCGCGACCTTCGAGAATCCTATAATAGAACCTGGTCGCACAAATGAAAGATTGGCATCATGTGATCTCTGTGGACCTCTTCTGTGGTATCCAAAAATGGCGTGGGCTCTCTCATGAGTGGGACCTCCGTGGAATTCTCCACCGCCTGATCAAATTCCTTCGACTAAGTTATCATGTGAACTACAAGCCAATGCTAGCACTGACAGTGCTCTCTATGCTGACAGCTGCCTGAGTGCTCAAAAACGAAAAAAAATGTGTGGACATAACTGGGATGGAGGAGCTCAGGAGATAGTGGCATATGGTCGACTGTGTTGCAGAGATGAGTGCTCTCTCTCTCCCCCTCTCTCTCTCTCTCTCTCTCTCTCTCTCTCTCTCTCTCTCTCTCTCTCTCTCTCTCTCTCTCTCTCTCTCTCTCTCTCTCTCTCTCTCTCTCTCTCTCTCTCTCTCTCTCTCTCTCTCTCTCTCTCTCTCTCTCTTTCAAAGTCGGTGCTGATGCTGAACAACAAAGGATTGTGTTACTGATGTGCAGAGCTCGAGCTTGCTTCTGATGCTGCTTCTTCTTTATCTGTGCGCCTTGCTCCTGGTTTTTTTGTTGCAGCGTCCGCATTGGTCTGCATGGTTACCGTCTCTGGCTATGGCATCTCGACACATTTCTTCTCAAGTTAGTCTTTACAGTGCGGTCTTCCTCTACCCCAGATGTACGTGCAATGTCTGCTGTTATTTTACGGAAATAGCTTTGATCCTGGTCGCAGTTAGGTGCTCAGTCGCAGGCCTCTGTCAAAGAGCAACTTCTTTTCATTCCTATTCCAATGTGGGAATTCTAACGTGAATCATCTGAAAGTGAGTGCTTTGCTTATCTTTGGACAGCTCGCACAGCATGTAGCCTCATCCTCACAAAAGAGACGCAAACAGAGGAGGGCAGTCGATTTGCCCTTTCAATTAGAAAGGAAGCCTGAATCAGTGAACCGGATAGATCTTCAAATGGACCAGGTAGTTAGACCTAACTTAGAAATCCATGATGATTCATCCACAGAAGATGATGCAGCTGTTGTCAATTCTAGATCGCAGCAAGGAACTCCTTCAGTAGCATGTGTATATGCCGATCGAAGCAGTGTTATCCCTTGCCACCAACATGTAAACCATGAGAGTAGGGTGCCGGTTGCATATAGGTCTCAGAATATCCCTCAACGGGCAGCTTCTATAATGGGATGCAGAAGCGGCGATGGAATGCTCAACTAGCACTTCTGATGCATCTCTAAAAGTATGCAGTGTTCGTGTGCCACTGAACTTTGAATGACCACATAAATCATTATGCAGTGTAGAAATTGTCTCATACAACAGAAAAAGGGGATACTAATACAATACATAACAGTGATTAGAAACACTTCAACAACACGAGATTCTCAACTACTCTGCACATAAATGTGTTTATAGACATGATCAAAAACTGGAGATTAACTATCAACCCCTTAGAAATGATTAAAAAAGTGGAGCAAATCAATAATAGTTGCCACAAAAGAGGGTGGGTGGGAGGGAGAATGGGGTAAAATGATTAGAAAAATGGATAAATGATAAGGGTGGGAGGCTGGGCAAATGGGCAAAACGAAACCCAAAAAGTATAAAATTGATGGCAAAAGCTTCTCTCAATGATGAGAAAGCAAGACCACCAACACTCAATCACCACCACCACCAAACGCACCACCAAGACTTCCACCTAGCGCTCTCATACCATGTAGAGAGTACGAATGCGAAAGCAAAATGAAAAGGAAAGTACTCTCACAAAACAAAGAATGTGTGAGACACAAAATGAGTAGACCATGAAATGGGTAAACTCATGTGGATTAGAAATGAGCTTGCCAAGAGCATGGAGTAGGCTCCTCAAGCTTCTAACCAAGTACAAATGAGGGGAGAGGCCCTCCTTATATAGATTTGGGAGGGGCTCTCAAACGTACATCATATGTGGGATAAGTCTCCTGAAAGGAGAATGAATACAACTGGTAGAAGCACATGGCAAGGTACCCAAATACAAAGGAAATACAATATAAAATGGAAATAGACTAGAAATAGAGTGCCCCCTAGATACAAAATAGAGATGCACTCATGCAGATACAAATGTAGATGAAGTAGGAGCAATCATGTCGTCAACACATTGCAGTCTGGAATTGCAATGGATCTTTGTGGACACATCTAGGGCACCTCGAGGAGGTGATCGAGGGCAGAGACATGATCTTCTTGAGAGACACACACGAGAGCTCGAGGAGGAGCCTACCAAGGATTGAGATCTATATGTAGGAGTCAGCTCACCGTCGACAGATGAGACAACACACCACACGAGGATCAGGAGGAGTAGCCATACTCTATAGATAGTCACTACAACACAGGGTACAGGTGGTAGCCAGAGACCCAGAGGCACATTTCATGTGGATACGGCTCCAGCTATCAAAAGAGAGAGCAACATATTTCGCCGTCTATATTGCACCCATCGTCTCACGTTTCACACATTCCCCCGAGAAGCCATCAGGGGGGGAGGAACCAAACACCACATCGCCATATAATTGCCTCAGTGATACAATTATGGAGTATACTAGGATGGGTGAAGTCTTCCTTGTAGGAGACTTCAATGCCCGCACTCAGAGCCACCAATGTGATATCTACGATTTCGACGACCCTGAGATGCTTCGTACCATAGAAGATATGTCTACACTCAAAGCCTCAACCGACACCGCCACACCCACCTCATACGGCCGACACCTACTCCAGATGGGAGCACCATACCGTCCCATTATATATAATGGGATGGCGACCTGGCCCACCTCGAGTGGTCTCACCTTCATTCCACCCACGACACCACAGGGGGGCAGTGTGGTAGACTATGTTATCGGATCCCTGGAGGCGACACATCTCATCACCTCATTCACTATCCCACCCATACCGATTGGAGCTAATCACGCATATCTTGCCCTATCCACACGGGGCTCACCATGCATATCCCTTCCCCTCACCATACACCCACATGCCCATACCACCATTCACTTTAGACATGAGCTAGCACATATCTATAGCTCCCATGTTCGAGAGCGCATCTACTCCCTTGATCCCTCTGCCTCATTGGACACCCTCACCACCCACTTCTCCTCGATCCTCCACACATCCGCTACTCTCAACTTCCCATACACCACCCACAGCACCGCACATTTGACACGGCTGGGGCATAAACCCCAAAATAGAGGGTACGATGAGTAGTGTAGGTGACTATACCGACATCTCAGAGCACAGAGTATCTTGGGATCCATCATAGAGAGGGAGGCACGACGACATATGCGAGCCCTCACACGCCAAAAGCGAAGAGCTTTCGAGGAGTGACAGGAGGCAGAGTTATTCGACATTCTCATGAGTAGGGATTGTGCCACTGTATGGAGGACCCTACGTGAGCCATGCCCACCTACACCCATGGCAGATCCTCAGACTTGGCACACCTACGCCCAGAGGTCATATGACATCCCACGACAGCCATCATTTTCGATCGCTCCCACACCGCATCCTATGATATCCACCCTATTCACAGCAAGCATGGTACGACAGGCCATCCATAAGCTACAGCATGGCCGTTCAGTAGACCACATGGGGCTATAGGGCGAGCACTTTATATACGCAACAGATGTAGTTTCCCACCTGATCGCCCATCTCTTCAACCATGCTTTGGTTGAGGGATTACCTGACTCGTGCACTATGCATACCATTACACCTATCCATAAGTCTGACGATATGATGGACCTAGGAAACTACAGGACTATTATGATAGGCCATATCCTGGCCAAGATCTATGGGGCACTACTAGAGGCAAAGCTCAATACACACGCTGAGGCAAAGCTCAATACACACGCTGAGGCAACTGGGATTAGAGCACCCCGCCAGGCAGGCTTCCGCTACACTTTCTCCATTATTGACCACATCTTCGTGCTTCATTGCTTGATTGAGAGCGCGAAGGTGAGGAAGCAGAGACTATACTGTTGCTTTGTGGATTTCCGCAAAGCCTTCGACTAGGTCCCTCGAGAGAGACTACTACGAAGGCTCTAGGAGTTACAGCTACCATCAGACATACTATGGGCCATCCATGCTTTGTATGCACGAGTCACAAGCAGGGTACACTACCCCTGTGGCCTATCAGACAGCCTTGTTAGCACCATTGGTGTGAAACAAGGTTGCCCTCTCTCACCCACTCTCTTCGCTCTCTACATCAACGAGATCACGGAGTATATACAGCGAGCAAGAGGGCTAGGAGGAGACCTCGTAGGTATGCTAGTACACATCCTATTATATGCTGATGACATTGTCTTGCTTTCAGAGTCACAGGAGGGGTTGCAGTCACATTCACAGACACTCTATACCTTTTGCATGGAGAGAGGACTCATAGTGAACCTTGGCAAGACCAAGGTCATGATCTTCCATACCTCAAGGACACTACGCCATCGCACCTCTTTCACTGTAGCTGGAGGAGAGATAGAGGTAGTGGACTCCTACATCTACCTAGGTGTCACCTTCTCGGGCAACACATGGGTATTCTCCATGGCACAGGCAGCGAGAGATAGATTGATGTGAGGCTATGCGGCACTTGCAGGATTGGAGAGACACTGCTTTCAGACACATTTTCAGGAGCCCCAGACTAAGGGGTGGCTCTTTGACACTCTACTGACACCCGCATTGATGTACGCTGTCGTGGAGATTTTCTCTCCTCTCTCATTCATGAAGGCCTACAGGAAACACATTCGGTGAAGGTATTCTGAATTTTGTGAGAATTCTAAGATGCATCAAGGATGTCAAAGGGAGTTCACATGCAAACTTTGGAAGAAATCAATCAAATCCAGGGTAGGAGACAAAGCTGGTCAAACTTTGGAAATTCAGGCAAAAATTTCAATGTCTCCAAATCACATGAAAATTCATATACTTGTAAAGCCTACCAAAGGCATTCTATAGCCCGAATTTCACATGAAAATGGATTTTCTAGCACATTGATATGCCATGTGCATTTTATAAAAGAAGTAATTTTTTCACTTAGACCCTACAAAATCTTGTATAGGATTTTTTGTTAGCCATATGGTTTGGCATGTATAAATATCGTATGTGGCTACATATTTGTACAGGGTTTCAAGGCTATTAGAGCTTCCCAGACACCTTAATGCCACCTTGCAAGCTTCCAAAGGTAGTCAAACTTGTACAAGGGAGATTCAAATGGGAGTTTTTTCTGCATATTCCTAAAGGAGACCTTTCAAAATATAGCCCTACAAATTTTCATCTTCATTAAAGGATATTTGAAGGGTCAAAGAGCACAAAATCCAATTTTCAAGGTCACCACAGTTTCCTAGAATAAGGAAAATTGAAGGCTTGAAGGACTGCCACATGGCAAACAATGATTGAACCATGTTGTATGGGCAAGATGAGCTAATATTCAAAGGTGGAGATGCACTAAAGCATAAAGAAAGGAGGATCCACAAGTTTTTTCATCGGATAAGCCTTTTTTTATGATCAAAGATCAATAATGCAGAGTTTGTCCAAAAATAGTAGCTTATCTTATCCAAATTGATGTCAGCAATGATCCAACGGTCCAGAACAAACCCAGATCCAATGGTGGAGAATGAAGGCGCCTATTTTCCTCCCCTTTGCCCTAGATAGCATACAAAGAATCAATCCTAACCATCCATTTGATAAATCCAATGGTTGAAATCAAAAGAAGCTTATCTTAGAGTTGAGAGTTGATTTCTCTAGATCCAAGGGCCCAAATTCATTCAAAAAACTATATAAACCCCCTCCAAACTCCTAGAGCATCATTGTTAGGCATCCATAGGGCCCTTGCTAGCACATGGTTTCCTTGAGACGATCACCCTCAATTGAGCGTGTGAGGATCCAAGGTGGGCTAGTAAGAGCATAGTTCCTAGATTCAAGTTTTAGACTTCCTCTCTAGGATAGGCTCATAAACCCAGTTTCTCTTTCTTTGCTCACCCTCAGTGGAGCATGTGAGTGAGTTTGAGTTGGTTTTATGTGTCTTAGACTTCTTTAGAAACACATTACGATCCTAGAAAGACATAGGATCAATGAAGTGGGACCAATACTCTTATGTGTGACATTCGGTTGAATTATCATGGTGAGAGCGTCGTGCGAACTACCTTTGACGAGTAGAATTTTTAGCTTGATGTTTCACAACATTCATGTATATGTTTCTCATAACAATATCTTCTTATTCATGTCTCATATCTCTTATCTCTTTGTCTCTTATATGTTTTTACATGTCACCTTCTATCTCTTTCTATGTGTGAGAAGACTCCGCAGTATTGCATTGAACGAGTGAAGATGATTCATTGAGGTTGATCTCCCTTGGAGTGATTTTAGAAAGGAGATGCTCAAAGAATTCTATTTTGAAGATTATAGACAACATAATCGGGATGGATTCTTACGATGGGTCAATTCCCCAAAGCCTAGTAGCTCTATACTCACTTACAAAATGAGTATATTAGACGCTATGAACAGCTTCTTGATGAGGATAAGATAACTTTAGAACCTGATCTTGTGATCAATTTTCTTAAGCTTCTTCATCTTGAAACTCGTAGGGAAGTTGAACAGCGATTAGAAGAGCCAGATAAGCGCTATGGTCTTATTGACACTTGGCAAAAAGTGTGTAAAGTAGTAGATGTTGTGCCCCTAGACATCAAAGACAATCCATGCTTTATGAGCAAACTAGTCTTCCTCAAGCTAGCCTTCCACAAACTAAGGAGCAAGTTACAGAACAATCCCATGCTATGCTTCTTGACTCTACTCCTATTCCTCAAATGATGGAGCCTACTCAAGGTTTTAAAGTAGAGCCAAATAAAAGTGTATTTGAACAATCTCAAGTGGAATTTCTCACTAAGCAAATGGAAAGTCTTATTGTTACACAATCCAATTTGGCCAAGACTATAGATGCTTTACAATCTAATTACACCAAAACTTTCCAAAATCAAATGAACCCAATGTCTTTTCAAGAGCCTAATCAACATGTTATAGCTCCCAATCATAATCCACAAGTAGCTCCTACTCAAGCATATCAAGTTTATTCAATGCATAATCCTTCAATGCAAAATCCTCATCCTCATGTGCAAAATCCTCAAATGTATCAAAACATATATCCTCAAGCTTCTCAAACAACTTTTCAGAATCCTCAAAATCAAAATTTTCAAAATCATCAACTGTATACTATGGAAGCTCCTCTTGCACCTCAAGTACCATATGCTTCTCCCCAAGCTCCTCAAATATATCAATTGCCTTATCAAAATCCTAATTCTCTTGTTCAAGCAATACCTTATCAACAAAATCTTCAATTTCAAAATTTCCCACCACAAGTTAATCAAAATGGTTTTGTGTGTGGCCCTCGTAGGTGTCCTTGGTGTGATTCGTTAGAGCACTTTTTGAGAGATTGTGAACTATTGAAGGCTACTAAGGAGCAATGACTAGTAATAGACATAGATAAGAAAATCAGTGACTATCGATCTAGGCTACCTTTTCAAGGAAATTATGATAAGGGAGGAATGAAAAAACACTATGAAAATATAACTATAACCGACGTAGGAACTAGAGGATTCAAACTAGAAGCTCTTGATGAACAACAAGTAGAATCAAGTAAACCCACAAAGGAAGTTGACTTTTCCATAAAGGCTTTAGTAAGAGCACGAGATGAGATTAGGAGAATAATGGCTTGGGAGTCACCGATAGAAGATCAATCTCTTATTTCTCACATATCCAATGTAGAAGAAAAACGAAAAAGAGATGAAGCTGAGCCTAGTGAAAGAAGAGTGACTCGAAAACAAACCTCAGAGGGAATAGAAACAATCATAGAGCAAGGAGAAACATCACAATCCAAAGATAAAAACAAGAATCACAACCCAATGAACAAAAACAAGAGGAGAAACAAAAAGGGAAGAAGACAAAGCAAAGAAAAACAGAACCAAAGCCTTTAGATAAAGAAGAACAATCAAAACAAACTGAAGACCAAACATGAGATCATGAACAAAAACAACATCCTGAACAAAAACAAAAGAAACCAAAGAGAAAACCTAAAGCCATCTTGATTTCAAAAATTGAGAGAAAAATAGATCCTATGGAGATTTTAGATGACATTTTGCTTAAGAGTCAAGTGACTATGTCCTTAGAACAAGTTTTCTCTATTGCAAAGCCTATTTTTAAAAGATAACTTTATCGGCCTAATTAAAAGGAAGAGGTTTTTTCTTAATCTAGATACTCAGATGCAAGATTCTCTAGATCAAGATCAAGTTATGAATGAAGCCTTAAACTTTGATGAATCTGATGAAGAGGACTTTGATGATGATGAAGTAAATGTTAATAAAAATTTATTCGGACCTATTCAACCTGACCATGAAAATCATGAAAACAATCCTGAAAGTCGCTTTAAAAGAAAATTTTGGTCTAGAGGTACATCAGAGATGCATGTTAAAATAGGAAATGATAAGAACGCTATCACTGTAAATGCATTAGTAGATTCAGGCTCCGAAATCAATATGATTTCAAGAGAAGTCTATGATAAGTTTCAATGGCCCATAGATAAACATTGTGGATGGCATATGAGAACTGTAGATAATGGTGTAGGTACCCTGTCTGGAGCTTGTGCCAGTGTGCTCATATCCATAAGAGGAATCACAGAAGAGTTTCACTTGTTTATTCAAGATAATTGCTCCTATGAAGTTCTCTTAGGTCAACCCTTTATTTGTGAGAGTTGTATGACTTGTTGAAGAAGAAACGAAAATTTATCTGGACTGACAAACACACTCAAGCTATGCGTAAATTAAAGAAATTATTTCTTGAAGCTCCCATCCTTAAGCGTGTAGACTATTCTGCTAACAAACCTATTATATTGACTGTTGATACTAGTCCTATTGGTATAGGTTGGGTCATAAGTCAAGATGATAGTGAAGGGAATAGATATGCAATCAGGTTTGGTGCCAAAATTTTACATGAAACACAACGAAACTATCCATAGATCAAACGAGAACTATGGGGTATGGTAACAGCTTTGAAAACAGACCAAGAATATTTCATTGGTGCAAATGTCAAAGTTGAGATTGATTGTTTGCCTCTCATTGGAATGATCACCAATTGTTCATCTCCTGATATAGCCATGCTTAGATGGATCTCATATATTAAGTTCATAAATCCTGAGTTAGTTCATATTTCAGGTAAGTCAAACGTAGTTGTTGATATGTTATGGAGAGCTAGATTTGATGATGATCTTGAAAGTGATCTAATAAAGAATGTGAACTTAGTTGACTATGTTCCACATATATACGAGTACGAGAAATTTCATGGATCTGAGTACGAAAATGAATGGAGAGACATAGGAAAGTATCTGAGTACACTACAACCATTACCTAGTTGGACTACCAATAGATTCCGTAACATTAGGAAATGAGCTTATAACTTTTTCCTATGTAATGTTTATCTTTGGAGACATGCTAAGGGTAAGGTTAAGAATCCACAACGAGTCCTAGGAAAATGAGGTCTTTAGTTGCAAGTAATGAAGGAAATGCATGAGACATTATGGGCAGGTCACAAAGGATTTTTTGGAACATATGAAAAAAATAGAAATACATATTATTAGCCTAGGATGTATGTTGACATTAGTAGCTATGTTTTTACATGTTCTACTTGTCAACTTCATTCATCAATCAAACATAGAGATCCGTTGCATCCTACTTATCCACCCTGTATTCACTACAAGTGGGTAGTAGATCTTGTAACTATGCCTAAAGGTATTGACAAAATGCGTTACATTGTACTTGCAAGAGAAGACTTAACTAATCATGTAGAGGGATGTCCACTACGATCTAAGACCACTTATAATGTTTGCAAATTCTTGCTTGAAGATGTCATAAGTCGTTTTGGGTACATAGAGAAAGTAGATGTCGATCATGGAGAGTCAAATGTGAGAGAAGCTAAAGAGTTCTTTGAACATCATGGTATTCATTTGTCTCTCACTACTGCATATAATCCAAAGGCCAATGGTAAAATAGAGAGAGGGCATCCACCTATTGTGAAAGCCATATCTAAAGCATGTAACGGTGACATCAAACAATGTCCTAGATTCTTACCTTTTGCACTTTGGGCAGATAGAATGACATGCACATGTACTACTGGGTATATGCCTGTTGAACTCATGTACTATCGAAAACCATTGTTTCCAATTCAGTCTCATATTTTTGCATGGTCAAATTTGCCTTGGTTTGAAAACATGTCTACTGATGATTTTTTGAGTTTGCGCATTAAACAGTTAGAACAAGTTAAATTAAGACTTGATGATGCCGTTGAAAAATTAAGAGAATCTAGAATGAAGAATAAACATTATTTTGATAAAACTCATCGATTGCGTCCTAAGCCAATTGAAGTAGGAGATTGGGTGCTCATTTATGATAGTACATTTGACTCTCAGTATGATGCATGCAAAAAGCTCACTCAACAATGGTTTGGGCCATACATTGTATCAAAAGTCAACAACAATGGTATGCATGCTCTTTGTGAATTAAATGGTGTTGCACTAAAAACTTTGATTGCAGGTAAAAGGATAAAGCTATTCAAGAAATGTGATAATGACGAGTACATTTTGGATGAGGACATTGAAGAAGATGACAACAATGAGGCCGATTCATAGACAGGAGTATCCATGTTATAAAAAATAAAAATAATAATAATAAATAAATAAAAGAAAAAAAATATAAAAAACATATAAAAATATCATTAATTTTTCAAGTTCATGTTGCTTTGTTTTTTTTTCAAGTTCATTCTTGTTTCATACATGTTTGTTTTCAGTCTTTGCATTGCATTGCATATCCACATCACTTGAGTCAAAAAGAGCAAATGATGATTTCTCTACTTGTGTAGCATTGTATCTTAAGTAGTAATTTATCTACTAAGAAATCGATTATAATCTAAGATTATGGAAAGATAGGGCATGTAGATTTGGAGGTTTATTTTGGTGACATGACTTTCATATATAAACATGCATATATATCCTGTATCGAAAGCATAATTGTTGAAGTCCTAGCTCCTGCTACTGCATGTTTCTACATCCTTAGTCCACCTCACAGCACTTGTATTGGAGTTCAATTGACTGTTCTCCGTCATAAAAAATGGTTGTACCTTGTATCGGGGTTTAAATTTTCCCGATCATAAAAAAAAAGCTGCTACATATTATCAGGAAGTTTACACTTTCTTCCACTCCAAAAAAGTGATCGTAACCATAAAGTCGCCGAATCATCATCAAAGAGAGAGAGAGAGAGAGCAAGCCAAAGGAAGCTAAGGAGGCATAGCAGAATAAATCATGGGCTATATAGGCATATTTATGCATTGGTGGAGTTTAGTTAGATTTCCTTACATGTTATTAGAGAAAGAGCATATTCATATTTATGTAGGAAAGAAGTTGATCTAAAATAAGCTAAAGATGAAAAATGTCTCTTGAAAATCCTAAATCTTTGTTTATAATCGTATTTAAGGTAGATTGCTTTATGAAAAAGGTACAAATTTTTCTTCAAAATGAGAGGAATTGATGCTTAAAACGACTCAATACATCCAGTTCCACTTCACTTTATGATTGTTTGTTTTCTTTCTATACATGTTGTCAATATTGCCTATTCATTTGATTATATGTTGCCTATTTGTTCATGCATATTCATGTTGCCTGTTTCAATTCTTTCTTTTATGCAAATTTTGCTTCATGTCATAGTGCGTACTCATGTATGCATATAATCAATTTTTCTTCCATATGTTTCCTATAAAAGAATTTGATGCCTGGAATTTTTTTTTTCAGAAAGACTAGAGTGGCGCTTCCGGAGGAATCGCAGGTTTAGTGGGGGCGAATGTCGTCGAGATTTTCTCTCCTCTCTCATTCATGAAGGCCTACAGGAAACACATTCGATGAAGGTAGACTGCATTCCCTAAGAAGTCCAAGATGCATCAAGGATGTCAAAGGGAGTTCACATGCAAACTTTGGAAGAAATCAAGCAAATCCAGGGTAGCGGTCAAAGCTAGTCAAACTTTGAAAATTAGGGCAAAAAATTCAATGTCTCCAAATCAGATGGAAATTCCTATACTTGTAAAGCCTATCAAAGGCAATCTATAACCCGAATTTCACATGAAAATGGATTTTTTAGCACATTGATATGCCATGTGCATTTTGTAAAAAAAGTAATTTTTCCACTTAGACCCTACAAAATCTTGTATAGGAATTTTTGTTAGCCATATGGTTTGGCATGTATAAAGATCATAAGTGGATACATATTTGTATAAAGTTTCAAGGTTATCAGAGCTTCCTAGATACCTTAATGCCACCTTGCAACCTTCCAAATGTAGTCAAACTTGTATCAGGGAGATTGAGATGGGAGTTTTTTCTGCATATTCCTAAAGGAGACCTTTCAAAATATAGCCATACAAATTTTCATCTTCGTCTAAGGATATTTGAAGGATCAAAGAGCACAAAATCCAATTTTCAAGGTCACTGCAGTTTCCTAGAATAAGAAAAATAGAAGGCTTGAAGGGCTTCCACATGGCAAACAATGATTGAACCATGTTGTACGGTCAAGATGAGCTCATATTCAAGGGTGGAGATGCACTAAAGCATAAAGCAAGGAGGATCCACGAGTTTTTTCACCGGATAAGCCTTTTTTTATGATCAAAGATCAATAATGCAGAGTTTGTTCAAAAATAGTAGCTTATCTTATCCAAATTGATGTTAGCACTGATCCAACGGTCCAGAACAACCCCATATCCAATGGTGGAGAATGAAGGTGCCTATTTTCCTCCCCTTTGCCCTAGATAGCATATAAAGAACTAATCCTAATCATCCATTTGATAAATCCAATGGTTGTAATCAAAAGAAGCTTATCTTAGGGTTGAGAGTTGATTTGTCTAGATCCAAGGGCCCAAATTCATTCAAAAAACTATATAAACCCCCTTCCAAACTCCTAGAGCATCATTGTTAGGCATCCATAGGGCCCTTGCTAGCACATGGTTTCCTTGAGACGATCACCCTCAGTTGAGCGTGTGAGGATCCAAGGTAGGCTAGTAAGAGCATAGTTCCTAGATTCAATTTTTAGACTTCCTCTCTAGAATAGGCTCATAAACCCAATTTCTCTTTCTTTGCTCACCCTCAGTGGAGCATGTGAGTGAGTTTAAGCTGGTTTTATGTGCCTTAGACTTCTTTAGAACCACATTATGATCTTAGAAAGACATAGGGTCAATGAAGTGGGACCTATCCTCTTATGTGTGACATTTGGTTGAACTGTCATGGTGAGAGGATCGTGCGGACCAACTTTGACCAGTAGAATGCTTAGCTTGACGTTTCAGAACATTCATGTATATGTTTCTCATAACAATATCTTCTAATTCATGTCTCATATCTCTTATCTCTTTGTCTCTTATATGTTTTTACATGTCACCTTCTATCTCTTTCTATGTGTGAGAAGGCTCCGCAGTATTGCGTTGAACCAGTGAGGATGATCCATTAAGATTGAGAGATTAATTTTCTATTCATTTTTTTACACCATGACCCATATGCATTCATACCACCCAGAAAAACCCATGCTTATGAATTGATTTTTGAAAGTATATAAGAAGCTCCATTCGTGGACCATTCTTCCTTTCAAAAGTTGATTCATGTGTGTGGTTTTCTTTTTGTTCTCATCATGCATACATCCACAAGAACCCATGCTTATGAATTGGTTTTCGAAAGTGTATAAGAAGCTCCATTCATAGACCATTCTTCCTTTCAAAAGTTGATTCATGTCTGTGGTTTTTTTTTGTTCTCATCATGCATACATCCATATGTTCCCCTTTCATAATTAAATCATGACATCTCTCCTACCTATACCCAACTTCATCTTCACCTTCACATTTTTATCACAAAGACCTTCCAACACTCACTAGCTTCATACACTCTGCGTGTGCCGCAATCGGATCCGATCCACCTGGATTGCGATCACCTCCACAACACAACAGCAGTATGGGCACCGAGGATCACGGAGGCAATATGGACGCAGATTGAGAGGCCCCAGGCCACCATGATCTCACGCTTGCTGCGCAGCAAGCCCTTCGTTCCACATGATATTATACGAGCTGAGCTTGGCACACCACCTATGCTAGTGGAGGCCCTCTTCCAGTTGGTGACCTTTATTCTGAGAGTCAAAGATCTCCCCACTAGCCGACTCACCAGGCTTGCATTTGAGAGCTCTAGACATTTGGCAGAGACAGGGCATGAGAGAGTATGGTATGTACAGACCTATTGATGGTTAGCAGACCATGGCATGAGCATTACCGATCTTCCCCCTTTTCAGTATGACCTCTCTTCCCCCCACATTACCCTCTCTCGTCCGGAGAGAAATAGGATTATCTGTCACGATCTACTACAGATACACGTCAGGGAGCAATGGATAGCACCACGGGAGCCTCTTCCCACAAAGAGGCAACACTACAGAGAGCACTTCCTGACTGTGACAGCAGATGGTTTCATTCAGAGACCACGATACATGGATACATACATGGCACCAGCTGAGAGAGCAACCATTGGGCAGCTCAGAGTATCATCACACCAGCTCGAGATTGAGGTTGGGCGAGCAACACATACCCCGAGGGACGAGAGATTATGCAGGATATACCGAGAGGAGGTGGAGGACGAGGAGCACTACACATGTAGAGGTCAGGCATATGAGGACATCAGAGACCGCTACCTACAGCTCTTTAAGGGGCCTAGAGAGATCATGGCTTTATTGGGGACAGAGGACCAGCGTCCTCTAGGTCATTTCCTAGTAGAGCTCAAGCACCATCGTGCATCACTTCTCCAGCAGCAGATGGAGATACACCTACCCTCCCCTCCCCCTCAGACTTATATTATAGATTTTTTCAGACCCACAGCCACTCGAGGATCCAGCTCCATACGGGGTGTCACATTACACAGAGCAGAGGAGCTTAGACGACAGCGTCGACGACCGAGTCCCCCACTTCGGAGAGCCCGTCCACACCAAAGAGAGATTCAGGCGATTCACGCATGCCATGACATGGAGATACGGAGACGTCAGTAGCCCACCCCTGTTAATTTAGACGTTCAGAGCATTTTGAGGATTGCCATGATGCCTTACCCACCGATGCATGATATCCTACACCCACTCGAGGCATTTAGAGGGTTGTGATACCATCGAGCCTCCTCTCCCTATGCATATCATATTTGTATCTCACCCATTGAGCATATAGAGTGCATACCCATAGCACCCCATATCCTTGATGCCAATTATTATCCACTCCTTTTATACCCGTTTTTTGTACTCCCACTTTATTTTTCTTTTGGGATCACAATGGAATGGATCATACTGATGTATATGTTTTGTCTCATCGGCCGATTTTGGCCTCTAATAGGCGTTAAAAAGTCTTTCTTTCTTCTCTCTCTCTCTCTCTCTCTCTCTCTCTCTCTCTCTCTCTCTCTCTCTCTCTCTCTCTCTCTCTCTCTCTCTCTCTCTCTCTCTCTCTCTCTCTCTCTCTCTCTCTCTCTCCCTCTGTCATATTGTATATGCACACCCTCTTGGGTGAGGTGGCATAATTGCCACATGGCATCATTGGAGACATTGTGTATATCTGGTAGAATAAGAAGACAAGAGTCTCACTTATCTCTTATGATGATGTGAGATAAGAGAAGAGACTAGTGGAGTGCATATCGGGCGTGGCTGGGAGGAAAAAAGAACGCATCTGTATGTGTGCTCGCGGACGTTGATCGAGTAGCAATAGAGCAACAAAAGAGGTTTGTAGTACTTATCTGTGTGTGTGCTCACGGACGTTGATCTAGTAGCAATAGAGCAACAAAAGAGGTTTGTAATACAAGTATCAGAGCTCATTAAGATCCTTGTTTGGGGAAATTACGCCGCTGCGGAGCACAGGATTCGAACCCTCCCCATCTCTTTGGTGGCCGTTCAGCCTATCCAAGGAAGCAACCACGAGTTTGTACTCTGGAAACATCGAAAATTAAAATAGAACCCATCATACGCTGCGAGCTCATGGGAGAAGATAGGTAGAGAGTAAGCTCTCTTCTATCCTTCATCTATAAGTCATGCAAGAAGAGGAAAAGAAGCACTCCTTGGCTGGACGAGTAAAGGTATGTTAAAATCTTGAAGTTTTTCTTTATAAATCCTCTTTTTCGTGAGAGGACATGAAAGAACATGAGGCTAGGAATATTTTGGGGAATCGGTATCTCCATTACGAATCGAGCATAAGGTTCTTGTAGGAAATAAGATTTCCAAGAAAATATAAATCAAAGAAAGTCAATGGATTATCTCAGAAACTCCTCTATGCCATTTTTAGCGCATAGAGAGTAATTAAATCTGAAAAAATCCCATTTTGGGAAAGAGAAATGAAATGGGAATTTCCATAGTTTGGGGGAAGAACCATGTATACATATAATATGGTGTATGGACTTCCATATACAATCACAAAATTCAAAAGATACCTCAGTATGATGGGAGTTTGAAGCTCCACAAGACCCCCTTCCATCACAGTTTGAGAAAAAATTTCAGCACCTCAATTTGAGAAATTCTCATTTTGGAAGAGGGAAAAAGAGGTGCAATAGCTACGGATGGATGGGAAAAAGTATATATACTGAGAGTATGGTGTATCGACTTCTTAGGCGAATCATTAGATTCATCAAAATGATAAGTTAAGGAGGAATTTTACTTCCTCAAAAACCCCCTTCCCACACTTTTTAGAAAAATTTCAAATGTTATTTTTTATCAAATTCCACTTCTGGGAGTAAGGAAAAAGACAATTTAAGAGGCTTCCCATGGATTATTGTATAAAATCCAAGAGAAATCCACATTTAGAGCGGATTAGAAGCTTGCTAAGAACTCCCATTTAAGTTTTTACATGAAAGTAAAAATCTTGATTTACGCCTCTTTTGGGGGGCGAATTAGCATGCACGAAGGGAGGATTTGGAAAGGTGAAAATAGGCCTACGCATCTTCATATACCACTCACTGAGATTATGGAGAGAATTTTAGCATTTTCTTGATGGAAGAATGCTTTTGGGCACCCCAAAAATCACATTTTCACACTTTTTCTAGCTCCTCCAACAGTCCACTAGTTTGGCATGCCCCGCTTGGAATGGCCATATCTTGGGCTAGAAAAATCCAAATTGGACATGCTATGGCTCGTTTCGAAGAGCACAAGGTCTACTTTCAGCTTATGAAAAGAAATTTTGGAAAATAAGTATTTTTGTAGGTCTGTACAGCTCTGCAAGGTCTGAACAGTTTTTGGCAACTACCTTCCGAGAGCCATATCTTTCAAACCGGGAATGCGATTTGAGTAATTTCACTTAGAGCTCTTTGCACATGCTATATATTTCAGTTTATGAACATTTGCAGGTCCTAAAGTGGTTTTCGCAGGTCTAAAGAAGGATTACTAATGCATTTTTTTTACTAATTTTGCATTATTAGTAATCGTTTGACCATGCTTTATGTTTTGGGGAGTGCTCCGATGTTTTCGGACACTTCAAAGTTTATGTTAGGACCTAAGGAGGAAGGTGCAGAGGTCTCAAAGTTCATCGAGAAGGATTAGATGCATGCAATTCCAAAATCAAAACTACTCAGGGACGTATGCTTTATGCTTCAGGTAGTTTACTTTATGTTATGGCATGTTTTGTATCTACATGCATGAGTTGGATTGTATACATCAAATGTTGATCATTGTTTAAATTCTTAAAGTATGGATCGACAGGCAAGAAGTACTTTTTGATTGTTTGCAGGAAAGAGGATTGCAGAAACTATATGGTTAGGCAACACAGAGAATGGTTGCCAACATTTGTTTTTATGTTTTTAGAGGTCATGAAATCCATATATGAGTTTATGGCGTGCATGCCATGGGCCTGTCAAGCCCTATGTTATTGGGTGGCCTATGTGCCACTCAGCTTATGGTTAATTTTTATTGGGATTCCATTTCCTGGGGAAATGCTGTCGAAATTTTTCTTACCGCATGGCATTATATACGCACTTGCCTTTAGGTAAGAATGTTATGGCATGGGGACATGCCTGTCTGCAAACATCAATAATCCCTAGGCATGCTTGTAAGCATGTATTTGATGGACTTAGGATCATCATAGTAGTATACATAACACAACTTCAGTGGTAACAGGATCCCTACATATAATCCTTATGGATTTAGACCATAGGATTGCTAAGGGAAGGAGCTACACCTTCACCATTAGTAATGTGCACAAGCAATCCTATAGGTTTTAGGAAGTTGCATATAGGTACGGGAGATATATTTATGATACTCTCCAAACAAGTGAAGATTTATTTATCTTCACAAGAGTCTCACAGTATGATTAGGAGACTATGGGATATTATCAGAAATACTCAAAGAGTGACTAGTTTCACTCATGCACATCACTTGAGCAAGTAGTGAAGTATTTCTGCTACACTACTAGGAAACCAATAAGATGGGATCACAGAGATGGGTTTCATGAGACAACATCGACGGGTGCATATGTGATTCGAGTGATGGTTGGGAAGGCCATAGGCATGGCACTAGCTCTATGACTCAGAGCAAAGATCCCTTAGTCAGGAATATTTGGGGTACCCAATACATACATATGTATATAGGGATCTATAGAAAGGTACCCAGACCTAGTCTTGGTACCTAGGAACAAGTTGGTTTGGAACACAAAGGGATATCCATTGTCACATATTCACTAGAACCAAACTAACTAGTTCGAGGACATGAGACTCATTTGAGTCCACTGACATCATTTTAGGATATGGGATTCATTAGAGTCCACTTATATATTCCATCACATATGTATGGAATATATATTCGGTTTAGTGTAGGTATGACAACGTGAATTGGAAGAAGTTTTCACTGGTATGGGACGGTGGAAATGACTTCCCTTTGAGCACTCTTCTTCTATGGCCAGGGAGAAAAGGACTCATCATTCACGGCATCATGTCTCAGTAGATCAAAGGAGAGCTCTTAGTAGACATCCCCTTAGGATTGGGAGTTATCCTTCATAGTTTGGGGAAGATTTATTCTTCCAATAGACAATGTGATAGATGATTTTATCATCATTGGTATCACATACTCATTATGAGTTTTTAGGAAGGATAGTTCCATGAGTTTCATGGGATCATATAGATCCATCCACAGAGGACGGTTGGCAGAGATAGCTTTTTAGTATGGATACACATGTGTTTATGGTATCATGTCATATCACTGCTGACCATTTTAGGTAGAGGGCTTTGACCCTTATTAGGAATTTATTTTCTCCACTCTTCACTAGATACACCTTCATTCATTAGGGGAGATCTGTTCTCCATCTTCATAGGAAATGTGTAATGAGGGATTATGCATTAGTTATGGAAGAGAGGACTAAATAAATTCATGAGTTTCTCTTTCAAGGAAAGGAGAAAGTGAGAATCAGTTCAGAGATCCATGAGAGATCTTACTTTAGTTCAGTGGTCTCACTTTAGCTCCTGTTCTTTGAGAGAGAAAGAAGGAAAGGAAAACATGATTTCTTCATAGGAGAAGAATTAATGAGACTAGGAGTTGAGTATGACTATTCTCTTTAGGGTTTCTAGGAGATAGGGATATATCTAACCTATTGGGGTACCAAGCTCTTAGTTGATGTTACATCATGAGTATGATGTGTAAACGTCAGTTAGGAGAATGGGTACTTAGGGATTATCTGAATCTCAAAGGGAATGCTTTCTGCATTCATACGGCAAACTACAGGGAAGAGAAATTTTAGAGTTTGCACTAGTACCAATAGATGCTCTTCCAATAGAACTTAGTCCAAAGGTTAAGAATGACAAACCACAGAATTATTGGCTGGTGAAATGTAGAGATTACATTTTACTACTAAGAAATTATGAGCTAGATGATCGATTTGCATTGTTCACAAGGTAGTTTAGATTAAACTATTACTTGTGATTACACTCAAGGTTAGGAAGACCTAGAGTGGTATGAGGGCAATCTATCATTTAGTATTAGATGGGTTTGGAATCACTTGTTACGGGACTTTGTTCTATATTTTAGAGGATTATATGGTTTATTATCTTCATTGTGATATGGTCAAGCCTATAAGCTTGGCACCTTACACTGGCTTTTTATTTTATTACTCCATAGAGGATACATCATATGGACTTAGGTCATTTTGGTGATGTTATATGATATGGGAGTGATAATTTGGAAGTCGAGTATATATGGGAGATAGTAGGCACCACTCAGACGGTTTCCCACCTTTGAGATGATCTCTTATGAGATCTCTTAAGGGGAAGGATACAGGGAAACAACACACACAGAGATGACCATGTACATAGAGTACATGGGGTTCAGGGGAGTCCGAGCACTTTCTTCTACCACAAAGGACATTTCATTTACATTTTGGAGGACGAAAATGCTTTCAAGGGGAAGGAAATGTCATATTGTATATGCACACCCTCTTGGGTGAGGTGGCATAATTGCCACATGGCATCATTGGAGACATTGTGTACATCTCGTAGAATAAGAAGACAAGAGTCTCACTTATCTCTTATGATGATGTGAGATAAGATAAGAGACTAGTGGAGTGCATATTGGGCGTGGCTGGGAGGAAAAAAGAACGCATCTGTGTGTGTGCTCGCGGACGTTGATCGAGTAGCAATAGAGCAACAAAAGAGGTTTGTAATACTTATCTGTGTATGTGCTCGCGGACGTTGATCGAGTAGCAATAGAGCAACAAAAGAGGTTTGTAATACTCTCTCTCCCTCTCTCTCTCTCTCCCTCTCTCTCTCTCTCCCTCTCTCTCTCTCTCCCTCCCTCTCTCTCTCTCTCTCTCTCTCTCTCTCTCACTCTCTCTCTTATACAAGAAAATTAGGGGAAGTGAGAGGAAGGTGGATATATGGTCAGAAAGTGCAATTCCAACAAAGATGGAGATGGTGGACGGGGATCAAGAGGGATAAATGGAGGCAATCGAAATGGAAATGAAGATGCAAATTATCACAAAATTAGAAAAAAGCTTGCAAAAAATAATTACCTACTTACCGACACTCCTCTACTCAACTCTCTTGCTATCACAAGCTAGCCCTCGAGTAGTGCTCTCTAACAATGGCACCAAACCTTTATTGATGTCACTCTTAAAACAATGATAAGCATCAACGCCAATGAAGATCCACTTAGTATTTGTAAATCCGTGGAGATGAGGGAGATATGAAGATTGTGAGAGAATGATGTGCGTAGATGTGAAGGGAGAAGCACGCAAGATGAACACACACATACACACAAGGAAGAGTAGTAGAGATGGAACAGTGGAGTATCTTCTATTCATCAACAAGATTACAAGCTTTCTACTCTCTCATACAAACCTTCTCCAAATTCAAGAACCTCATAAATGAGTTCTCTAGCTCCTTTTATAGTTTTTAGGTGAGATTTGACCGATTTCAGACATAGTGTTCAGTGTAGTTAAAAATTAGGTTCCAGTGCTAATTTAAGGGATCAAATGATATCCAAAAATTATGAAATTTGAAATGTAGCTTCTACTTAGGCTCCTCAAGCTCAAGTACTCCTTGAATTCTACAAAATGGAGCACTTATTTACAGACTGAAATTTTACACAATGTAGAAGTTACAAAAATCATTGTATTATGAAGAATTGAATATTTTGTCACATTTGGTTTGCAAGGCTCCTCTCATGTGCTCCCTCCTATTCTATAATTGCTCTGTTCACTGTGCGTCATTCTTCTTGCTTGGTCTTGACCACCAACAAGGAGTCCGGGAGGGAGCATTTGTGTGAGGATGTCCATACAAGAGAAAATGAAAATTTGGATGCCCGATTCATCCAACTAGGACGGATCCTCTTGCTTAGTTGTGTGAAGCATGCATAGATGTGCAATCTCACCTTGATAGACTGGCTTGTGAAACTGTTTTGGTGACATGGCTTTAGGTATGTGATTCGATGATGAGGCCCTTGCTTGAGACTCCTGCTTCCTCTTGGTTTTATGGTGATGTTTATGTTTTTGTTTTGGTGGTGGCTCATCCTTCGGGGGGTTGATCCTATGGCAAGCTACCACAAGGGACTGGCCAAAGATTCCACTACATTTTTCAAGATTCCACTAGGTCTCTCAAATCTTTAATTGAAATACTGACCGACCCATTTTTAAATGTGGAACTTAGAAAGTACCCAAGCTTTAAGAGCAGCTCCTATATTCCTAAAAATTGGGATGCAAGAATCAATGTCACAATAGGAGAGATATAGAGAAAGGGGGAAAGGGGCGGGGAGAGAGAGAGAGAGAGAGAGAGAGAGAGAGAGAGAGAGAGAGAGAGAGATGATATGAATGTCTCATCAAGGCCATAATGATCTATGAGACCAGAAAGTTAGGAAATGGTGAATTAGATATCATGTCTGTATGCTGGAAAATAGTAGAAAATGAAATATTAAATCCTGGTACTGTAGTCGATGTCGGGTTACACCTTTACATGGGACAATGCAGTGAATCTCATTTGGGGGGGAGAGAGAGAGAGAGAGAGAGAGAGAGAGAGAGGGAATATGACCTACTACCGTCTTTAGAAGTCAAAAATAATCTGTGAGAACAAAAGCAGTATAGTGGATTTTACACGCTATCTGGGTAGGACAAAAGATGCTGCTAATACGTGAAAGTTGCAAGAAGTTTATAAAAACTGTGGTCAACTTGCACTACAAGAAAACCACTAGACATCGAATGAAAGACTATTGAGAATGTGGACATGAGGGGAAGGGTTGGCATAAGACAGTGACAAATCTCCTTGATATCCGTCATATAAATAGCCTGACAATGCATCTCGCATGTGAAACCTATTATAGCTATTTTGATCCAGCTCTGCAGCTGCATGTGGAAATCGCTTTGTTAAAGATAAACTCAAAAGCAGGAGTTTCAGCTTTCAGGACTCTCTCTCTCTCTCTCTCTCTCTCTCTCTCTCTCTCTCTCTCTCTCTCTCTCTCTCTCTCTCTCTCTCTCTCTCTCTCTCTCTCTCTCTCTCTCTCTCTCTCTCTCTCTCTCTCTACTATTGACCACATCTTCACTCTTCGATGCCTGATAGACCAGGCAAGGGTGAGGAAGAGGAGATTATATTGTTGCTTTGTGGACTTCCGCAAAGCATTTGACACTGTTCCCAGGGACCGACTCTTCAGACGACTACTTGATATCGGAGCTCCGGAGGAGATGATATGGGGGATCTACACCTTATACGAGAGAGTATCTGGTAGAGTCAGATGCCCAGGGGGCTTATCTGATACACTTGCTAGCACTATCGGGGTGAAGCAAGAATGCCCTCTTTCACCCACCCTCTTTGGTCTCTACATTGATGAGATAGTGGACTTCATACAGCAGCAAGGGGGGGATGGCATTGAGGTACGGGGATCCACTGTCCATATTCTTTTATACGCTGATGATATTGTATTGGTTTCAGAGTCTGCAGAAGGTCTACAGCATCATCTACATGGCCTAGATGACTTTTGCAGACAGAGAGGGTTATCTGTGAACCTTGGTAAAACCAAGGTCATGATCTTTCATACATCTGCACAGGTACGGAGACATAGTTTGTTCACAGCAGCAGGTGGACCGATCGAGGTGGTCGGATCATATGTTTACTTGGGAGTGACATTTACAGCAGCATCAGGGGTCTTCTCTATGTCTCAGGCAGCTCGGGACCGCATCACACGTGGGTACGCAGCACTAGCTTTGATGGAGAGAGTGCCACCAGGCATATTTTCGGGAGCCCCGCACAAAGGGGTGGCTCTTTGACACTTTGGTTACACCAGCGCTCATGTATGGGGCAGCCATATGGGGGCCGGGATTAGCGACATCAGTATGGACAGCATTAGAGAGGCCACAGATCCTCATGATTGCCAGACTTATCCGCAGCAAGCCTTCGGTACCACATGATATCATTAGAGCAGAGCTCGCTCCACCACCGATGCTAGTTGAGGCGCTGTTCCAAACAGTATGCCTATTACACAGACTTTGGAGCATGGACAGAGAGCGCATTGCTTATCGTGCTTTCCAGGCATCACGTGATATGGCATTAGCAGGCGACACCTCCTCATGGTATGCACAGACACGAGACTGGCTGGCCCACCATGGCTTTGACATAGACAGGCTACCACCACTACAGTACGACTCACATGCACCCACCTACTCGCTCTCTCATCAAGAGAGGAATAGGGTCATTCGTCAAGAGATATGGCATACATACATACAGAGGACGTGAGTGAGCCCTAGGGATACATTGCCACCGAAAATGCTCTATTACCGCGAGCATTTTCTACACATATCGGACGCGGGCTTCATCGAGATCCCGAGATACATGCAGACATACCTTCCCCACAATCTCCGAGTAGTCATTGGGCAGCTCCGGGTCTCATCACATCAGCTCGAGATTGAGAGGGGTCGGTCCAGGGGAGTCCCCCGTGAGGAGAGGTGGTGCCCAGTATGCCAGACAGAGGTAGAGAGTGAGGAGCATTTTGTTATCAGATGCCGAGCATACTTAGACCTACGCGCACAGTTCCAGCTAGAGGAGTCACTCCAATTGTGCATGACTATGGGAGACCAGCCACGCTTGGGACGCTTCCTCAGAGCAGCATACGAGAGGCGAGAGCGGTCACTACAGCCCACACATCAGCCACGGGTGAGTACCCAGCAGACCATTACCCAGTTCTTTCAGCGAGAAGAACTACATCAGGGAGGTCCTTCTATAGGGCTCACGCTCCACCAGGCAGCAGCACAGAGCGCACGACGACGACCACGCATGGTAGGATATCGTCGACCACGACTATGTCAGGAGGATATCTCACGCATCAGGACAGCCTACGACCACATGATGGAGCATAGGCGTACCACCACCCCATGGGTTGTCTTCCTTCAGGAGGTACTCAGACCACCACCGATGTACCACATACTACACCCACCTCCCCCATCACCAGTAGCTAGGGTGTTTTGCTCACTCATATTATGGATCCCCCTGTATTAGGTGGCCACTATCTGCTCAGTCAGAGCCACGTCTCCCAAGCCTTTTACCAGCCCTAGATAGCTTTGTGTTTATTTCATTTCATTTCATTTTCTACACATGGTTACTACATTTGTACATGGCTTTTGTCTCATAGGCCAAGTTTGGCCTCCAGAAGACGTTAATATGACTTTCTTTCTTTCTTTTCTTTCCCTCCCTCCCTCCCTCCCTCCCTCCCTCTCTCTCTCTCTCTCTCTCTCTCTCTCTCTCTCTCTCTCTCTCTCTCTCTCTCTCTCTCTCTCTCTCTCTCTCTCTCTCTCTCTCTCTCTCTCTCTCTCTCTCTCTCTCTCTCTCTCTCTCTCTCTCTCTCTCTCTCTCTCTCTCTCTCTCTCTCTCTCTCCCCCTCCCCCCTACCCACGGACAGCCCGGCTAAGATGATGTCCGATCCCAGTGCAGTCATTTGGGCAGCTCTGACTCTGCCTCCACCTATGTACCATATACTACATCCACATATGAGCACTAATGGGGGGTATTGTGCCACTTCGATGCATTCTCATACTTGTATCACCCTCTTGAATGTAGGCTACCATAGAGATAGGCTATAGCACTCCATATACCCCCCTCATAGACTCTCCGCATGCACATTTATGGAGACCCTGATTTTCTTTTTACCTAGTTTTGCATCAGTTTTAACTTTCAGCATGCTTTGTCTTTCTGTTTGATCGGAGACACAAACTATGTACATTGATTCTATCGCATAGGTCAAGTTCAGCCTTGTAATAAACATTAAAACTCTCTCTCTCTCTCTCTCTCTCTCTCTCTCTCTCTCTCTCTCTCTCTCTCTCTCTCTCTCTCTCTCTCTCTCTCCCCCTCCCCCTCCCCCTCCCCCTCCCCCTCCCCCCTCCCCCTCCCCCTCCCCCTCCCCCTCCCCCTCCCCCTCCCCCTCCCCCTCCCCCTCCCCCTCCCCCTCCCCCTCCCCCTCCCCCTCCCTCCCCCCCTCCCTCCCTCCCTCCCTCCCTCCCTCCCTCCCTCCCTCCCTCCCTCCCTCCCTCCCTCTCTCTCTCTCTCTCTCTCTCTCTCTCTCTCTCTCTCTCTCTCTCTCTCTCTCTCTCTCTCTCTCTCTCCCTCCCTCGCTCCCTCCCTCGCTCGCTCCCTCCCTCCCTCTCTCTCTCTCTCTCTCTCTCTCTCTCTCTCTCTCTCTCTCTCTCTCTCTCTCTCTCTCTCTCTCTCTCTCTCTCTCTCTCTCTCTCTCTCTCTCTCTCTCTCTCTCTCTCTCTCTCTCTCTCTCTCTCTCTCTCTCTCTCTCTCTCTCTCTCTCTCTCTCTGTGTGTGTGTGTGTCGATTCATCTATCCATCTATCTATCTATCCCTCGATCTTTCCATCTATCTATCTTTCTATCTATCTATCTATCTTTCTATCTATCCATCTATCTGTCTATCCATCCATCCATCCATGCATGCATCTATCGATCTACTTACCAATCTATGTATCTATCGATCTATTGATCTATCTATCAATCTATCTATTGATCTATCTATTGATCTATCTATCTATCGATCTATTGATCTATCTATCTATCTATCTATCTATCGATCTATCTACGGATCTATCCATCGATCTATCTGTCCATCCATCCATCGATCTATCCATCCATCCATCATACCAGCACAAAAAAGTTTAGGACAACATATGACTGAATAAGAGAGAAGGAAAAACAAAAATAGAAACAAAGAGATCCAACATCAACTCTCTCGCTCCATGCAGAAATCCACCTATTTCTGAAGATTCTGGAAAAATAGGATATCTGAAATGATAAGATGATATCAACAAAAACTCAAACACTTAGTTTGACATGAAGCACGAAAATTCAATGTGGAGATAAAATGTTCTCATTGAATATGACATGGAATTAATTGTGACATAATTACAAGGGTTCCCAAAAACCTAAACTGCAAGTTCTCAATGTAAAATCTCTTGACATAAACAGAGGAATCACAATGGATAATGTACACCCTGGTGAAGCATATGTTACAGAAAAGCGAGCTAAACATTTACCAACACAAACAAAGATGACTATTTGATTATTGAAGAGATCTTGGAGAGCATCTAAATCTTTTACAGCACAGTTTTCGCACATGAAGATAATGAGCTGAACCAGTAACAAATGCTTAATAATTGCCAAACAATTGGTGTCCAGGATTAGAGATGCATCTACAATTACAAATCTTCACCTCATCCAAACCTGCAGGAACTTGGGCGTGTATGTGCTCTTCATATACAATGTCCAGACCCATGGACCGTTCAACATGAACTGAAGGTCTAAAACTGAATCCAAGATCATATTGCAGAACTCCACTGCTCCATTTGATACATATATTGCCCAAAGCTCTTAAGAATCACTTGCATGCTGTCAAGACAAGATCACTTGGCAGAGGTTTTACAGTGATCCACTGGTTTAGATTTCATGATGCCTTGAAGCTATATACTAATCTCTGTAAAGCTGTGCCTTCAACTGAGGCCTGTTCCCCCTGCATACTTGACGAAAGGATGCATTAACAACTGAGCAGCTGTGGGTCGCTTCAAAGCATCAACTTCTAGGCACTGCTTGATAAAATCCTTGGCCTCTTCAGAGAGAGAATCAGGTATTGGGGGTAGTTCTCCATGCCCAACCTTCCATAATACCTTTGTCTGCAGGATATGAAAAACTTGACAATCTTTACGATCAATGTATTCATTCATAAGTTCCTTATCAAAGGCATTATCTACACTTTTCATAAGGGAAATGGCATACCCATTCTAATCCACTAAAAGGGAGCTGCCTTGTAGCCATTTCAAGCACTGTGCAACCAACACCCCAGATGTCAGCGGGAAGACCATACGTCTTTGTTGGATCAATCACCTGAAAGCAATGCATATCAGCAGGGCCCTTTATAAATTAGCAAGCTTTCTACAAAGGCATGAAGTCATGGGTTCGCAAAATCATATTCCCTAGATGCATAATTTATCTCACTATCTAATGGACAGAATGTAAAATTACACACTCTCACACGTGTGTTCTTTCTTCATCAATCGCGGTCCCCCAAATTAAAGAAAAACACAAAACAGTGGAATGTTCTCATCTTATACCCAAGATAAGGTTCAGAACAATAATTCATTTTTATACTTGTCTTTTTATGTGTCATTTTAAATTGACCTCTAACCAAGATAGGAATGAGGTGTTCATTAGGTTATTTATTTGGTTTTTGATGGGTCATGTAACCTGGCATGCTGCACTGACTTTTCAGCAATTACTCAGAATATCTGTAGGTTTTATACAGGAATAACAACTGTTTAAACTAGGACAATGATGAAAAGCATGCAATAGATTTTACTTTTCAGTGGACATAGGCCCAATCCTTACAACAAGGATAATTGTAAATAGCAACGTTCATCAATGTTAAGCAACAGAAAGTTCTAAAACCATCATGACTTTCAAAATGTTATTCGAATGGATCAAAATCAATACTGATTGTTTATAGAGTTTTGGAAAAGATCCCCACATAGAGTATGATTTTGCACCATTAGCAGTGAGAAGTGTTGTTAAGAATGTTGACTGACCTCTGGTGCCATCCAGTATGCACTTCCCTTGCATGATTGTAGTTCATCTAATTGTGATATCTGCAAGCAAATAGATGTTATTAGTAAAAAGTACTTTTAAGGTGTGCAGTATAATCTTCATACTTCAAAATAGAAATTGAAATACATGCCTGCCTTGCCAATCCAAAGTCTGCAAGCTTGATCTTTCCATTGGTATCCACCAAAATATTAGCACATTTGATATCTCTGTTCAATATGATGAATTATAATTAGAGGTTAGAGCACATATTATTAATAATAGAAAAATGTAGAACCAATCTTTGACATGTTTAATAAGCTTGAAGGGATGACAGACCTGTGTAGTACTTTCCGCTCATGAAGATATTTCAGACCACACAATATTTGGCGTGTGTATGATCGTATTTGAGAATCAAATAATTTGTGCTTTTGGTAAAGTGAGGAAAGTGAACCTTTCGTGACCAGTTCAAGAAATATATACAACTTGTCAGGTTCCTGAGAAAATGCAAGATAAAGTAGTTTTAAAATAAGGACTTAAAAAGCAATCGAAAAAGCTTTAATTTTTCTCTTCTTTCTTTCAACAACAGCTTAAAAACAGCAAAGATAGTAAAGGTCTTCTCAAAGTAAATATATAGTTTCAAGGTAAACTGAACATCTTTAAAAAAAAAAAAAAGAACTAAAATGAACATAATATCTGAATTCACGAATTGCAAACGTTTTGAATTTGCCTGAACCTAGTTGTGAATAACCCTCACTCTAAATAGAACATCAAATGACAGAGAGGCTAGGAAAGAGGCTGGGGCAGAAAATGTAAGGCACTTTTGAACTTACAAAATAGTACAAATATTCCAAACATCAAAAGCCTATGAGGAAGGATAAAGAAACAAGACGAGGAAAAACGGCCCAGATAAACGAGCATAAATCACTGATTTAATCACACCATCCACAAGTTAGGTCCACAAATCACTGATTTAATCACACCATCCACAGGTTAGGTCGAGCACAAATACTATGCCTGAAAGCCAGTAAATTCTTTGCCAATCCTCTACAAAAATCTATTCTTTTTCTGTTTGGCAACTATGTTTTGCCAATAGCCTTATATGATTGATTCTCAATGGAACTTTTGGAATATATTTTAGAATGAAAGAATTACATTCAAAATCATTCAAAAACATCAGCAGTGAATTATGGTCTGACAGCAAACTAGTGCCACCTACACAAGCTTTAGAGGAGTTGTGCAAGGATACAGTGGTACAATTCTTTCATTGTCAACTGTCAGAAAAGCAACCTTCCACAAGAGGGTTGCACATATTTTCAAAAAAATTTCAGATTCCCACAGAGTCAAGTATGGTCAAATAAAGGTCGAAATTTGGTCAAAAAGGTCAATTTTTGCAGGAAATTTTTATTTCAGATTTGAATACAACTATTCAAAAGCTTTCTATTGATATATTACACATCCAATTTGAAGCATATTGGGGGGTCCAAAAGCCAAACCCTTATGGGCAGATTCGTAATCAAAAACAGATTTTATATGAAAAGCACCACAAAAATAAGATGTTTTTATTTTTCGGTGATTATCACATCAAAAGCAGATTTAAACAAATTAAAAAACATTAAAAAGACACATTCAAAAAAGCCAGCCGGATTTCCACCATGAAATATGGAAGTTCAATTTTCAACTTTTTTGAGCTAGACAAAGCAAGGTTATCAACTCTTATAAATAGAGATTCACTTTGGTCAGTCAAACCATCTATTCTAGGTGTTCTAAGCCTTGAGCTTGGCAGAGGAGGTCTTCTTCAACCTTAGAGAAGAGGAGAGCTAGGGTTTCTTCATCTTCAACAAGCACGGCAGCAGCTAGGGTTGGTGTTCTTCATTCACCATAGTGAAGGGCAACAGCTTGGAGCTTATCAATACTTGAAGAAGATCATCTTTACCTGATGAAGATTGTGAAGTAATGAAGATAAGCAACAGCATGTGCATTTATATGCATATTTTATGAATCTTTGTAACATTCATGTACTTCATCTTTTGGAGCATGTGGAATAGTGTGCATAGTGCCTGTTGAGAATAGTGCATATTATAGAAAGATAATAGCAATATGGCAGACACAAGTCAAGCTCAGTTCGATAAGTGGAAGCAAGTCCACAAAACAAGAGTGTCAGAAGTGGGAGCAGTGCCAAAAGCTTGCTAGATACAAACCAAAGGAAGTTAGCTCTAGGAAGGATCGTGTCAGTCCTTTTCTATTGCACAAGCAATCACACATTTTTGGAGATGTTCTTAACACGTCATATTGAGGTATCATATCAGATTTTTGAAGATTCATGCATCATAGTAAAGGGCAACAGCTTGGAGCTTATCAATACTTGGAGGAGATCAGCTTCACCTGATGGAGATTGTGAAGTTATGAAGATATGTAGCACCATGTGCATTTATATGCATATTTTATGATTCTTTGTAATATTCATGTACTTCATCTTTTGGAATATATGGCATATATATGGAGCTTTGCTCTTTTATCTCTCTATGACTTAGTCTATTCTTTCACATGTCTCTATTTCATTTTTGTCTCTATATTGATTGTGGACCTTAAAAACCAACATCAACCATACTGAAATCTCCACACATTTTAATATGTGCATCCTTTAAAGGTTGTATATGATGTCTACTGCAGTGATCAATGCCATTTAAAATATTCTGCCAAGTTTGAGCCCTTTCGAATCCAGAGCATAAACATTTGTGCAAAAATATTTATAATGATCTTGTCTCCGGTGAAGAAAACTGAATCCTCCATAGGGATCATTGTAAATAACAGTTTCCAAATATGAGAAGAAAGCCTGAATAACCATCTTTTTTACCACTGTGGACTAATTGAAAGTCCTAAATATAAGCGAGCCAGCACGATCATTCTTTCTATGCTCTTGTATGTAGAATGCAATTCCAAAAACGAGTTCTAATTGTTGATATATTTAGGTAGTGATATGTGTGAACACACTAGGACCGTCGGTCCTTGTTCACCGCATCACTTCCAAGGGGGATTTGTTGATATATTTAGGTAGTGATGTGTGTGAACACACTAGGACCGCTGGGGCACTTGTTTTCCTCTTTAGGAGGTATTTTTCCCCCCCTTGTATATACGCCTATTGCCCTAATGGGCTACTTATCTTTGTACATTCTCTAGTAATACATTCACTATTGTGTGTTGTGCTCCAAGCTTCTTCTTTTTCCTTGTGATGTTCGCGTGCTTCCGCAGACGTCTAACTCCAACACTAATATCCAACTTGTGCATATCATTAGCACTATGCACAAATACAATGAGAAATTGTAATTTTACAATTGGAAGCATCTCCCCCAAATTGATATCCATTCTTGAACAAAGCCTTCCTTGAGATGTCTAACCTTATGACTACAACTATAGTTGCATCCCAATGCATTGCGATGCATTCGCAACAATTGTAACATGTTGCGATTTTAATTAAAACAAAAGGGCCCCGCGTGGGCCGTGTTCAGCCTCCAAGGGGCCCTTATTTCATTTCACTTAGCTTTTCATGTTGCAATCTCTACCAGAGAGTCATGCAGCCCTCCTCAAGCCCCTCCTTGCTCCCCCTTGCTCCGTCCTTGTGCATCCCAGGCCCCACCAGTGACAGTCCATTGCTGAGTCGCTCCGAGTCTCGAGAGACGACTCCCATATCTTGCCTAAAGCAAAACAGAGTTGTTGGAAGTATGTGATATCTTTAGGGAAGTTTAGGAGTGGAAGATCACAGAAAATGGACATGTAATCGATGGGTTTACAAAGGAGGTGGTAGGGCTTATCGAATTAAAGCCCACTTATCAAGATATATAGGCCTAGGCATTGCCTCAAAGATACATATAAAGAGGCAATGTCATAAGATATCAAAGATGAATTGCTTGAGTGGGTTTTTCAAAGAGATGCAAAAAGTAACCACAATCACACCTCACTTCTACATCAGCATCTATGGCATCATGTAGGACTCGTGATGATTCTCGTGCATGTGGTATGGGATCCACAGATTCAGAGATCTCATCAAGTAGTGGTCATGTAGAGACTATCCATTTGGATGATGAGGTTGAACTTCCGAAAAAGGCTCCTCATGGATCTCTCCATGCTACACCCATACGTCCCAACCTTCAGAAATAAAGAGAGTTTCATGTCAAGCAAAGTAATTGTATGTGCAATGTGCACTGTGTATTTGTATGTGTATTTGTGCATTGTGTAACATATTACATCATACATGTATGTGTGTATGTATGTGTATGTGTATGTGTATGTGTATGTGTATGAGCAATGTGCATTATGTACGTGCCTATGTATATGATAATAATAAATATGTATGTAGTACGTCTATGTTGCATCACTTCATTGTGCATGTGACATGTGTATGTGTCATGTGACATGTGTATGTGCATTGCAACTTGTCACTTGTGTATCTAAATGTGTATATACTATATGTGTACATGTATGTGTATGTGTTTGTGTATGTATATGTGTAACTTTGTATGTGTATGTGTATGTGTATGTGTATGCGTATGCGTATGTGTATGTGTGTGTATATGTGTATGTGTATGTGTGTGTGTATGTGTATGTGTATGTGCATACTTGTAATCTGACGCGTCGGGTACCTCTTTGCTGATGTAAGCAAAAACGTAGGTAACCCTAGCGTCAGTAACGGGTTCCTTACGGGATCGTTGCAGGGATTCAATTTGGGGCTTTTTTTCCCATTTTCGCTACCAGAACTGGTCATTTCGCGTACGTGCAGAGCTTCAGTCTTCAGTCTACTGTCGGCCCCGACCAACTATGTACACTGTACATCTGCTCTAATGTTGCAGCACTCCATGCCCCACTAGCCTCAAGAGATCAAAGTCTGCCCGGTGTCGTCCGCTCTCTGTCCTCAAGAGATAGCACGCCCGATTTCTCTTCTATTCGGCTTCGATTCAGGCTCCAGCTTAAGACACAGCTTCATAAGGTAATGTAGTCGAATTATCAATTTTACCATAATTATCAGCTTAAAACAGAGCTTCAAAAGGTAATGTGAACTTCATATATTACATAGTCGAATTTTCTGTCATAATTTTCTTCCCATGCTGTTGTAGACTGCACTTTACATATCTGTAGACTGAGTAGCTACAGCCTATATCCTATGACAAAGAGGTGTCCAGAGCAGCAAGTAGATAGATGAATGTTACAGCCTGTAGGTATCAATAAATTATAATCATATATACTGTCATGCAGCCTCATGCCCATACAAATTTATCATTTCTATATACTGCAAGTCTGCACTTATCTTTTACAGTTATGAGAAAAAATTCAGAAATTGAAAGCACTATATTTGAGGTCTAAAAAATCAAAATGTTAAGTGTTAATTGGAATGTTTTTTGGATGTTTTTAGATGCCTTGCAAGGCAGGAGTTGAATGGGATTTTGTGGACAAGCTGAAGGCCTTACCAAAAGGCAATTGGATAGTTAAGTGTAAATTTTGTGCCCACGCTTGGAGGACCAAATCGCATAAGGGCACATATTCTTGCCCTAAAGGGATATGGTGTGGGAAAATGTGACAAGGTACCTTAGCATGTTCAAGATTCATGCAGGAAAATACATGCAAGGGTACCAAACCATTCTCTTGAAGAATCCCATGTAATTGGAAATGTGGAAAGTGTTGGAGAACCATCTCCATGTGATGAGATGGGGATTGGGCTTGGAGAGTCTTCCAGTGCTTATGTATCAAAAAGATCAAGAACTACATGACCATTGGACAAGGCTTTTGATAGCCAACTCAAGGATGATGCATACAAAGCAGTTCGTCGTTTTTTCTTTGCTGAAGATATTCCATTTTGGAAGGTAAGAAGCCCTTACTTTTTGCAGATGCTTCATGCGGTTGGGAGAGTAGGGACTTCTTTCAAAGCTCCCTCATACCAGAGATTAAGAGGAGTTGAGTTGCATAAGGAAGTTAGATGTATTGAGGAGGATCTCCTCGAGATAAGGAAAAGTGGAAAATATTTGGATGCAGTATTGTTTGTGATGGTTGGTCGGACACCAGAAATAGACCAATCATCAATGTGATGGTATCATGCATCTATGGAAGTGTCTTTCTAAAATCTGTGGATACCTCATGTGAGGTAAAATCAAGAGAGTTTATTTTTGAGATATTGAAAGATGCTATCTTGGATGTAGGTCCAAAAAATGTAGTGCAAATATGTATGGACAATGCTGCCAATTGTGTCAGAGCAGGATACTTGGTGGAGAAGCATGTTGGAATTTGGGGCCCCAGGATCTTCCAATACTAAAAACCTTTGAGCATACACACTTAATTAAACAAGATGATAAGAGAGATAGAAAGATTTAAGAGATCTTGAGACAAGAGTAAGTAACTTAAGCAAAGTGCTTACTCACTAAATATATATGGCCGAATTACAACATAGGAGTACTACTCAACCATATAATTGTGCACTCACTAGATGGAAGAATAGCCAAGAAGATGATGATGTACAAAATTCAGATTATGCAGTTATAATCTGAGTGTGTGTGAAGTAACTGAGCAACGAAGTGAACCTAACCTCTCAAGAAAGTGCAACAAATCTGAAAATCAACAAACCCTAATTCTGAAATTAGGATTCAAAAACCCTAAAAACAGAAAATAAGGTTAACTTACAAAAGATAGCTGCCACCACCTTGTAGAAGACTCCTTGCTCCAAGAGAGTAGCCTCTCCTTCACTTTCCTTCACCTCCAAAGCTTCAGAACTCCAAAAATTGACACAAGTAAGCATCAACTCTAGCTTGAATTATGTCAAAAGTGTGCCAAGGTGCTCCTTATATAGGTTTTAGCTTGCCAAATAAAGTATGCGCAAAACTTTTAGTGAAAAGCTGATTTTTTACCTCCAAATAAGAGATCGTTAATTTTTAACGACTATTTTTGCTTTTTCTCATAAAAAATTGAGATCGCCAAATTTGATGTAGTTTTTTACTTGATCCTTGCATGATGCACTGGATTCTTTGCTATAGTTATTGCACTCTGGCTATCTGAAAATATCTGAATGGCTTCATGTACTCTTACATCTAGATAACTGAAAATCTTCTGCAACCATACTGACTCTAAAGTAGTTGTAAATGTTGCACGATATTCAGCTTCACATGCAAGGTAGTCCGGTGTGTTCGGTGCGTTCAGTTCAGTGCGTGTAAGGTGCGAGGACCGAATGGTATCCGAAAGTAAGGTGCGTTGTTACACACACACACACACACATATATATATATATATATATATATATATATATATATATATATATATATATATATATATATATATATATATATATATATATATATATATATATATATATATATATGTGTGTGTGTGTGTTTTATGAGTGGTATATGTACTAGAACTAGATGCAAAACCATTCACCAACTCATTATGAGTGATATGTCTAGTCCATAGTGGTGAAATCCCACAAGGCATGATCACAAATTGCAATTACATCCCACAAAAATGAAATCGATCCTTGGCTTGTAACTCTCCTCTCCTTCTCTCTCCCCTCTTTCTCTCTCTTGGAATCTTTTGGGCTAGTGTGTATAGGACTCTGAGCTTGCAAATGTGGGCAGCACGTTGTGACCTATTGGAAATGGAACCAAGGCTCAAGAGTCAAGACTCGAGCTATGGCGATATCAGTTGAAGGTAAGAACCTCATAGAAGGATGGAACTCTTAGGCAACGATGGGTTAGAGGCTCTAATCTCAGAGTATATGAGGGTTTAGCTTGAGGGCACCAAATATGAGAAAATTGAATGACAAAAAGAATTCGACTATGTAACGAAGAACCGGAACGCACCGAATGGGAAGAACCTAAAAAATATAAAATTTGACGAACCGAATCTACTATGTTCACATGATGAAGTTTCAATGGTGGGTTATCTTTTCGAAAGCCATGAGATAAGACAATCTCCAAGATAAAAACAAAATCCACTAGTACTTCTTCTTGTGTCTCTATCACCTGCCCAATCAGAATCTGAAAATCCCTTTAGTAACAAATGTGTAGATTTTGAAAATACCATAGCATAATTTGAAGTTCCCTTCAAATATCTGAAGATCCGCTTTACTTCTTTCCAATGTAACGTTGTCGGATTCCGCATGAACCTTGATACTTGAGAAACTGCAAGTTGTATATCAGGACGTGTATTACATCTGCTTGACAATATAAAGTAGTATCAAATGACTCTGCATGTGCTACTATTTGTAAAAGCGTTCTGATCCATAGGTGTTTGCATAGGTTTAGAATCAGTCATCTGAAACCTTTCTAATAGTTTCTCAATGTACTTTTGTTGTGTCATATAGATACACTCATCTTTAAACAGAAACTGAATCACAAGATAATAATGCAAGATTCCCAAATCATTTACATCGAATGTTTTCTTCAACTGTTCTTTGAATATCTGCAAATCTTCATCTCTGGGACCTGTGATTATAATATCATCCACATAAATGATTGCTATAATCATCATACCTGTTTCAGCTTTGACATAAAGAGTTGGAGCCGGATCTGAGTTATGGAAACCAATGGATAAAAGATATGTGTGTATCTTCATACCATGCTCTAGGTGCCTGTTTTAATCCATACAAAGCTTTTATAAGCTTACATACCAAATGTTCTATACCTGATTCTTCAAAACCTTCTGGCTTCTGAATATATACATCTTCATGTAAATCACCATTTAGAAAAGAAGTCTTTATGTCAAGTTGATATATATGCCAACCAAAATGTGCGGCTAAAGCAAGTATTGACCTAATAACTATCATCCTAGACATAGGAGCGAATGTCTCATCATAATCAATACCTTTTTGTTGTGCATATCCTTTAACAACTAATCCGGCTTTGTACCTGTCAATAGTACCATCTGCTTTCCGTTTGATTTCGAAGATCCACTTTACACCTACTAGGAATTTCTGGAACTATAGTACTGTCTTCCATTTCTGGGACTAAAGTCTCATGTGGAACTGACTCTGTAGAAGGTTGTGAAATTCCTCTTTCTTCAATTCTTTCTTCAATCCTAGGAATTGTAACTCCCTCCTGATATGGCTGAACATGTATATCCAAATTTCTTCTAAAAAATCCATAGTCATTTTCACTAATGAACTCTGGAATTTCTGCTTCTCTATCATAAATCTTATTTTCAGCAATATATGCATTGCGTGAAAGAATAACTTCACCTGTCTCTAGAACATAAAACCTGTATCCTTTGCTCTCAACAGGATATCCAATAAAAACAACTTTCTTTGCCTTTACATCTAGTTTGCCTCAATTCTTTTTCTCAACATGTACATGAGAAAGTGATCCAAATACTCTAAAGTAACTCACATTAGGTTTTTAACCATAATATGCTTCATAAGGTGTGATTACCTTTAAGGCTTTTGTAGAAGACCTCTTTAAAATGTGATTAATTGTATGTACTGCATCAAACCAAAATTTTGGTGAAAGCTTCTTGGACTCCATCATGCTCCACATCATCTCGACAAGTACTCTATTCTTTCTTTCTGCAATACCATTTTGCTGAGGAGTATAAGCAATAGTAAGGTATCGAGTAATACCTTTCTCTTCAAGAAATGTCTGGAATTCATTTGACAAGTATTCTCCACCTCTATCACTTCTGAGAATCTGGATAGTTACCTGACGTTTTCAACCATAGCTACAAATTTCTTGAACATAGGAAAGACTTCTGACTTCAACTTAAGACCATAGATCCATGAGTATCTCGTAAAATCATCAACAAATAGAACAAAATACCTAAAACCTTGGATAGAGTCTGCTCTCATAGGTCCATTCACATATGAATGAATAATCTGCAATTTCATGGTAGTTGTAATATGACCAAGTTTCTTGAAAGGTAGTTTATGCATCTTATCTTCAAGACAACCTTCACATATATCTGAATCATCTGGTAGCTCTAATGAGGGTAAACTCTCAACCATACCTCTGTCTTTGATACTCTTGAGAGCTCCAAAACTAATATGTCCAAATCTTTCATGCCATAACTTCATATCATCCACCGGTGACGAAGATTTGAAAGCATATGCTTGACTCATTTTTCACAAAATAAAAATCCTTGCTTTGTGCTCACTTTGCAAAATACACTTCTCTTCTTTGTGTGACAAGATCTTACAAAGATCTCTCTCAAATACAACTTTGTAGCCATCACCTAAAAATGTAGATATAGATAGAAGGTTCTTCTTCATGTCAGGCACATATAAAATCTGAAATCTGAAAAGTACCACCTTCTCTTGAGTTTAGATTTTCTGTACCTATTCCCACAACATCCAAATCATTGCCATCTGCAATAGTAATTCTTCTACCTGAAGAATAGGAAAGAGATGAAAATACTTCTATGCATTCTTTCATATGCTTAGTAGCACCTGAATCAAATATCCAAGGATCTGCTGAAAGAACTTGTAAAGCTTCCTGATCAAAAGCTACTTCGTCAATGGTGATACACGCATAAGAATCACCTTGAGATTTCCCTTTTTTATCATCTTTTACAACATTACCTGATGCCTTTTTCTTTTCTGCTTCAATCCTTTTCTGACAAACTTCTATGAAATGTCCAGGTTTCTTGCAATAGTGACATAATGCTTCCTTCTTCTTAGAATACTTCTCTTTAGATGTAGTAGAAATAGAATCTGAAGTAGAAGGTGAAAGGGACTTACTTTTCTTCTTAGATTGCTTTTCCTTTTTATCCTTCTTCTTCTTTTTACCCTTTGATGAAGACGAAAGTGCTTCTTCATTCTCTTCCATTCCCTTCAATTGATCTTCATCTTGAGGTTTTAGCCTCCCAAATAAAGTATGCGCAAAACTTTTAGCAAATTTTTACCTCCAAATAAGCGATCATTAATTTTTAACAACTGTTTTTGCTTTTCTCATAAAAAATTGTGATCGCCAAATTTGATGTAGTTTTTAATTTGATCGCTAATAAAACTTGTTTTTGGCCATGCTGACTTAAAACCCTAGCTGATTTTGAGTATGGACTGCAGAAAATGTTCATCCTCCAACAAATGAAGCATACCACTAGATAGCTCTCGCCAAGATCTATCTATCTAGCCTAAAAAAGTTTTACCCAAACTGTACAAAAAATGCTAAGTCCAAAATGTGAATTGTTGGAAATGGACCATATGTACATTGACTTCCAACACAGCAATGGCCTCATATTTTCTATACGAGGTGCACATGTCATTGTTTATATCTTCTATTTGAGGATATTGGAAAACTTGCATGGGTAAAGCCAGTTTTGGATAATGCTATGAAAGTTGTTACATTTGTGACCGTGAAGCCTACTGTGTTTGCTTTGTTTAGAAAATTCAGCACTAAAGATTTGGTTAAGCCTCCACAAACAAGGTTTGCTTATATGTTTATTATGCTTGCAAACCTACTCGATGAGAGTGTTTATAATGGATTACGCTCCATGATGGTATTTGCTGAATATGTAAGAAAAAAGGTTTCCTGTACACAAAAGGCTGAAGATGTGTCTTCCATTGTTTTGAGTGCATTTTTTTGGCGGAATGCAAGAGAAATTGTGAGCATTTGCAGCCGATTTCAGCTTTGTAAAGCATTGATTCCCAAAGGCTTGAGCAAGTGAAACATCTATGCATTGCTAAATGGGACATGCTTCATTCCCCTCTTCATGCTGCATGATTTGTTCTTCATCCCATTTGGAGGGAAAAGGCTCCATAAATGGATGTAGAAGTCCACAATGGATGGATAGATGTTTTGGAACGATTTACGCATGGAGATGTTATCAAACAAGGCAAAATATGTGATGAACTAGATGCTTTTAAATCTATGTCAGGTGCATTTTCACGGCCACTTGTACGTGATGAAAGTAGAATTCACCATGCTGTTAGATGGTGGGAGTAATTTGGACCATGTGTTCCTAATTTGCAAAAATTGGCACTTTGTATTCTTTCACAAGGATCTTGTGCTTCTCCTTGTGAGAGAAATTGGAGTACTTTCTCAATGATTCAAACAAAAAGAAGAGGCAAATTGAAATCAAAAAACTTTGAAAAATTAGTGCATATTCATACAAATTTGTGCCTCATAAATAAGATCAAAGAAAGAGGGTTTGAAAAATTGGAGGTCACCCTTGATATGATAGAAAAAGAAGAGGATGATAAAAGACTTCTTACATTGCAAGAGAAAAATGATGGTGATAGACCCTCTTCATCCACTTATGATATTGCAGAGAGTCATGCAAATGAGGATGCTGATGTTGATATTGAGGTTGATGATGATGATGATGATGAGGAGGAGGAGGAGGATGTAGATGGCTTTGAGCCTTTAGTTTTCATGTTTTGGTAGTTTCAATTTGACTTTTCTTATCATGATCTTTTGGTATTCATTACGAGATTATGAACCAATGAATCGTTTGACATTACTTTTGCTTTACACACATGTAACTTTTAAGTTGTAACTTTGTGTGTGTGTGTGTGCGCGCGCGCACGTGTGTATACATATAATATGTATATATATGGAGACGAAATTCTTGTTCTCTTGTGCTCGAGGTGGGTTCTTTTTCTTAGTGCAGTATGCACTATGTGCTGCTTTGCACACTCAGTAGTCTAGTAGAAAATAAATTAGACAAATCAACAATTCACAAGGTAAATAAGTCACATAAGTCGCGGCAAAAATAGAATACAAGCTCACAGAAGCATATCTCCATTAATGGAAGCAAGGAAGTGTACAAGAAAGGTCATTTAAGCGGACAAATAATCACTTCACTCACTTCTCTGTGACTAACTCTCAACTACAACAAACTGGCTCTCAAATGCTAAGGCTCTCACAGTACTGGAAGTATACTAGCCTCTTCGAGCACTCAATCTAGTGACTTACTCTGCTTGTCCTCGGCGACAAGACTAGAGCCCCTTGCCCACTGAGCTTCTCCACAAAGGTTAGATGCCCTTTCCAAGTACCTTCACTTGTCTATGTCTTCTATCTCTCCTGTATCGTATCTCCTCCTGTTCCCCTAAGTGTATTCGAAAGGGTTCTTTATATAGGCTGCTAACACGAGCGGTTACTCCACCACTCCTTCCACTTTTCTGGTACTCTCGCAAGTCTGGCTTTCTGCAACCTGCCAAGTCCGGTACTCTGTCGCCTGCCAAGTTCTTCCAAGCCGCCCACTCTCTAACTCTTTGCTTTCCGCTTCATTCTCTCGTAAGATTCAAAGGAGGAACTGAGAGATAGGTCCCACCAGTAGTAAAAAGACCAATTTGCCAATTCGTCTTCCAAGCCCAATTGAAAAAAGACTAGTCCATTTTGTAAATGGACGAAGACCAATTTTGTAAAAAGACCAATTGCTGGAATGACTTCATCTTTATACATGTTGGTTCCAAGACTAGTCTCCTTCATTTTCAACTTTACAGGTTGCCCGCTACTACTTCACTCTCCGTCTCGGAGAGTGCTTCAGTATGGAGTGCTGCTGCTTTAGTGAAAACTACATAATGTACCAAGAACAACAATAAATGATGAGAAATCAAAATGATTACAAGTTTGGCTTATAGGCTGTCCTGTCTGTATACAAAATATGACCAATATATTATTGCTATCGAAATGAACCAAAATCATCACTATCCATCTAAATAGTAAAGAACTATTGATGCTCGGGTGAAGTCCTAGGTGGGAGGTAGGAAGGCCCCACTGATGATGGCTGCCTTGAAGAAGATGGCTGCTCCAAGAGGACTTCTGCAGCCATAACATGCAAAGCCCATGCCTTCTCGAACTTGTCTCTGTAGATTTGGATCTGTGCTTTCAATTCTTTATTTTCCTTCTTCAATTCTTCACATAGCTTCTTTTGATGTGACAGACCAAGTAGTTGTTGTTGATCTTTTTTATGTGCTTCTTCTAAGTGGTCCATACGGTCTCGAAGTTCTTGATTGTACCTGATAAGAGAAGCGAGCAAGGTGTGCATGGTAGTGGCATTAGTGTGGTGTCGATGTAAGGCTGCTAGCTGCGAGTCCAAGGAAGAGCTTTCTTCCTCACATAATTCAAGCATGTGCTCCAGTGTATCAGCTACAGCACTAAAAGGTGCCGAAGAAGCCCGTATGGAAGGGATATTGTGTGTGGGTGTTGATTGGAGAGAGGTGATGATGGTGGGTGGATTATATGGAATCGGGATTGGGGGAAGAGGAGGAGGTGGTGATGTAATAGGTGGTGTGGGAGTGACAGGGTGATTGGGAATGGTGGTTGGAAAAGGTAGATGTGGTGGAGAGCAGTTAGGTGAAGGGATTGATATAGGGGGTTTGGTACAGATTCACACACATGATGCATAGGTTGTGTATGTGGTGTCGTGGTGGTTCTGGATATTGGAATAGTAGAGGCAGTGGGGTGAGATGGTTCTGGATATTGGTTCGTGAAGGTATAGTAGAGGCAGTGGGGTGAGATGGTAGGGAGGTGACTATGGATGCCGTGGATGGAATGGGTTGGACAATGGATTGAGTGGGTGGGCTAGTGGTAGATGGTATGGGTGTGACTATGGATGCAGTGGATGGAATGGGTGGGACAATGGATGGAGTGGGTGGGCTAGTGGTAAGAGTGTCTGAACAAGAGTGTGGAGTGGGATCATGTGTTTTTGAGGAAGTGTGTGGAGGGAAAGAGAGTTTCCTACCGCTTTTAGGCCTTGCATACCCTTGCTCGGATAGGGGAAGGCTGTCAAGAGAAGCCCTCGAATCTGCCACTATTTTGGCCCTCTTTTTTCTGAATGGCTGAAGCTTTGATCTAAGTGCATAACTTGACCTTTTGAATTGACCCTCACTTGGTGGATTTGTTGGATTGGGCGATGGTAGGGAGGTGATATTTGGATGTAATGCGGGTAGAGTTCGCAGCCATGTGAATATGCATGGTGAAAAAACATGGAAAGTAGATGCCCCTCGATTGGATGCTGCTACAAAACATTTTCTCTTGTCTATTACTGAATGCCACAGTAGCTGATGGTAAGGAAAAGGATTGGAATATAGCATGCACATCAGCCCATCACACATAAATAAATTGGTAAAGGTAAGCTTGCCTTTCATACTTTTGAGGAGGAAATAGAATTTGAATGCATAGAGGAGGGTGGCTGTGGCATAAGCTACTGGTTTTTCATCAAAAGCAGCCTTACATTTAGTGAGTAACTCCCCTTCAAGTATTCCGGAGTAGGTGGAAGCAGGTGTTGGGAGTGTAGGTGTGTGAGCTCCCATAGCTAGCCGGAGAAGTTTGTCCTGTGGACTGATCCAACTCTCTCGAATTCGATGCAAGGGTACCATCCATTTCTAATGATGTACTCCACTTGCTTCGCTATCTGCTCATCGGTAAGTGGAGGCAAGTATGAGAGCATCTCGTATTTTAAGTTGTTGTATGGATCCACGACCAACATGGCGTTAACACGGCTACCGTTGTTGATTGAAAGGGGGTTAACGGACTTCAGTGCGAAAAGGGAGGCAGACTTGGAAAGTCCACTGAATGACCTGTTGGGAGCGGAGGTCAAGACTTCAACTGGTGCACTGACAGCCAAAGAAGCGGAGATGGATGCCATGGTACGTGCTCCAAAACCTCGAGGGAAGGCAATGCAGCGCAACTCAGTAGCGTGGATGTAGGTGATGAGAGTGTAGGTGTGTGAGCTCCCATAGCTAGCTCAATGATTCTGAGAGAAAGCTTACCATCTGGAAATCGAGGGAAATGCTTGAAGAAATCGATCACCTCCATGTGGTCGGGCCGGTTTGAGAGAGGTACCTTTGAAAACGCGTGGCGACCCATAGTAGTTAATTGTTTAGGAGAGAACGGGTGGGAAAGCCTTTCTCGTTCAGTTGGAAGATCTGAGTGTGCGTAAATGAATAATCCTTTGTCAGCAGATTGACTATCGAGGGAGTTGTGTGAGAATTCGTTGGTCCTTTGTGAAGCCGATATAGATTGAGGGATTCGGAAGGCACAAATTCAGACCCTTGATTGTCAGTGGAATCTTCATCTTCATCCATTTCTTGACATTCATCTTCCCTGTGCTCGTGGGGCTTGTTAGGTAGCAATATTTGAGCCCCCCCATCTTGATCTGCTACTATCTGTTGTGGTGAATGTTGAGGCACTATGGGAGGCATTTTATCCACCATAAGGACTATTTGTGTATGATATGTCCAGCCTACACTAATTTAGAGAGGCTCGATGGCTGCAGTCTTGTGGAAATCAATAACCTGATGAGCAGACCCGATAGAGATGTGGGTTGATCGCATAGAGTTCTCCTCTTGCTCGGCCGAGCCGCTAGGCGGCTGAACAGCGAGCGATGGTTAGTGGGCAGCACCTAAACAAACGGGCACACCAGAGAATTATGCCTGATCGCGAGGGGGTTCGATTGTCTCCAAAACCAATGCTTTTTTTGCAATAGGACGAGAGGAGCGAAAGCTCTCTTTCTCATGGTCTGAAGAGGGGGCGATGTATGTAGGCGCATGGAGAAGGACTAGAGGACCAGCTGGGATCGATTGTTTGTTACTGCTGGGATGGCTGCGTAGAAGGGATGCTTCGCTGAAATTTCCTTATGGATCAAAGAGCGACGGTGGGAAGCGACCTCATGGAGAAGGACGAGAGGACCAATAGATGATGGAGAAGGACGAACACCTTGCTTGTGAAGCTCACTTGCCTATGGCTGTATGTAGGATGCTAGGAGAAAGACTTACTCAAGTGACTTACTCAAGTGCTGAAGAGTAATTTCTCAACGAAGATGCAAAGCAGGTCCCACCGGGCATGCCAAATTGAGCACCTAGCGACGAAATTCTTGTTCTCTTGTGCTCGAGGTGGGTTCTTTTTCTGAGTGCAGTATGCACTATGTGTTGCTTTGCACACTCAGTAGTCCTGTAGAAAATATATAAGACAAATCAACAATTCACAAGGTAAATAAGTCACATAAGTCGCGGCAAAAATAGAATACAAGCTCACAGAAGCATATCTCCATTAATGGCAGCAAGGAAGTGTACAAGAAAGGTCATTTAAGCGGACAAATAATCACTTCACTCACTTCTCTGTGACTAATTCTTAACTACAACAAACTGGCTCTCAAATGCTAAGGCTCTCAAATGCTAAGGCTCTCACAGTACTGGAAGTATATTAGCCTCTTCGAGCACTTAGTCTAGTGACTTACTATGCTTGTCCTTGGCGACAAGACCAGAGCCTCTTGCCCATTAAGCTTCTCCACAAAGGTTAGATGCCCTTTCTCAGTACCTTCACTTGTCTATGTCTTCTATCTCTCCTCTATCGTATCTCCTCCTATTCCCCAAAGTGTATTCGAAAGGGTTCTTTATATACGCTGCTATCACGAGCGGTTACTCCACCACTCCTTTACTCCTCCACTCCTTCCACTTCTCTGGTACTCTCGCAAGTCCGGCTTTCCGCAACCTGTCAAGTCCGGTACTCTGTCGCCTTCCAAATTCTGCCAAGCCGCCCACTCTCTAACTCTTTGCTTTCCGCTTCATTCTCTCCGCTTCATTCTCTCATAAGATTCAAAGGACGAACTGAGAGATAGGTCCCACCAGTAGTAAAATGACCAATTTGCCAATTCGTCTTCCAAGCCCAATTGAGAAAAGACTTGTCCAGTTTGATTATGGACCAAGACCAATTTTGTAAAAAGAGTAATTGCTAGAATGACTTCTTCTTTATACTACATGCTGGTTCCAAGACTATATATAATTTTAAAAAAAAGCCACGTCAACTAACGTCAAAAATGTTTTACCATGGCGGTCAAATGTCGACTAAACGTCAGAAGTCAGAAAGGTCGGCTAAACAAATATGCGTATATGTATGTGTATGTGTATGTGTATGTGTATGTGTATGTGTATGTGTACGTGTGTGTATGTGATGCATATGCATATGTGTATGTGTAATATCATAATGTATGTGCATATGTGTGTGTATGTATACACTCTATATGTGTGAAATATGGGTATGTGTATATACTATGTGTGTGTAAAATATGGGTATGTGTATATACTATGTGTGTGTAAGTGCATTGTCATTTGTGTATGTACTATGTGTATATGTGTATGTGTTGTATATGTATGTGTGTGCGACATGTGTATGTGTATGTGTAAGTCTATGTGTATGTGTATATGTATATGTATGTGTATGTGTACGAGTATGTGACATGTCTATGTGTATATGCACACTACATTCAACATTGTGTATTTGTGTATGTGTATGTGTATGTGCATTGTGTACGGGCATTGTCACTTGCGTATGTATTGTGTATGTGTATGCGTATGCGTATGCGTATGCGTATGCGTATGCGTATGCGTATGCGTATGCGTATGCGTATGTGTACGTGTATGTGGATGTGTACGTGGATGTGTGGATATGTATATGTATGTGTATGTGTGTGTGTATGTGTATGTGTATGTGTATGTGTATGTGTATGTGTATGTGTATGTGTATGTGTATGTGTATGTGTGTGTGTGTGTGTGTATGTGTATGTGTATGTGTATGTGTATGTGTATGTGTGTGTGTGTGTGTGTGTGTGTGTGTGTGTATGTGTATGTGTATGTGTATGTGTATGTGTATGTGTATGTGTATGTGTATGTGTATGTGTATGTGTATGTGTATGTGTATGTGTATGTGTATGTGTATGTGTATGTGTATGTGTATGTGTATGTGTATGTGTATGTCTATGTGTATGTGTATGTCTATGTGTATGTGTATGTGTATGTGCTTGTGTATGTGTATGTGTATGTGCTTGTGTACGTGTACGTGTACGTGTACGTGTACGTGTACGTGTACGTGTACGTGTACGTGTACGTGTACGTGTACGTGTACGTGTACGTGTACGTGTACGTGTACGTGTACGTGTACGTGTACGTGTACGTGTACGTGTACGTGTATGTGACATGTGTGTATGTGACATGTGTATGTGTGCATATGTGTATGTGTATCTGTGCATGTGCATGTGCATGTGCATGTGCATGTGCATGTGCATGTGCATGTGCATGTGCATGTGCATGTGCATTTGCATGTGCATGTGCATGTGCATGTGCATGTGCATGTGCATGTGTATGTGTATATGTGTATATGTGCATGTGTATGTGTACATGTATGTGTATGTCACATGTGTATGTGTATGTGTTTGTGTATGTGTATGTGTATGTGTATGTGTATGTGTATGTGTATGTGTATGTGTATGTGTATGTGTATGTGTATGTGTATGTGTATGTGTATGTGTATGTGTATGTGTATGTGTATGTGTATGTGTATGTGTATGTGTGTGTATGTGTATGTGTATGTGTATGTGTATGTGTATGTGTATGTGTATGTGTATGTGTATGTGTATGTGTATGTGTATGTGTACATGTATGTGTACGTGTATGTGTACGTGTATGTGTATGTGACATGTGTATGTGTATGTGTATCTGTAATATCATATATGCATGTCTATGTGTATGTGCATTCTGTATGACATATGCGACTATGTTACATGTGTGTGTGCATTGGATATGTGTGTGTATGTGACATGTGTATACGGTCACTGCTTAGTTCATTTGATATTAATTCTTCTTTTTTGGGGGTAATTTGGTGAAGGTGTAATGAAGCTTTTCATACAATGCGGTTGTCTTTCAATGTCGCACACCAAGGCGCATTCGATGCGTTTAGTTTGGTGCAGGAAAGGTGCAAGGACCGAGTGATATCTGAAAGGTCTGTATCATTAATAAATACACATATATCCATAAGATATAGTATATACACAAGATATAGTATAAGCTGAGATCTCTCAATGTATGTGTTCACTATTAGCTAATAAGCTCTGTCTCCCAATGTGTGTCTCACTCCCTCTCTCCCTCTAAATGTATGTGTCTCCACTGGCTATTAGAGAATAGACGAGAGAGTCTCTCTCTCTCTGTGGATTCAAGAATCGGGCTGAAATCAAAGGCTTAAGCTCATGGCTGGTTGTGGGCAAGGGTTAAAGGTTCAAGCCTCAAGGAGATGCTCAGCTTCATAGGTTTAAATCCTCCGCTAAGGTCATGAAATTGGCCCCGGGGGGGGGGGATCCATCATGAAAGACTTAGGATTTTGAGTCATAGTTCTTTTTAATGATGTAACGAGGAATTTATGGCATCGGATGGCACCGAAAGCATCGTATGGTATGAATGCAAAAACATTCTGGTGAGTAGCATCGAATCTGCCTTGTGGCACACACACCCACATGGAGAGAGGCCATGGAGGCAGTTAGCTCACTAGGCTACCTTTGGCGAGGAGATATGACATACTAAGCTACACAAGTCACAAGAGATAATACAAAAAAATTAGAGCCAATGAGGAACACATGGGAAAAATATGGCTGCACTATATGTGTGATGGATGGAAAGATGTTATAAAGAGGAATGTATATAATATATTAGTGCATTGTTGTAAAAGCACTATGTTTTTTTGTGCTATTGATGCATTGACTCATGGACTCTCTATTACTGGTATGTTAAAACTTAAAAGTTAATGTTCATTTGCTTAATTTACTTTTAACTCTTCTTGAATTGTAGTCTTGGGTCCTTGACTCTTGAGTCTTGAGTTCGAAGTTTTAACTTGTTACTAACTTGTTATCTTTTTGAATTTATGTGAAAAGTGAATATGCATTCTCTCACATCCATCAGGCCATTCTAGATATTGGCCCAAAAAATGTTGTGCGAGTCATTATAGATAATGGGAGCAATTGTAAACTTATAGAGAAAAAATTGGAGGCGTTCTCTGACATTGTGTGGACTCCATGTGCTGCCCACGACATTGACCTCTTGATAGATGATCTCGGGAAATCTCATGGATCCATTCCATATTCATTACATGTCAAAAGGTGGGCTCTTTATTCACAAAGAGGCCAAAACATTTAGTTATATAGGAGACAAGACGCTTACATGTGCATTGTGATGGAGAGATTATCTCGGGTGTGGCAGGCTTTGATGCAGATAGTGGTATCTTCTTAATGGAAGGTGGGATGGACTCACCAAACCCAAAGATATTTTTGTCAAGATTACTTATTTGAGTGATGCTTTTTGGAGGGATTTAGATGCATTGTTGCATGCCATACATCCCATATACTCTATTCTTTATATCGTTGACATGGAGCAAAGTACATCAGGACTCGTGTACGAGTTCATGGATAGTGGTGGAGAGTCCCTTTGACGATACCCATCCTTGACACTAGAGAGGTAATTTTATTTTTGAAATAAAATGTTCTTATTATTTATATATATTTTTTATTATTTTTATTATTGATTTGAAGATTAATCCTTTTTTTTAATGAGATTGATCAGATTAAGGTTGTAAGGAGAGAGATGGGATTGGTTTCATCACCCAATATATGGGATGGCATCCCTTGTGGAGGTCTCCAAGAGCAAAAAATGATGAGGAGTTATTGATTGCATGGAACATACATATATAGGCTATATCCATGATGTAAAGCTACAGTTTGAGAAATTGAGTGGGAGAGAGTTGATGCTATTTCAAAATGGTAGAGGATCCCATTTTGGAAAGGATACAACTTGTTTACGAGAGAGTCAATCAAAGCTACTTTCATGATGGAAGATGTATGATGGTGGTTCTCATCACTCGACAATTATGTAATATGTACATTCAACATTTTATATGTATATTATAGTGACTAATCACTAGTACAATAGTACATTCTAATCTTATTTATTTTGTTAAATGTTTTTTATATATGTATTTTCCAAAGAGATTAGGCTATATGCATCCTTTCAAAAGATTGAAGTGTGAATCCTTGTGAAAGGAATTGGAGCATATGGGCACTCTTCCATACAAAGAAGAGAAACACGCTATCTACGATGCAGTTGGAGAGGCTTGTCTATTGCCACTGCAACTTGCACCTCTTGGGGAGAGGTGGTCATGTAGCAAAGGTGGGGAGGTCAACATGGACACTGTAGATATAGAGAAAGTTCACTCTTTACCTCATATTCCTATAAAGGAACTTCATCTATATACCATGTTGTATTATCAATTTACTACATGAGAATGATGCCGGAGCATCTTCGAGAGGACAGAGATCATTAGTTCTGACTAGTGAAAGTGGCAAGGCATCCTTTGGTAGGAGACCACATGGATGGAGACAGAGAAAGAACATGCATAGGGATAACATCGATGATGATATTGAGCATGATGATCATCATCATCATCATATTTAGGATGATGTTGATTTGTCATTTGATAGCACTGAGTTAGACTCCAAAGACTTCAAGAGTTAGCTTTACCCTTGCGCATCAACGGAGTATTCATGAGAGATTGAGTTGAGATTCGAGACTTGAGTTTTGACTTGATGATGGATGTTACAATTTGTATATGTCGGAGTAAGCCCAACTTGTGAATAGAAGTGTTGCTTGGCTCTGAGGATTGCATAAATTGCCTAGTTCACAAGCCTCTCACAACCGGTTTTGAGTGGTGGGGTGGCTAGCTTAGCTTGTGGAAACGTCATGGTTAAGCGAGCTCATGCTAAGTGGGGTGGATGATCTCTTGAGAAGTCGGCTCCCGAAGGAGATCGTGCAAAATCCAACCATAACAAGTGTTGTCAGAGCCAAGTTGTTATCATATCAAGTTTCTCTACCCTATCAGACTTTGATACAAGCTATGTATCAAGACTCACGAGTGAACCCTCATGAGAACCAAGTGAACCTAGAAATTCGAATGAAGTATCCTTGAAGGTTGTATCCAAAAGAGACCCCTCATGAGAAGCATATGAACCTAGATGTATCCATGTACGAAAATCAATTCAAAACTCAAGGGGCATTCTGCAATAAGTTTGGCTTAAGAGGAAGATTGTTAGGATGAGCCCAACTTGTGAATAGAAGTGGTGCTTGGCTATGAGGATTGCATACGTTGCCTAGTTCACAACCCTCTCACAACCAGTTTTGAGTGGTAGGGTGGCTACCTAAGCTTGTGGAAACCTCATGGTTAAGCCAGCCCATGCTAGAATAGAATTAGGACTGTGACCTCTCTGGAAGTCTTCTCCCCGATGGAGATCCTACAAAGTCCAACCATAACACTATATATTACATTTGATCATTGATGATATGTATTTGACTTTGTTTGATCATTGATGTCATTGATGATTTTTTCTTTTCGAATATTGATGCTTGAAATTATTTGATCGTGTAAAAACTGAAAACGTTTGATGATCATGTCATTATCTACTACATTTGATATTACATATATGATCATTGATGTTAACACTAAAATTTTGATCTATCATGGATTCATGTGCATTATGAAGTTGGATGTTTGAACAATTGTCAATGACATGTATGTACTATGATGATTGATCATGATTTGTGAGTCGTGACTAGTACTCTGTATCATTTGAAGTCACTGATTCATTTGAATTTTCATATTAAGTAATATGTATGATGATTGATCATTGAATGGTGAATAGTGAACCTTGATGTGATTTATGTCACATGTGCATTGTAATTTCAAATTTATCAAGACTCAAGGCTTAAATTTTAATAAATTGGATTGTAAAATTTGAATCACTTGTGCATGTGCATTGTGCATTGTAATTTATTAGTTGTCCTTGACACTTGTGGCATCAGCAATCATGCATATTCAACATTATGTGCCATGCAAATCTGCATCAGAACTAGCATCATTTGTTTCCTTTATTAAAACTGACAGCAGCTTCAAGATTTCCTGATGTGAAACTACACTTGATTGTGCATTACCCATAATCATGTAACAAAGGTGAGTCATCTCATTGACTAAAGATTAGCTCACTGCAAAACAACCGTTGACCTCTTTTTCTGCACTCATTTATGATTTGCCCTAACATCTAGAAATAATATTAACGTTTCAAGAAAAGATGAAAAGATTTCTTTTCTTTTCATACATTGACAGGGGGGAAAAAAAAAGGGGGGGAAAAAGGGGGGGGGGGGGGGGGGGGGGGGGACGCTTCCTATGATGGATCGATACATCTAAAACATCTCATGTCTGAAAGCAGACTTCAGATACCAGCACTACTTGCCTTTCTTTACTTCTTTCTCTATTTTCTACTTGAAAGAGATTATGAAATAAACAAAGAAATGTATCCAAATTACAAAGCAGGCATTAAAAACAAAAGATATATCTAGACTTTCTCAAATCCCCACCGACCTTATTTCTGTGATTTCTTTTATCATCTTTTTACAGTGAAACTTTGAGCACACAAGTATGCAACTTGAGTGTAAATATGTGATTTTCACATGAAGAATGTACTTTTACAAGGTTACATATAAAAACAGAGATATATACATAAACGTATTTGAACAATGACCATGCATATATACATAAACACATTTGAACATTCATCAACCTATCAGCAAAACACACAGCCAGATCAAACCTGATGACTTCAACCAAATATAGCAGAGATTGATTTCCAACAACCATATGATTCAAATCATCATAAGGAAGGAAAGAATGGGTTAACCTTCTGGGTACCCAGATATCGCACAATATTTTCATGCTGAATTCTGCTCAAAAATTCGATTTCCTGCATCAATAATGAATTGTTGATTATATAAGTGCAAAAATGAAAGTGCCAGAAAAGCTTTTAAAAATCATAAGAAATTTATATAGAGTATCAATAAGCTTCAGGGAAACCATAAAAATACAAGCATGCAGGAAATGCACATGAACGCCTTGTTAGCTGCTGAATGACTTCTAAAACTGTGAGCACACAACAGGAAATGCACATGAATGCCTTATTAGCTTCAAGATTATCTCCTCGAAAAAGGAATAATCTACTAGTGTGGATGCCTGAGGTAAGTACTACTACTACCACTACTATTGATATTATTGTTGTTGTTGTTATTGTTATTGCTACTACTACTTACTACTACTACTGCTGCTACCACCACTACTACTGCTGCTGCTGCTACTACTATTACTAGTAGTTAGTTGTAATAGTACTTAGTCGTAGTTAGTAATGGTCAGCGATCAGTGGTCAACGGTTAGCCATTGTGGTGGCGGTGGAGCACTAGATCGTGCCCTCTGACTAGACTTGAACAAGATTTCGAAAATATATTTCTGATTACAAGATCACCCATGCAGGGGAATAGTACAGGAATATACAGTTGTTACAAGAAGTCTCACAAATTGGCTTCTTCACCACATGCCATTGCTCGCTAAGCAAAGTGTCAATTCTTGCCAACCAAGCCATTTCAAAATCAAATGTATCATTGTAAGTTTAAATATAGATATGTGGGCTCATAATCGACAAATCCAATGTCTCTATCAGATATCCTTTTCCTACTTGCTAATCCAAACTTTAGATGCATATTCCAAAGATATGGCCTTCAACTTGTGTTTCTATCAAGATGAGAATTGAGAACATTATGTGTGGATCCTCTTTTGTATAGTACTTTCAAAGGATGCTTTTTCACCTCTCCCCACATAACAGCCAACTCGATATCAAAGAGTTGATAATCTTTTTGTTGGGCACAACAATGACCTTTTTGGTTGCACTCATATTAACAATCGAATGTGTGGTTGGAATATCTTGGTCTATCACAATATGTAATAGTTCTTATGATGTTGGACTTGGAGTCACGAACTACTAAGGTTCAATGACCATGGCTACAAAATTTTCTTCTTCTTCTTGTAAGTATGCTTTACCAAACAACCATGGCAGATTCCTTCATTGTGAGCCTTATCGTTCTACTCTGAAGATAATCCTAACCTCCAATATGCTCACTCAAACATTTCGATACTTTCTTCTTCATTTCTTTGGTCATGTGAATGGTTTACAAGTGCTTGATATGCGGCACAAAAGAAGATGATAGTGCGATAGATTTATAGTGGAGAGTCCAAGAAGACTTTTGACAAGTTTGAGATGCTCTTGATGTCCAGTAGTCTTCCAAGACTAATGCGAATTCCACATCTTTGTGCATGTCACACAAATTGTCTCACAATCTAAGTAAAAAACTTATGAACCTGCAAAAATTCTAGAATATGCATATAGGTACTTTCAATAATACTCCCATATACTTATTGGCATACTCCGTGACCATAAGGTTCTTTTGTGGAAGAAAAAACCAAGCATCCAATGTTGTGGTCCTCTCATATGGTGGTTCAAAGTTGTGCCCCCAACAACATGCAACATCAGGTTGCAAGTATAGCTTGTTGGATCTTATGAACATCACCAATGATATTGCATAAATAAAAGCACTACTCTTATTTACTCGATCGTAAACCAATTATATCCATTGTATGTACATCACTCTCCATGGTATTGTGGTGCTTTAAGTTCTTTGATCTTTCACTATTGTTCTCTTGCAAGAGTTTCTTTCAATGCTAGTGGTACTTGATGACTATGTGAAGGTTATGACTCTTCACCATGTCTAGGTAATGGAAGCATAGATATACACTACGCCATGAGAAGAAGTAAAATAACTAGTCTCACATACTAGAAAATTGTGTTGGTCATCAGCTTGATGAATGGATGTTCATTAAGTATTGAAATAAACTAATCCTTGATGAATACAAATTACAGTGGCTGACATACATGCATAGTATACTAAAATGCAAACATTCTAAGTGATCATTTTCCTAAATAAGAATCATCTATGAGTGAGCTAATTATGTGGAAGACTTTAAACAAGACATGTCTATAAAAAAATTGCCGAAATCATAAAAGATAAAATATCTCTGCATCCTTGATGTGCCTATAACACCATGTGCCCATAAATTCCATAAACAACAAATCCCACAACAGAATAATAATAATAGAAAGGCTTTGGCAAGCCTATGGAATCACATGCCATTATACAGTAATCATTTCATCATTAAAAACATTTTTCAGGCTCTATCAGCAGGAAATCTTTTGTGCTTTGTTTATGTCTTGTGAGGATACCCACAAGTTATATCTTAACCACAGAACTTATGATTTCTCATGAGAGAACTCATGAGAGAAATCAAAGGACAATTGAGAAATGAAATGTAAGACATAATGACATGGATGCTGAAAATTGCAAAGGTAATTAGTGTTAATTGAAATTATTCTATAATGGTATGCATTAGTGCTAAAATGTTTTTTAATACCTATTTTAAAACGTTTAAAAGAAGGAAAATCAACTTTTCACTATATTTTGATTGATGAAATAGGATACAAATGAATTTTCGATGGATATGCAACATATATTAGTTTATTTGTATATATATAAGACTAAACTTGTTTGGATTTATGCAACTAAATGCAAATCAAAATTGATAAATACAAAATCTTGTAAGTACTGGTATCCGTGCAAATGATTGTAATGCAATTGAAACTATTCCAAACATCATCATAAAGCCTAATTATCCTGAAATTTGAATCATAAAATATAATATAATCACTTGAGCTGATGCATGAAGGATTTTGTCAATCACATATGTAACCTATGTGAACCAAAAAAAAAAAAAAAAAGGACTATGTACTTGTGTCTTGGAATCCTCATTAAAGAAAACCTTGAGAGTGCAAAGAGTGTTTGGATGAGGCTAAAATTCATCCAATCATCACAAAATTTAAACATCACAACTCAATATAGCTCTCTATCATACCTTAAAATTATAAGGATTTTTGGTTTATACATGATAAGATTTGGACAGACGGGACCAACCAATGCAACGTCACAGAGAGTTTACCTGCTGGAATTGTTTTCAGGCAATCTAGATTTTAACCTTCCTTGAAATATCCAATTACCATGAAAATTTCAACAATGAGACTATCAATATTAAATTAGTTAGTTCAAAAGAAATCATTTAAAAAGGTTTTATGATCCAGGAATTTCCTAAAGGAATTTGTAACACACTCTCAAACGCCATTCAAAGTACAATTTTCATCCAAATTTCATGAAATTTTATACTCGAGCAAAATCAGCTGCAAAATTTCTATTCCTGAAATCTCAATGTGAAATAATTTACCCATAGTAACCAATCACCGAAAAGGTATCAAGCTGTCCACAACCTCTATGGTCATGGGAGGATATCCTAATCAATCCTAGTTAAGTTTCTGTTGGAAAACAATGTCTCATTGGTTGGAAATTGGTCCATATAACTCAGAGTACAGCATTAGTAGCACTTCTTTACACCTCTTTGTAAAGCAATCAGCGCAAGTGGATAGAACACCATCCTCTCAAGTCCATGACGAGGGTTCGAATCCCAGCAGCGGCGCAACACGAAAACGTCTTTTTCATTAGTCTATTTTTCAGAAAAAAAAGACGGACAGCGAACAATAAACGGCGACAAATCTATTGATGAAAGCTTTTTGTAAATCGTGCTTTCTTTGACGATCGCTACGAAGGGGCTTTATTTATGTGCTTTATTGGGTGCTCTTCAAGTATACACACTACTATATAAGAAGTATGTAGGCTCATTGTAATTCATCCTTCACCTAGTTTTCAGTAGAGGTGGTGTTTCTTCTAGCACATGGAGCAGCCATGGTGCTAACTTGAAGCATGTTGAGGAGCAGCTATGGAGTTCTTCTTAATGATTCTTCTTGGAGAGATGAAGGGTGTGCTCACACTCTAGGTCATGGAGAGAAGGTTATCTCTTGTTCATGGTAAGAAGACCTGGTCATTAGCAGCTTGATGGTAAGGATCGACCATCTACATGGTGTATTTGAAGATTGTCTTCTACAAGAAGATATCAGGTTGAAGATTGTCTTCTACAAGGAGATGTCGGACTACTTCAAAGACATTGGATGGTGGTTAACATAAGATTTACATCTTATGTTAAGTATTCAGGTACATATTCTCTTTATGCACACAGGTACTACTTGGAGTTTATGGAGGCAGTAGCATTCATATCAGTTGATTATCAGTTTCACACTGATCCTTCCTCTTTCAGACACTCATATTCACTCTTCTATAACCTATAAGGCCACACATCTCATGTATATTCAGATTAATGCCCATACATCTGAATATGTTTGTTACATTTGTACATTCACTCATTCATCTATTTCTCATCACATAGAGTGGTTGAGAGTTTTGCTCCCACATTGTACATTGAACATTGGTATATATGATACTATGAGTAAGCGATGGCTTACGTAACACCTTACACATGTCGTCTATTCTTTCTCTATCTTTGTCTCGTCATCTGTATGATTAAGTTGTGGTATGTTCATGTTTTGTCAATATTGAAGAATGCTGAAATTAATGTTGTATATACTGGAACTATGGAACCATGGACCTGTGACATGAGCCAAGGGCCTACCTCACTTCCAGCATTTGGTATCAGAGCACTAAGGTTTTGGTTTCAGAACTTTAGGTCTTTGGAATCACTACATTAAGGCTCATTCATATTCCCAGGTTTTCCAGAATTCCAGATTTACAACATATGATTTAAGAGCATCTTCTAACATTTGACATTTGACATACACACTTAATCTAGATGAATAGAGATTTGAGAATTAGACAATTCAGTCACATGTATATTCATCAGTGTCGAGTATGAAGTTGATAATCTGTTAGCAGCCAAATATTTTTGGAAGAGTATGCAAATACTTTACAAAAGTATTATTTGAAGACCCAGACTTGATGAAGAGAAGACTACTTCAAATTCAAGGAAGAACAATGGTTTAGAGAAGATGAAGAAATCAGATCAATATCAAATCACAGGTATCAATTTTTACTATCAGATTATCATTTGCAGGTCATGCCTTAGAAGAGCAGTTATGAAGAGATTTGAAGGTTTCAAGGAGTGCTTTTATACACTTTCATTATTTGAAAGTTAAAGGCTACATCAAAACAGGTATCTAGAGGTTTTTCTAGAGAGTTTTGAGAGATCCCTTTCATGGCAAGAAAGTTCATCTAAGAAGACAAATGTGAAGATGGGATGAGTTTTTTGTTTTCAGCCAATTTTCTGTTGTAAGTTGGTTGGATATCAAGGTACAAATGTGATATAGAGACAGTAACTCTAGAAGGTTAATTCATCATTCAGACAAAAGATTGGTGAATTTAGTCGTTTCAGACATTTGAAACAGTATTTTGATTCAGAGATATGAGGAGATGATAAAACATGATTCTATATTCACTTCCATTTATATATCATGTTTGTTTTATCTCTTACTCTTAGTACTAGAGAAAGAGAAAAAGTTCATTTGAAGAGGCCAAGAGTGTTTTGCTACTTCAAGATGAAGAAAACAAAAGGTATGGAAGAGAAGTTTGAAGATGTTGACATCATCAGGTGGAAGAAAGATGCAGAAGAAGAAAGTCCATCATTTCCAAAAGAAAAGTAAGGCTTCCTTTTCTCATATATTTTCCATATACTTTTCCTATTTTATCCTCTACACCCAAAGACAAGTCTACAAGAACATCTTGTTTAAAGAAGAAGCAGTTTCTTGTTTTTGCATTACACTTGGTCATGATTTAGTAGATTTGACAAAGAATTGCATTGAGAGAAAGAAAAAGCAGCAGATATATGTTTTGACTCATATGTATATGAGTTATGTTTTAGTTGAAGCTTTTAAGCAGGTAGCTTATATGTTTCCTCAAAGAATTCTTGGAGTGTCAATACAAAGCTACTTGGTATATGACAAGTTGCAGAGAAGTATATTTCTTCTTTATCTAACTCTTGAGGTATAAGAGTTTTTTGTAGCAGATGTTGAAGACTTGGGTTGAGGTTTATGTTTGGAAAAGGTTACCTCATATTCAATATTTTCAAAAAACTACAAAAAATTCAGAATCTGGTTGATGTACAAGTCAATAGAGAATCTACTTTCTATGATTGTCTAGAGTTTTGGATACATGTTTGTATTCAAAAAGGTGTTCCATCAGATCCTAACACTTGATTGAGAAGTGGAGTTAGCCAAAAGAAAATCAAGCAGGTACTGTCACGTTTCACCCAGGTAAAATATGAAAGTTATGAAGTATCAACTTGCAGCTTTTGGAGTTCTCAAGGTGAGAAGTTTGTCCACTTATGTTTCCAGTAGGAATTGCAAATTCTTGGAAGGATTTGTTTGCAGAAAAGTTTTACAACTTTATAAGAAGCATGGACACTTAGAGACATTCAGGTAGCAAATCAAACATTCAAACATGAAGGTTTGATAAGAGCAGATTCTACACAAGAGAGATCATTGATCTTGTATGATCTTGTATGATCTTGAGTATTTATGAGTCAGTTATCTATCCTTTGTTTGTGAAGATTCTTAGCATTGGAAGAAGTAAGTCAAAGATTCAGGTTCTATCAGATTTGTGTTGCAGAGAGATAGAAGAAGATACTTATTATGTTACAGAAGGTTATGAATCCTAAAGTGCTTTCAGCAAGGTTTTTTGTTATATGGATCAGCTAACTTTATTCTAGATTTTTGGGAAGCTGAGAAGTAAACAGTGAAAGCCATTAGCATCTGCAGTGCTAATAAAAAGGGTTCAGAAATTTTGTTTCAGATACAGGTATTGGTCACTAAAGATCAGATTTATGAAGAAGGACGTCCAAGATTTCATAAAGTCTGATATAATTTGAAGAATACTGGATACTAGTGTTAAATCATCCAGGGGGGTGATGAAACATGAAGACTTATTTTCAGCCATATGTAAAAGAATGCAGATTCATACTTAGTACTTACAAGTATTCCTATTTCAGGTATTCCTATATTTCCTTTGTCAAGTTCTCTTTATGTTCAAGCTTTGAAAGAAGAAGGAAGAAAAAGAATGTTTGGAGAAAGTTCCTGTTAGGTGTTCCTGTTCAGGAGAAGGTTCCAGAGTTCTATTGAAGAGAAGCTTGATATTTCAGAAAGGTATATTTCAGAAGTGCGCACATATATGTTTATACCAAGTTCTGAAGGAAAGAGGTATGAAGGATTTAAAGGATGAAGACATGATGACATCATAGATTTTTTACTCATATTTCGGTTGATTTCAATTGATTTCAGTTGAATTGAGTTGATTTGACTTGAGTACAATCAGAGATGAACCAGCAGTGTTCATAATACACTAAGTTGTGAGTTGTCAGTCACAGGTTCCAAGATTCACTTCTTGATTTTGTTTAGTGTATTTACATGACGCAGCAGAAGTACGTTGAGAAACCTTTTTGGAAGGTAAATGCAAATATATGGATCCTAGTGTATGTTTTCACGTTTTTGAAGACAAGAGATAGCAGGTTCAGAGACAATTCATGCTATATTTGTTGTCAAACAGTGATTGCTTGATGAGAACACTATTGGATATCTAGTTTGCATATTTTCTCAAGTATTATGGTTCATATTCAGCAAGTTCAGGTTTTTTGAAGAAAAGTCAAATTCAGTTTTGAAAAAGACTTTTTAAAGTCAATGTTTGAAGATCAATTCGGGAGTACAAGCTTGTAAAAGTTTGCAGCTTATGACAGATTGCAGATCCAGTCCAGATTGTACCAATATGACATTGCAAGGGGGGATTGTTGGAAAACAATGTCTCATTGGTTGGAAATTGGTCCATATAACTCAGAGTAGAGCATTAGTAGCACTTCTTTACACCTCTTTGTAAAGCACTCACCTTGGCCAAGTGGATAGAACACCATCCTCTCAAGTCCATGACGAGGGTTCGAATCCCAGCAGCAGCGCAACACGAAAACGTCTTTTTCATTAGTCTATTTTTCAGAAAAAAAGACGGACAGCAAACAATAAACGGCGACAAATCTATTGATGAAAGCTTTTTGTAAATCGTGCTTTCTTTGACGATCGCTACGAAGGGGCTTTATTTATGTGCTTTATTGGGTGCTTTTCAAGTATACACACTACTATATAAGAAGTATGTAGGCTCATTGTAATTCATCCTTCACCTAGTTTTCAGTAGAGGTGGTGTTTCTTCTAGCACATGGAGCAGCCATGGTGCTAACTTGAAGCATGTTGAGGAGCAGCTATGGAGTTCTTCTTAATGATTCTTCTTGGAGAAGATGAAGGGTGTGCTCACACTCTAGCTCATGGAGAGAAGGTTATCTCTTTTTCATGGCAAGAAGACTTGGTCATTAGCAGCTTGATGGTGAGGATCGGCCATCTACATGGTGTATTTGAAGATTGTCTTCTACAAGAAGATATCAGGTTGAAGATTGTCTTCTACGAGCAGATGTCGGGCTACTTCAAAGACATTGGATGGTGGTTAACATAAGATTTACATCTTATGTTAAGTATTCAGGTACATATTCTCTTTATGCACACAGGTACTACTTGGAGTTTATGGAGGCAGTAGCATTCATATCAGGAGGAGTCCTATTCGGCATAGGTACAAGAGAAACGGTACGTATATGCTTTATGCATATTTTGATGAGGTGTTTCAGAAGGTGTGTTCACATCAGTTTGAGGATTTCTGGCAACAAACTTGTTAGCATTCTTTGCTACTTTTTAAGTATGTGATCTTTTCACACACGTATCTGACTTAGGGTCTTCCATAGCCTAAGGTTAGATGAGGGTTTGTTGATTATCAGTTTCACACTGATCCTTCCTCTTTCAGACACTCATATTCACTCTTCTATAACCTATAAGGCCACACATCTCATGTATATTCAGATTAGTGCCCATACATCTGAATATGTTTGTTACATTTGTATATTCACTCATTCATCTATTTCTCATCACATAGAGTGGTTGAGAGTTTTGCTCCCACATTGTACATTGAACATTGGTATATATGATACTATGAGTAAGCGATGGCTTACGTAACACCTTACACATGTCGTCTATTCTTTCTCTATCTTTGTCTCATCATCTGTATGATTAAGTTGTGGTACGTTCATGTTTTGTCAATATTGAAGAATGTTGGAATTAATGTTGTATATACTGGAACTATGGAACCATGGACCTCTGACATGAGCCAAGGGCCTACCTCACTTCCAAGAGTTCCAATATGGATAATTAATCACCACCAAATCCTCTTCTTTTCTGAAGAAGGTAGATCATAATTTAACCCAAACTCTATTTTAGATATAAATACAAATAATGAGCCTGATATTTGTGCATGAGAAGTTGCTCTACGAAAGCCGAATCGTAACCCTATATGTTCTTAACTTTCCTACTAAAAACCATAACATAATACTTATAATAAGAATGAACTAAATCCTAAAAGTACTTAACGAAAAGCTCTCCTCTCATCAAATTTTCTTATGCACAAAATGTACAGACAAGTTATCAAATGTCTCACCACTTCATTGGCGTACCATCTCACAAACCCTTCATTTTCTTGGTACAGATATGTCTATGTGTGAATACAGCAGTGGCCAGTGTCAAGTAGAATACCTGTTCAAGCTGTGTAATCGATTGTTGCATTTTGCTATCCTTTACAGACAAGGAGACTTCTTTTACAGCAAAATATATACCATCCCTGGTAATGGAAAGACAAAAATATAAACACAGATAATTTCTCATCATGATCCAGAATATGTGTACTTCAATTAATCTGAGATCCACACACACACAGTTACGAAAGAAGCAAAACACAAAATATTTAAAATTTCAAATATGCTTTCCTGCAGACAAATTCACACATGCATACTTGCATGGATGCATACGTACATACAAGTAAACATGCACTCATACATAGGTACGTCATACATGCATGCATGCATACATATACACAAACATACATACATACAAACATTTTTCTGAAAACATGCTTCTCTTTATTTGATTATGAAACATGCCCTCAAAGGGCATAAAATATCAGTGGCTGCAGCTCAGCCTAATGAATGGTGGAAATATTATGAACCAGTGTAGAATGGAGATCAAGGTTAGTGAATAGATAGCAGAAAGCAAGCATTCCCAGAATATTCTAAGAATTAAAGTTGAAAACTGTGTAATGGCACTCGAATGAATATGAGCATGTCTCGTGATTGCCAAATAAACCCAAGTATCTAGGAATGCAGCTGTTCAATAATCGACATAATGCCAAGATTTTAATGTTTATAAAGACCAAAAGTATGCGGGAAGGAAACGGATTATGAATGGCTGGAGCAAGACACGAGAAAGTGTCATCCCCCCAGTGCTTAATGTAAGAGAAGTTCAAAAATGCAGTCTTTATATATAAGAGAAGGATGTAGAGAAGATCGAATGATACATAATATTCCTGAATAAGAGGAGGATGAAGTGTTGCCATAAAGTAACCAAAAGTCCATCGTATTCTCAACTGTATTCTTCTTCAGATGCAATTTATGTTCTTGCAAGCAATAGATATCAAAATTTCTTCAGACAACCATGACCAACGAATTCTCCATTTTGTATTAGACTCCAAACCTTGTACATTCCAAGTTACTATTTTCATAGAGCAGGATCAGAGAGAGGAGCTTCTGCATCCATTGATGTAGGGAAATCTTTTGTATCTACACCATCTACATCGAAATGTGGTTCAATCAGATTCACATAATCTTGAACCGGCATTTCAGTAAAATTAAAAGCAAGTCTAACCGAAGCACATCCTCTTTTCCTCCTCTTAATAGATTAGAGTGAAACCATCCACATCAACTTCCTTTCTTGTTGAAGAAGCCAAGAGGACATGACTAGGATAAGGAAGCCATTTGAACCGGTTGACTATCAATAGATTTAGAGGAACTACCAACAAGCAAAGCGTGACTATATGACTGTTGAGGAAGGAGTTTCCAGAATACCTTTTCCTTTCTCTTGCATTATCAAATCTGCCAATTTCTGTTGAGTATTGGACTGCTTAGCATTGGAAGAGACCAACGGGTTACGGCTGTTAACGTGGACGACCAAATACTTGTTCTCTAGGGACTTGTATATTATTGCATAAGCAGGAACCATAGTAAACTCCGTTCCCAACAAAGTTGGACAAGATCTAGAGAAATGTCCCAAGTTTATCACAATTAAAGCATGAACCTATCACATTCCCTCATCTGAGGTTGACTAAAATATCTCCTAGATCATCAACCGCAATGGTCAATGATGTCAGAAAAGGCTTATCCACCTTCCACATGACCCACGCTCTGTGCCTATTTAGTGTCGAAGGAGGTACATATAAGACTTTACCAAGGCTCAACAACATGGTCCCATAAAAAGAACGGTAAATCTACAAGGTCCACCCAAACTGGACAAGCACGAAGTTCCTCCCATATATAACAAACCGATTTCCAAGGGAAAATATATGCAAGAGCTCCAAAAAAGTAGAGAGCACAATGACCTATGATTAAATTCTTGTCTTGATACTTTAATATCACTTCATATAAACCTTGCCCTCAGAAGACAATTCCTTTCTGATGGAAAACAAGAACCCTATCAGCAATCCTTTCTGGATTTATGGAAATTTTAACTTCAACACGAACATCTAGATTGTGTAACATATCTCTCATTAAAACGATGAACTTCTCTAAAGGCAAGGATGAAAGTTCTTGGGGTTGAAGATGATCGAGTTGGCCATGTACAACCCCCAAATCCATATACACAAGATTATTAGATGAAGATGCAGCAGGAATACCGGATGAAGAGTCCACAATGCAACACCAAAATTCAATGAAGAGAGAACCATATATAGATCGAAGAAGGAATTAAACTATATAATTATCATATACAACTATGAATTACCCAAGCAACAGATCAAAGAAACTTAAAAAATTGAAGTAAGAGAAAATAAAAATGGAAAAAGCAGGAGACAAAAAAGAGCAGTTCAAAATACTCTATGATGAGCACAAGATAAACACCAAGAGACATTTAGAAGGCCTACAAACTATACGGTTCAGACAAGAAATAGGCAAAAGGGGAAATCAGGAAAATGTGCAGAGCATTGTTGAACTGAGAAGAAAAACACAGACGAAGATAACTACAAAACCCTAACTGGGCATAAGGAAAACTTATGAGAAGTGATTTGTGACAAAATGAGAGTTCGGATGTTGATGTGGACATATGAGCAACATACAAGCATCCTTGAATGCGAAGATAAGAGGACAAGCAGCAGTAGTGTTAGATCCCCTAGGATCCTCCCTCCTTGACAAGTCAAGACAAAAGCCATTTTCACAAACAATAGAAGGGAGGACATCAGACTCACCTCCCAGCCATAGAGCCAATATGGGCTCACCCCCGAGCTTGGGAGCCTGCAGCCAAGTGGGCAGCCACCTCCAAGGGATTGGTGTCCCATACCACTTGCCCCCCCACCAGTACGGATGAAGAGGCTGTGCCAAAGAGCCAAGAGGCCAAGTGCCTCACGGAAAGAATGTCTCATAAATCAGCCCATAGGTCCTATTTATAGGCTCAAATGAGACCTGGCCAAGTTCACACTAGAGGACTTCTTCATATTTGGCCAAACACTTTTAGCTACAGTCGCCCATCAGGATGTCCTATTTTGGAGATGTAACAAGTAGGCTCATAAGGATTGGGTAGGGTACCACATCTCCCCCCCCCCCCCAAAAGCATTCATCCAAGATTTGACCTATCAAGGAAACTCCATCAATCCAACATCTTATATGTATATGTATATAGATATACATATATGTGTATATGTATATGTATATGTATATGTATATGTATATGTATACGTATATGTATACGTATATGTATACGTATACGTATATGTATACGTATACGTATATGTATATGTATATGTATATGTATATGTATACATATATGTATATGTATATGTAAATGTATATGTATATGTATATGTATACGTATATGTATATGTATATGTATAAGTAAATGTAAATGTATATGTATATGTATATGTATACGTATATGTATATGTATATGTATATGTATACGTATATGTATACGTATATGTATACGTATATGTAAATGTATATGTATATGTATATGTATACGTATATGTATACGTATATGTATACGTATATGTATATGTATATGTATATACATATGCATATGTATATGTATACGTATATGCATATGTATATGTATATGTATATGTATATGTATATGTATATGTATATGTATATGTATATGTATATGTATATGTATATGTATATGTATATGTGTATGTACATGTATATGTAATATGTATATGTATATGTTGTTGGAATCAATGACCAACAATGGTCCAAGAACTCAAAAGTAAGTAGAATATCTAGATTTGTTTATGGTATTACGACAAGAAAAGACTCTAGGCACCGTGGCCAAAGGATTTGCCAAAGTTCGATTCCCCGGCGGCGGAGCGCCAAAACCCGTTTGTCTTTTCCTTCCTATAGCTTTTCGAAAAGATGTTGGGCGGCGTGTTTTTCCCCCGTAGCTGTTTTTTATTTATGCTTTATTGCATAGTTTCCGATAGCGATCATGCACGTAAATTGTTTTTACAATTAAATCTTGTTTTTTCATAGCTTCCTACAGAAGAGCAATCCAAATGGGATTCAAGGGATGCACTAGCACTTTCATATATTGCTATGGGAGTAATGAGGAATATTATACCCCAAATCAGGTCTTGTAGAATCTCTCGTCAAGCTTGGTTAGAGTTAGAGAATCTCTATCAAAGAAGAAACCCTGCTAGGAAAGCTCATCTAAGGAGAAAGCTAGCGAACACATATTTTAAACCTTAAAATATTTGGTGAATCGGTTGAGACACATATTTTAAACCTTAAAGATTTACGAGATCAGTTACTGAATGTAGGAATCAACATTTCAGATGAAGAGATGGTAAACACACTTTTAAACTCATTTCCGTCTACATACCATGCTTTTGTTACTTCTTTATCCCTCTCTACAAGAGATAGAGAAATTTCATTTGAAGAGCTAAAGTTCCTATTACTTCAAAATGAAGATCAACAAAAGGGTATGGAAGAGAATGATGAAGCCATGTTATCATCGTCAAAGGGAAAGAAGAAGAAGGAGAAAAAAAAGGAGCAGAAAAGTCAACAATCCAAGAAGGAAAGTAAGTCTTCTAATCCTAAGTCTTCTAGTCCTTTTCCTAATGCTTCCTCTACACCCAAAGAAAAATCTTCGACTACATCTGATTCAAAGAAAGGAAAGGAGTATGCCATTACTGTAAGAAGCAAGGTCATTTCATAGCAAAATGCAGAGCAAGGATTTTCAATGAGAAGAAGAAAGCATAAGGTAATAGTATTAAAGATGATCCAAAACCTAAACCTTCAAAGGTAGATTCATATGCATGTGCTACTATTGAAGAGATAGCTTTTGATCAGGCAGCATTAAATGCAATCTCAGATAATCCTTGGATGTTTGATTTTAGAGCTACTAAGCATATGACAAGTTGCAAAAAGGTAATTTCTTCCCTTTCAAACTCTTCCAGTAGAAGAGTGACCATTGCAGATGGTCATGATTTGGATGTTGTTGGTGTTGGAGAAGTGAACCTTAAGTCCAAAGTAGGTGGAAATTTCACAATTTTCAATGTTCTTTATGTTCCAAAAATAAAGAAGAATTTGCTCTCTATCTCGACTTTCTTATCGGATGGTTATAAAGTAGTTTTTAAGAAAGATTCATGTCAAATCCTCTCACTTAATGAAGAGCATTGTCTACTTCTAAAGACAAGTGGCATGTTTGTTTTGTCCAAAATTAGTCATGCTAATGTTTCTAGGTCTACTACACCTAAGAAGAACATGAAGTTATGGCATGCTAAATTTGGCCATATCAATTATACAGCTCTCAAGCATATCAGAGATCAAGGCATGGTGGAGAGTTTGCCCACTTTTGCTTTACCAAATGATGTAGAGTCATGTGAAGGATGTCTTGAAGGAAAGCTTCATAAACTTCCTTTCAAGAAACATGGATACATCATCGCCACAAGGAAGTTGCAGATCATACATTAAGATGTGAATGGTCCGATGAGAACAGATTCTATTCAAGGTTTCATGTACTTTGTTATGTTCAATGTTCATTGATGATTTCTCAAGATATTCATGGATTTACGGTCTTAAAGTGAAGTCAGAGGTTCTTCCTACTTTCAAGAAGTTCTTAGCTATGGTTGAAAATGAAGTAAGTCAAAGATCAAGATTTTGAGAAGTGATAGAGGAGGAGAGTACATGTCCAAAGACTTTAGGTCTTTTCTCAAAGACGAAGGTATCTCTCATCAACTCACTATTGCTTACATGCCATAATAAAATGGAATTGCAGAGAGAAAGAATAGGATACTTATTGAAATGACGCGAAGTATGATGTCATCCAAAAGGCTTTCTCCCAAGTTTTGGTTTGATGCAGTACATACAACTAATCACATTCTAAATAGGTCTTCCAAAAAAACTTTAAAGGTCATTACACCTTATGAAGCTTATTATGGGAAGAAGCCCAATGTGAGTTACTTCAAAGTTTTTGGTTCCCCGACTTATGTTCACATTGAGAAGAAGGATCATGGTAAGCTTGATGTAAAAGCCATTAAAGCGGTCTTTATTGGTTATGCAATTGAAAGCAAAGGATATAGATTCTATGTTCCAGACGAGGTGATATCCTACTCTCACGCAATGCATATGTTGCAAAAATTCAGATTTATGATAAGAAGGAAGAAATTCCAAAGTTCATAAAAGCGGATGACTATGCATTTTTTTGAAGGAATTAGGATGCTTACATTCAACCATACAAGGGGGGTGAAGAACCTACTCAAGCCCTAATAGATACAGGTGAAGAGAGAATTTCATTACCTACATCAGTACCTAGTCCATCATCAGTACCTCTTGAAGTTCCAACTTATGGAGTTGGAGAAGGTTCTAAGAGATACTCAAGAACCTGAAAGGATACCACCACTTTTCAAGAATACACCAAAGTGGTTATATCAAACTTGGAAGGAGAGTGGTATACAAGAATACATTGGAAGAACTAGAAGTCAGACCAGGAGATAACAAGGAGACCAGGTAAATTATGCACAATATTTTGAGATTCATAATGTTTTAGCTCTTACTTCAATTGAGAATGTACCCGCTAGTGTTCAAGATGCACTAAGTAGTCCTGTATGGAAGAAAGCTATGCAAGAAGAGATTGATTCTATCCATAAGAATCAAACTTGGAAGCTTTGTGAGTTACCAAAAGATAAGAAAGCTATCGGTTTTATGTGGATCTTCAAAATCAAAAGACAAGCAAATGGTACTATAGACAGGTATAAAGCAAGATTAGTTATCAAAGGTTATGCACAAAAAAAAGGTATTGACTATGATGAGACTTTTGCACCTACATCTAGAATGACAGTGGTCAGGACAGTACTTACTTTAGCTGCAATCTTTAGTTGGAAAGTATACCAGCTAGATATCAAAACTGCATTTCTTAATGGTGATCTACATGAAGATGTTTATGTTCAGCAACCAGAAGGTTTTGAAGAAACAGGTAAAGAGCATTTAGTATGCAAGCTTATCAAAGCTTTGTATGGACTAAAGCAAGCACCAAGAGCTTGGTATGAGAAGATACATGTTTATCTTCTATCTATTGGTTTTGAAAACTCAGATGCAGCTCCCACTCTTTATGTTAAAGCTCAAAAGGATGTTTTGATTATTATTATCATTTATTTTGATCATATGATCATGACATGTCCCAAGGATTCAAATCTTCAGTTGTTTAAAGGACAACTTAAGAATACATTTGATGTAAATGACTAAGGGATTTTACATTATTATCTAGGGATTGAGTTCAAATACAGAGATGAGTGTATCTACA